>JAAONU010000007.1:4072727-4399579 GCA_012932295.1 Cyclina sinensis | reverse complement strand
TCTGGAGTAACTGTAGTATCTTTAGTAAGTTATAAGAAGTATTCATGGATGAAACCTCCTTTGTACATTTTCCAAAACATAAGTATTACTAATCATTTATAACATTGTACAATTTGTTGCTGTTATTTATTGTTATACATAATGTGCTTGTAACATATACTAGTGTTTTTAATTTATTATATAATTACAAATTAAAAAATGAAATATCTACAGTATTGGTATTTGTTATTTGTAAAAACCTATGATACAGTCACATCATGAAAGACTACATCTTCTATTTTCGTTAATTTACTTTCTTTCTCATTAATTGAATTGACATTTACATTTTTTATTGACTGCACCTTACAGAACTGCTGATTCAAAGTTAATAAACCATGAACTTAACATTTTCATTAAGAAAACTGCCATGGTTCGCGAAGATTAAATCAAATTAATGCTGCTTAGTTAATACTATGAATGGACCAAAACAACCAAATACTAACAGAATCCTTATTCATTCCTGTTGTGGTATTGTGTGTCTTCAGTATGAATTAATGGAATTTTAAAAATATGAACAAATACTTACTGTGCCCTCTTGTGGTAAAGTGTAAATCCTGTATGAACCATGTACTAGGCTGGATTAAAATGAACAACTTCTTTCCCTCTGAATTAATTAATTGTCAAAGACACCAATAAATCCTTAAAGCTAGTTATCTGTTTAGAAATCACCTACCATATTACTTATTGACGTATTTGCTATATTTGTTGGGTGCAACATAGACACAACAAATATTTGAGACTTCATGCCAGAAAAAGACCCCAGATATTTCCTTGTTGAACCAAGGCAGAAAGAAATTCATGTCTGTCAAGTATCCATTGAGAAAAAAAATCAGATATCACTCTTAATAGTTGTGGTATTGTAAATCACATGCATGTCTGTATGACCCACTGGAATGGACTAAAATGAAAACAGTATAAAATTAACAAGTTCTTTCTGTATCCTTATGCATTCCTCTGGTGATATTGTGTATCACCTCTATAACCAACTAAAATGATGAAAAATGAACTAATTCTTAGTGTATCCTATGGGTTTTTCTTGTTGTATTGTGTATCCCCCGTATGATTTTATGGCCCACTGGAATGGACTAAAATTAACAAGTTCTTACTGTATTCTTTGTATTCCACTTGTGGTATTGTGTATTCTCTGTATGACCCACTGGAATGGACTAAAATGAACATGTTCCTACTGTATCCTTATGTATTCCACTTGTGGTATTGTGTATCCCCTGTATGACTGTATGACCCATTGGATTGGACTAAAATGAACAAGTTCTTACTGTATCCTTTGTGTTCCATTTGTGGTGTTATGTATCCCCTGTATGACTGTATGACTCTCTGAAAAGGACTAAAATGAACTAATTCTTAGTGTATTCTTATGTATTCCTCTTGTGGCATTGTGTATACCCTGTATGACTGTATTACCCATTTGAATGAACTAAAATGAACAAGTTCTTTCTGTATCCTTTGTATTCCACTTGTGGTATTGTGTATCCCCTGTATGACTGTATGACTCTCTGAAATGGACTGAAATGAACAAGTTCATACTGTATCCTTTGTATTCCTCTTGTGGTATTATGTATCCCCTGTATGACTGTATGACCCTATGAAATGGACTAAAATGAACAAGTTCTTACTGTATCCTTTGTATTCAACTTGTGGTATTGTGTATCCCCTGTATGACTGTATGACTCTCTGAAATGGACTGAAATGAACAAGTTCTTTCTGTATCCTTATGAATTCTACTTGTGGTATTGTGTATCCCCTGTATGACTGTATGACTCTCTGAAATGGACTAAAATGAACTAATTCTTAGTGTATCCTTATGTATTCCTCTTGTGGCATTGTGTATACCCTGTATGACTGTATTACCCATTTGAATGAACTAAAATGAACAAGTTCTTTCTGTATCCTTTGTATTCCACTTGTGGTATTGTGTATCCCCTGTATGACTGTATGACTCTCTTAAATGGACTGAAATGAACAAGTTCTTACTGTATCCTTTGTATTCAACTTGTGGTATTGTGTATCCCCTGTATGACTGTATGACTCTCTGAAATGGACTGAAATGAACAAGTTCTTTCTGTATCCTTTGTATTCAACTTGTGGTATTGTGTATCCCCTGTATGACTGTATGACTCTCTGAAATGGACTGAAATGAACAAGTTCTTTCTGTATCCTTATGTATTCTACTTGTGATATTGTGTATCCCCTGTATGACTGTATGACTCTCTGAAATGGACTGAAATGAACAAGTTCATACTGTATCCTTTGTATTCCACTTGTGGTATTATGTATCCCCTGTATGACTGTATGACCCTCTAAAATGGATTTAATGAACAAGTTCGTTCTGTATTCTTATGTATTCCTCTTGTGGTATTGTTTATCCCCTGTATGACTCTCTGAAATGGACTAAAATGAACTAATTCTTAGTGTATCCTTTGTATTCCTCTTGTGGCATTGTGTATACCCTGTATGACTGTATTACCCATTTGAATGAACTAAAATGAACAAGTTCTTTCTGTATCCTTTGTATTCCACTTGTGGTATTGTGTATCCCCTGTATGACTGTATGACTCTCTGAAATGGACTAAAATGAACAAGCTCATACTGTATCCTTACGTATTCCACTTGTGGTATTGTGTATCCCCTGTATGACTGTATGACTCTCTGAAATGGACTGAAATGAACAAGTTCATACTGTATCCTTTGTATTCCACTTATGGTATAATGTATCCCCTGTATGACTGTATGACCCTCTGAAATGGACTAAACTGAACAAGTTCTTTCTGTATCCTTTGTATTCCACTTGTGGTATTATGTATCCCCTGTATGACTGTATTACTCTCTGAAATGGACTGAAATGAACAAGTTCATACTGTATCCTTTGTATTCCTCTTGTGGTATTGTGTATCCCCTGTATGACTGTATGACCCTCTAAAATTAACTAAAATGAACTTTTTTCTTAGTGTATCCTTTGTATTCCTCTTGTGGCATTGTGTATCCCCTGTATGACCCTCTGAAATTGACTAAAATGAACTAATTCTTAGTGTATCCTTTGTATTCCTCTTGTGGCATTGTGTATCCCCTGTATGACTGTATGACCCATTGGATTGGACTAAAATGAACAAGTTCTTTCTGTATCCTTATGTATTCCTCTTGTGGTATTGTGTATCCCCTGTATGACCCTCTAAAATTGACTAAAATGAACTAATTCTTAGTGTATCCTTTGTATTCCTCTTGTGGCATTGTGTATCCCCTGTATGACTGTATGACCCCTTGAAATGTACTAAAATGAACAAGCTCATACTGTATCCTTACGTATTCTTCTTGTGGTATTGTGTATCCCCTGTATGACTGTATGACCCATTTGATTGGACTAAAATGAACAAGTTCTTTCTGTATCCTTATTTATTCCTCTTGTGGCATTGTGTATCCCCTGTATGACTGTATGACTAACTGAAATCATATATCAAATCTTACTCAATGTTTTGTATAAATTTCCATTTAAAATTCTTGTATCCAAGTGTAACCCTATGTATCCCTTGTAACCATGTATCCCATACTGATCTGATTGAAAAAGAATTGTGTTTTTAGGACATATCTAATAAGCTCCGCCCATAACCGGAGCTGAGCACGTAATTGACGTGGGCAGATGAATGTTGTTTTTTTTTTCTTCTGGATTTATATATCGGGAATTTTGAATAAAACCGGGACAGCTGGAATTGATGTTGAATGACGGGATTTTTTTTAAAATCCCGATGTAATTGTGAAGAACATACCTAAACTAAATTACTGACTCAGTTTCAGATACAGAAACACGTCATAATATAGAGTTTTTCACACTTTTATCAGTAATAAATTTACCCCGTTAGTCACGAGGGTAGGTACTTTGTTTATACGTTTGTAAAGAACATTCCGTAGTCGCTCAGTTGTTTTGGTCGCTGCTCATAATTTTACTAACCTGAAGGGCTTGGATTCAAATACTGTTAATGTCAAATTCTTTTCTTCAGTTTTCATAACTTATAGAAGCATATTTTTTCATAGTTTATTAACTTCTCTTTAATTGAAAAAATAAGCTGTTAGTCAGTCGGCTTTCATCATTAAGAAAGCTAGTTGGAGAATGAGAGTGGAATAAGAAAAATATGATATGGTCCGTCTGCTTCGGATCGTTCCATGGTCACTGTTGTACACCGTTCACCGGAAATAACCCATCAAAACGCCGAAAACGAAAGTACAATCGCCACCGTCGAGTTCACTACAGGTAATGTTTCAACTTATCTCTCAATCATAACTTAATCGATTTCTCCAAACTAAACAAAATTTTGAAGCTAAGTATGTCTGGTTTTAGAGAAGTATTTGCTTTTTTCTGCAAGATGGGTATTTTTGTGTAATTGGCGATAAATTGTAGCCTAGTTGTTGACTTTTGCGAACAACGGTGATATTTTCCACTAAATCAAGCCCAAAACGCATTTGCTGTATTAGAATCCATCTTGAATTATAAAATATAGATATTCCTCCACCTGTATGAGAGCGACCATTCACCAATTATAGCTACTTTTAACACGGTCATGCCTTGTGTACAGTGTCTAGCAACAAAATCAATTCAAGTGGACGGGGTGTAGTAGTTCAATGTACAGGGTTTAGTAGCTTGTTTACGGTGTCTAGTAGCCACATCTTTTTCAAAGTTAGTCTTTATTATATTAGTTTTATTTGGAAATGCTCTCATTTCGGACTAAAACCTGGACAAATTGGAAGAAAAAGGAGAATACTCCGAGTTATTTGGTAAATAATTTATCTAATTAGTTTTTTAGCCTATCATACAATAGCAATAGTATGAGAACTACATTTTATTATATTATATTTGCACCATCACAAACATCACATAACATATTTATAAGACAGGTCGATGAGTGGATCGGTGGTCTAGTGGTAAAAGCGCTGGACTCGTAATCCATGGGTCGTTATCATCATTATCATCATCATTAGCAGCATTGTATTTGTTAATTAAATATAAAATAATACTGCACACAATCACAAGTTTGGTCACCTGAGTTTAACTGCAACAAATTCCCCTTAAAAATATGCGCAAGCTTTTATAACCAATGATCTAGTCTTTTCCAAAAAGATAAAAACTCGTGCATAACCTAACTAGTCAAGGCAATTTTTTTACCAAAGTTCATTATCATACATGTTTGTTTTTAAATGAAGTCTTAAGAACGGTAAAAGAATAAGACCTGGTAAACTAGTTTATTTAACGATGCAACTCTACATTATTAAATACTGTTACCAAGTTCTATCATTCTTGGAATGAAATTAGGTCTATTGAGTTTAATATTTTTCTATAAACTTACGATCACGCATGAAAAAAACGGTGTAGGCGGGCGGAAACGGCGTACTATCATTAATATTCATCTTTTTATAATGTTTAAAATTCAATTAAACACTTTGTATCCTTTGCAAACTAATAAAATGTTTCGCTTTACGCCCCCTGCCTTCTACGACACTAATCGCAATTCCTTATTCAGCTTCTGTGTATGCGCTGGTACTGAAGTTCATTTGCAATTTGCAGAAAATGGCATTCGTTTACATACTACACCCGCAAACAGTTTTCCATCTACACCCCGTACAGAATCGTGCTAGACACCGTACACAAAGCATGACCGTTTTTCGCAAATTTTGTAAAAAGTAGCTATAGTTAGTGAATGGCCGCTCTCATACAAGTAGAGGAATGTCTATATTTTTATAATTCAAGATGGATTCTGATACAGCAAATGCGTTTTGGGCTTGATTTAGTGGAAAATATCACCACTGTTCGCAACAGTCAACAACTAAGCTACAATTTATCGCCAGTTAAACAAAAAATACCCAACTTGCAGAAAAAGCAAATACTGCTAAAAAAACCCTGACATATTTAGCATCAAAATTTTATTTAGTTTGGAGAAATCGATTAAGTTATGATGGAGAAATAAGTTGAAACATTACATGTATTGAACTCGACGTTGGCGATTGTACTTTTGTTTTCGGCGTTTTGATAGGCTATTTCCGGTGAACGGTGTACAACAGTGATGGTACGTCTCGTCCGTAATTTATAGACAGAAATCTAAATCACAACAACAATTTATAGTAACATAAAAAAAAAAAACAAAAAAAAAAAACCTGGAAGTTTCGGGAAAACACTGTTAGCTTTTTAAGAAGCTTAAACATAGAATACTCTTCAATATTGGAGAAGCTTCTAGAAAAATTACTTCCCCTGAATTTAAATCAAACTAGGAGAAGTGAACGCTTAAAGTAATTTTGTGTGCAAATTGTTGGTATTACACGAGCACGTCGCCACAGTAAGTATTCATATTTACAGTGCTTACTTCTTTCTATAAGTACTCGTGTTCTGACTTTTTTATTTTAATCAAACTTTTGTTCTCGAATCGGATAAGCTGCTTATCCGAAATTTGCAGTATTTTCACAATTCTTGGTGATTCCGTGCTTTGCTCTTTTAAGTAGTGAAAACTAATTTTTAAACAATTGTAACTAGTTTCAGTGCTCCAGCTAGGATTTCAGAAGGGCAGGGAAATGGATCTCAAAACTGGGCACTTTTTGCGCGCCGCAAGCTCAAAATAGGGCACTTTTACAAATCTCGGATCGGACAGTGTTGTAAATAAATAATAATAGTGTTAACTGAAGATTTTTATTTTACTATTTGTCTTCATATTATGAAATCAAAATTATAAATGATCAACTGTGGTCAAAGGAAATTACATACATTTAGTAACAAGTGTATTTCATAATACTTTCACAATAGTTTATAATGGAAGGGGTGCTGACTTTGGGACTTTCATTTGCTTTCAGTTTCTTTATTGGTGTTTAGTCTGCATTTTCAGAAGATGAATTCTCATCATCTTTACCAAATCTGAAATGGATTAGATCACCCAGTCAATATTTTATAACTACTGTGTAATTATTTGCATTAATAAAAAAAATATTTCTAACAATGTAGACCCAGATCAGCTTTCAATTTTAACAGTCTGACCTGGGTCTTCATCGAGTCTCTTTTTGGTCTACACTGTTCTGTATTCAGTTAATAAATTTAGTCAATATTAACCAACACAACTAACAATGTATTTTAAAAGCAGACACAATTTAATTAAAATAATTTAGTCAATATTTACCAACATCACTAATGATTCATTTTAAAAGCAGACAAAATTAAATTAGATAAGATTCATACCCAAAGAAATCAGTCAATTTTCTCTTATTTTCCCTGCCTGTTGTGGCTAGGGAACGCATCATACGTTCCTAGGTAGGCATTTTTACAAATGATAACTGGACATAAGCATACTATATTAAATATACTATTGACTCTAATTGACACCAATTAAAAAATGACTCGTTAAAAAGAGTGACTAACTGTTACAAAAACTGTCTACAAACACTGCCATTACACAATAAGCTTAATTATCCCTAAAATTTACATCAAAGTCTGTATATAATACACCGATTGACACTTTGGAGTTAAACCAATCAGCGCACGCCATTAGGAAAGTTCCTGTGACATCACCAATAAAAATTTCGAGTAAAAACATGGAATCGCCGATACGCCATCGTTACTTGCTTCATTTAAATTGCTTTTTCTTCGCTAAATGTCAAGCAATCTTCTTGAAAAATATCTCATTTTTTTCAGGAAACATTGCATTATTGAATTCGTTTGATTATAAAAAATTATATATTTTTAAACAACGGTTAAAATGAGTTTTAAAATGCCGAAAATTGTGATCGGAAAGCAAGTCTGTAAAATGTCAATTTTCTTTGGTTTTATGATTAAAGGTTTGGAAAAAACGTCATAAAAATACAGTTTGATGTTTGAATATATTTTCTCAATCAATAATTTACTCTCAAAAACATTTTTTCAAGCTTTTCTTGTCAATTTAAAATTGGTTGTGTACGCTCTGTATGTATTGCGTTTGACTTTTACTCGAAGTAGGTGGCGCTATTTGTGGCTAAAAATAGAACAGTGCAAAAGTGTCAATCGGTTGCTCATCCAGTTATCCCTGTATATCATGTCTAATTGTTATAAAAACACTGCAGCAATCAAGCATTGATCGGACACTGCAGGTGTTAATTTCCAGATAAACACGATACCACCTACTGAGTGTAGTAAAATCAATAAACGTGACGTCTGGTTTGTAGGTCAAAGTTGTAAAATTCAGTGGCTGCTTAATATCCGCTTAAAGGTAGTGTATATCAACTTATAAGTTGTACTACATTTTGGGCATGGCGCTCTGATTTTAGGGCAGGGCGCGGCGCCCTTTTGTTTAAACCTAGCTGGAGCACTGAGTTTGCTTGAAATGTTAAGACTATGCGCCATCATGCAAGAAATTTGAATTATCACAATAAGAATCGCCCTTTTATTTTTAATTGCTACATCATCATATTAATTCACTACTGGTAAATTATTTAACTTACAGTACACGCAGCACGGACTTTGACGTTGTTTACATTGTCATGGGGGGCAGTATCGTCTCCAGATGGCTAGTCGCGGTGGACTGAACACCCAAAATTTCAGGTGTCTGCTAAAATGACCACTGCGACTACCGCCGAGGGGTACAGTACGTGCCAGGAGGAACTCTCGTTTTCCTCAAGGTTGTCGCGGACTATCCATTCCTTAAAACGCGACCAAATCCGCCGCATTTTGAGGACGACCACCGCAGACATGGTCACCAAATATTGCAGCGGACGTCCGCTAAATGGTTCCGCAAACTTTTTCACAGGTAAAAATTGACATACCGAGGCTCACAAAGTTCCTGATTACACGCATTTCGGCGAATTTTACGCTTTAAAATACCATTTAAATGTATAAAACTCTCATAAAACTCTCATTCTGATGCTTTTGTTTACGAATGCTCGTATTTGTTAACGGAAGGAATGACAATTCAAAACCAAAAGTTATTGCTTCTCGGAACAGCTGACTCTATTTTCAGAAAATAATTGGACTGGTTTTCGATTAACACGTGTTAAAACTGCTTCCCTATATTTAAAGAAAACATACAACATGTAAACCCTACTGCGACATCTGTATCGTTTATGCGCTTGACAAAATTATTGATCGATTTTGCTATACAATAATGAGTGTTTTCAATGACGGAAGTACACATAAACCTACACAGTAAATGTATGAGAAATTTTGGTTTTAATTTTACCAAATGTCACATGATTGGCAGACGTAAAATGCACAGTTTCATTACGGTCATTTCATTAAATGTTCAGCTTATCCAGGTGAGTTATGACTCTAATTATTTTCGTGCTGGTCGTCAAATATCGCCGAGATATTTCACGATGTCGAGACATCGAGGAAATCCGTTTTTTTCCTCGTTGTCATGGCGGATATTTTTTTCCGCGTCCGCGAAATAAAGCGGAAAATGTGAGTTCCTCCTGGCGCGTACTGTATGATCACCGCGTGTAACGGTGACAATTCACCGCGCGTCCCCGCGATGTTTTCACTTGGAGATTACTGCATTTAAACATACTGTGCGTACGGTACATGTACGTGGTTTTCTTTTTACATGGTACTCATAATTATTTTACTTACATGTATTTTGTGGCCATTTTCAGTTGTTCAAATTAAAACCAAATTTTAAATACATTTGCGGTGTAGGTTTATTGTGTACTTTTTTAAAAACGCTTGTTATTATATAGCAAAATCGATGGCGAGGGAAAAATCCCGGGATCCGGGATCATATTTAACATATAGGGAAACAATAAACAGTGTTGGTTTTGATATTTCTCATAATTTGTGGCAATAAAAAAAGTTACATTATTTGATTTTTGTGATAATGAAATAAACAAATGTTTATTCAAAACCTATTTTGCTTAGATATTTTTTTTAAATTACCACGTACTTTTGGTAATGCTTTATAAAGAATTTCAATACGATATTAAAATGCTAATTAATATAATAATAAAAAGAATGTAGCAGCTTTATCCAATATAAAAAATAAATCCATCAACGATAAAATTAATTTACTGGAAAAAAAAAGATTTTCACGCCTATACTATACATGCTTATCTATAGCAAAAGGCAAGTGATAATCGATAATTTATCAGTGACACCTATGGCAGGTGGTGTATTCTGGTATTGCTACATGTTTAATACAATCCCGGATCCCGGCTTTTCTAAAGACGATCCCGGAATTTTCCCCTCGCCAAAATGGATCAATAATTTTTGCCAAGGGCCTAGACGATACAGATGTTGAAAGCAGTTAAACATGTGTTAACCGATTCATTTTCGAAAAATATGACCAGCTTTTTCAGGAAGCAACTGCTTTGTATTGTCTTTTTTGTGTAAACAAATAGATGCGTTCGTACGCAAATGCATCAGAATTAGAGCGGATTTGTTTGAATTTTGACTGTTCAAATTAGATGTACTAACATTTCGCAGTTTGATTATCATTTGTAATTTATTTGATGCAAATATACGCAAATTTTGCGTGTAATTTATTTGCGAGTGGATTAATGCAAGGGCGGCAGCAATTGAAGACTTGAAAATATATTAACTGCAGCAATTAGAGTTCATTAACAAGATATCATGTAGGTGTGTAAATCTATTCAGAATCGGCTGTTTCTTTTCTACAAATACCCTCAGTCATACAACCAGACATCGAACGTCAACAAATAAAAAATAAACTGGATGGGGTATTAAAAAAGAAAAAGAAACAACATCAACTAATTACGTGTTCTTTGTAACTCATCTGGAAAAAAAAATTTTGGGAAAGTAAAATTGTGTTGTGACTTCGTTTTTTTTTTGACACCGCAACCCACACGATCCGATGCCGCAACACAGCGCGTACTGATAACAGCGAATGGCCGTGTTGACCACCGCGTTTTATACGAATGAACACTTGACGTGGTGGTCATTTTGGTCCTCAACGCGGACAGTAAAATCGCGGGGACGGGTGTTCGTTGTCAAAGTCCGCCCTGCGTGTACTGTATGTGAAAAGATAATGATTTCTCTTTTGATCCATATGAGTTTTATAAAGTTTACTTTATGGTAAGAAAGTAAATGATGTTTAAATGTAGCAACAAGAAAAAATATATCTGTCTCCCAATAATGTCAAACCCTTCATTTGTAGAAATAGTCTCCCATTATTTTGATAACTGAAATATAAGTATCTGATTATGTTTATTGTTTAAACTTGAAGTTGTTTGAATACTTTACTTTCAGGCACAATGTATGAAGTTATTGTACTAAAAGAGGGATACAAAATCTGCGAAGGACATGGTTTTTATTTTTTATTTTTTTCAATATTCTTATCTCCTTTGTTTGAATCAAAGATCTAAAATACCACAGATTGGCTTCTTGGCTGTAGCAGAATCTCATGGTGCTGAATAAGATATTGCAAAAACTCATCTGTTTTATATCTCAAATATCTCTCAAAAAACTTTTAAATTATGATGAGAACAAATTGCCTTTGCGGCAATAGAGCATTAATTCATATACAAAAGATACCTTACTTAACAAAATCGAACCAGAAATTATAAAGTTTTATGCAAAGAAGAAAACCACCTGTGTGGTAAGGAATGTTGTGACTTTATCAACATATCTGCATATTGACTTAGGTAAAAATCAGAAGTTCTTCAGTATGTCAAAGAAAAAAATCAAAGTTAAACCATTTTCTTTAGCACTGAAATGATCACTTTATAATATGCTGTTGATTTCTAGTTAGGATTTTTACAAGTCATTTGGTTTTTGGACAAAATGTTGACTTGCTGCGTGATTAAACAGTGTATTCCTTTAGGTTATAAAGGAGTTTCAAATCTGTGGTATTTTAGGTCTTTGGTTAAAAAATTTGCAAGGAAAATTTAGATCTGCTTGCTAAAACTAGTAAAAGGTTGTTTCCGGAAGAAAAATAAATTGATCAGTGGAAAACAGGTTGGTCTTGATATTGAGTTTTTGCCAAAGTAACAAAGGAGATGCAATATATTTACATAAATGGATATATAGGCTACAGCATCATCAGAAACCCACATTTTAGCCATTACATTTCTCTGTATTCATCACCATGGGCAAGGGGATATTGCTTGCATTAATTTCATACTCATGAATCATAACTTTATAGGTTTTCAAAGTGTTCCCATTTCTCTATCTCAGCAAGTGAAATTACTTGTTATTGTAACAAAAGCATGATCATGACCATGTTCAAGCGAAAAAACATCTGTTTAAAGTGACAAAAACCTGTGTGACATTATACCAAATCTTCATATTGAAGAATTGTCTTTTTGTAATATCATTGGATGAATAGTTCCTTCTCTTTGTAAATATTCATGAAAATGAGTAATTGGCAATTGATTGTCCCGCAGTATGTTGTAATGGGTAACTGACAGTTAGGTTTTCAATAAAGTGATTTGACTTTGATTTGATATAGATCAGGTCATTCAGGTGGATAGTTATTAAAGGTTATATTTGACCTTTGCTGTAGACATACAAATGGAACTGGAGAAAAAAAGGCCAGAAAGCTTTATGACTCAAAATCTCTGCTGTTAGGAATCATACAGAGAAAAGAATAGTGATCAATGTTTGCAGTTTCATTTTTACTGGATTTCAAACAAAACTTTAAACAGCAAAGTAACCCAGACAGTTTTCAGTGTATGACATATTCTTACAAGATTTTAAGTTATTGGACAAATTATGCTGTGTTAATCATGTTAATTACAGATATTTTAAATGTGGTTTTCACTAACAGTGCTGTTATTTTAAATTTTTAATGAAGAAATACTATTGTTCTGTTGTTCATTATTAGGCTTGAAATAAAAGACTGTTTGCCACAATTTTAGGTCAGCAGAAGGCTTGTGGATCAATCACCTTGGTGAAGGGACCTAGAAATATTATTGTTGACACTGGTAATCCCTGGGATAAAGATCTCATACTTGAAGGTTTGTTACATAAACTGACTTAAAAATTATAAAAAAGAATTAAGATAAAGTTCTCCAAATTGTTCAGTATAGCAGGATGCAGCACCCTGCCTCTTTCATTTTGAACCCTGTCCTAACATGTATCTCTGGCACACACCTGTGCCCTTTAAGACAGGACTATTGCTTGTGGATTTTATGTGCTAAAGGGCATTGGTCTATGACATGAGACACATCTAATTCAGTATGAAAGAAACTTAATCAGGTCCTTAAGCAGTAAATGTATCATGCCTTTCTATATGTCCGAAGGGGGCATATTATGGTATGGTCTAGGGCATCCGTGCGTCTGTCTGTTCGTCCGTTAGCAATTTGGTTTCTGGATTGCAAACATTGAGTGGATGCCCCACTGTAATTTTGGGTCAGTAGGTCAGTGGTCAAGGTCACAGTGACCTAAATGATTAAAATCATTTACACTCTGTAACTCACCAACCATTTGTCTTGGAGGTTTCAAAATTCATATAATTGTTGCACACATTGAGTGAATGACCCCTATTGATTTTGGGCTCAGTAGATCAAAGGTCAAGGTCACATAGACCTTAACATTGAAAACCATTTCTGCCAAGTAACTCAACAACCATTTTTCATAGAGACTTCAGAATTCATATAATGGTTGCACACATTGAGTGAATGACCCCTATTGATTTTGGGGTCAGTAGGTCAGAGGTAAAAAAAAAATCAAAATTTAAAGCAAATCATTTAATTTTAAAGCCTAAGGTTTCTTCCCTTATATCACAAATGCATCGAAAAAACACCCTTCGGGCATATAATGTAGTGCTGTTGTTGTAGTTTTCAATGCTTCCAGCTGTCCTTCTTCCAGCAGCTCTTTTTAAAGCCAAGCTCATGTATCAAAAACATTTATGTAAAGAATGTTTGGTACCATAATAGAAAATGATTAAGCAACATTTCTTCATCCAAGACATTTATATATTTTCACAGATCTTCTGCTGTAATGTATGATAATGTTATAACTGTCACAAAGATACGAACATTATGGTGTGCCTTCAAAATTCTACATTTATAATTAATCTGAAGTACACACAAGCCTCTCACTAAGAAATCTTGTTATGGTTATAGTGCAATATTTTTATTACAACATCTTATTTAGGATGTCAAGAACATAATGCTTTTGGGCTCAGAGTTTGTTCAGTTAAAGTTGATTTTAAAAAATGAAGTCTGAAATTTAGAGCAAAAAAGGTCTGCTACTGTGACCAATTCTGAGCACTTTTTGACTAGTCTCAACTAGTCAAAAATTGCTCATTCAGGAACAAAAAAAAAATTGGTTTTTCAAGAGATGTTTTCATTATGCCCCCCTGCCCTCCCCCCCTCGAAGATGAGGGGGTATATAGTTTTGCAAATGTGGGTCGTTCAGTCGGTAGACACTTTCGTTTCTGATCAATATCCAGAGAACCATTTGACCCCCCCCCCACCCCTTCCTCAGACTTGGTGTGTAGGTTGATCATGACTAGTAGATGACCCCTATAGTTTTTTAGGTCATTAGCAGAACAGTTCCCGATCAATAACTATAGAACACTTGGTCCCAGGTTCTTCAAACTTAGTGTATAGGTAGGTCATGACCACAGTAGATGGCCCTAATAGTTTTTCAAGTCACCAGGACAAGGTCACAGTGATCTTGAATAGCCAAACGGTTTCCGATCAATTACTTTAGAACCCTGGTCCCAGATGTGTAGTTTGGCCATGACCAGTAGCTGATCCCTACAATTTTTCAAGTCACCTGGTCAAAGGTCAAGGTCACAGTGATCTTGAATAGCAAAACGGTTTCCAAGGTTGTTCAAACTTAGTCTGTAGGTTATCCATGACCAGTAGATGAACCGTATGGCTTTTCAGGTCACCAGACCAAAGGTCAAGGTCACAGTGACCTTGAAGAGCTAAACGGTTTCTGATCAATAAATATAAAACCCTTGGTCCCAGGTTCTTCAAACTTACTGTATAGGTTGGTCATGACTAGAAGATGACCCTTGTAGTTTTTCAGGTTACCAGGTCAAAGGTCAAGGTCACAGTGACCTTGAATAACAAAATGGTTTCCAATTAATAACTGTAGAATGCTTGGGCCCTGTTTCATCAATCTTGGTATATAGGTTGGCCATGACCAATAGACGACCCCTATGGCTCTTCAGGTCACCAGGTCAAAGGTCCTTGTACAGCAAAATGGTTTCTGATCAATTACTATAGATCACTATGGCTCAGCTCCTCAAAACTTCATAGGCAGGTTTGTTATGACAGTAAGATGACCACAGTAGTTTTTAGGGTTATTAGGTCAAACGTCAAGGCCACGATAACCTTGAAAAGCAAAACAGTTTCTCCTGAATATCTAGGGAATCCTTGGGCCCAGGTTCGTCAGACTTAGTATGTAGGTTTGTCATGATCATTAGACAGGTCATAGGGTCAAAGATCAAGGGTCACTGTGAAACTTGACCTTGAAAAGCAAAATGGGTTTCTGATGAATAACTGTAGAACGCTTGGGCTCACGTTCCTCAAACTTAGTATATAAGTTGTTAATAACTTGTAGATGAGCCCTTTAGTTTTTCAGGCCACCAGGTCAAAGGCTAAGGTCAAAATGTCCTTAAATAGCAAAATGGTTTCTGATCAATGCCTATAGAATGCTTGGTTCCATCTCCTCAAAACTTCATGGCTGCCTCTAGAGATAAGGCGCTAGGGGGCATATATGTTTTACAAACATCTCTTGTTATTTAGAGCTATAGTTTAAATAGGTGTTACAGGTCTTGTTTTTTTATAAGTTAATACTTTGTTCTACAGCGTTAAGAAATCTCCAGTTAGAGCCAAATGATATTCACTATGTGGTATGTACTAGTGCTCATAGTGATAAAGTAGGCAACCTGAATCTTTTCGGTAGAGCTGTTTGTATTATGGCGGGGGAAGTGAGCCAACAGCAGCAATACTTTCGTCACGGGTTCCTTGAGGTACAAAATCAATGTGAAGAATGCACCCCTGTTGAACCAGAATGATTGTGCTTGAAATAAAATTTGTGCAAAGCCTTGACTGAAAAAAAAAATTCTGTTGATATTTGTCCTGTTACAAATGTTTAAATGCGAGGCTGCATTGTTTCCCAGTACAGTGAGAGTTGACAGGCAAAAATGTTTTGTATTGTTTTCATATTGCTTTTAAAGATAATGATTTTGGTCAGCATTTAAGTCTGCAGATCATCTGTGTTATCGTATTTGGTACTAAAGGACTGTTTTGTAATAACTCCAAATGAGGTGAAGTTAATGTAAACACTACATGAAACATAATTGTCTAGCAACAAACACATTTATTGGGACTTTGTGTTAATTTATATTTGTTTAAGTGTCATACTTGCAGTTTTTAAATTACTTTCTGTTCCAAAATATACATGTATAGCCTGCATCTTTATCAGCATGTTTAGTCCAGATTGTCAGTATCCTGTTGTGTATATGTTTTGGCAAAGCCTTCTTTCACCAATATTTCTGGGTTTAAGAAGATTTCATTATTCAGCATTTGCTCTTTTGTTATGAAACATTTCTTTTTAGCAAGATTCCAGTTTTTCAAATCATGATTATTTTAGCAAAAGTACATGTAGCACTACTGCAGGAAAAAAGAAGATTTCCAAATATGGTACTGAAAATCTGGACAAATTTGTTATACTTGTTAGACTTTTTTGTTGATTTTAGTTATTTCTCTTTCGAATGTTTATGTCTGTATATTAACTAACAGGTTTGAAGAAGCATGGTCTTTCATTGGACAAAATTGAGTATGCTGTGTGTACACATGGTCACTCGGACCACGTCGGCAATCTGAACTTGTTTTCTAATGCTATACACATTGTCTCAACTGATGTTTGTGCAGGAGATCTGTATTTGCGGCATGAATTTAAGCAGGTACTGTTAATTTGTTTAGATTTTTTTTGAGTGATGATACTTTCTATAGAATAAAAGTTTACAAAATTGAAAAAGAACATACCAAAAATAGAATGAACAACAGAGCTTTGTTTCTTTGAATTAGTTTACGTGGGTGTAAAAGCTCTTTTTATACATCCATTTTTGAGCTTCTTGGAGTGCTAAGGAGAAGTTTTACCAATGTTTGAATTCAGTTCCTTGTTAAAGTATGCAAAACTGTTGTTTGTTTTAGTCTCAGTTTGATATGCCTAGGACAAACTATTTCAAAGTGAGGTTTGTATGGTCACACGCTGATCATGCTCTACAGATGTTCTTTGTGAAGGTTGTGGTCCTTCATGGAAAGAAAAAGAGCTCTGTTTCACACTGGATTTTTGATTCTGTTCTAAGCTGCTTTTCACTTAAGCTGCTCTTTTTGTCTTGCACTGTTTGTTCAAATGAAATGTCATTGAATGTTAACACTAACATAAAGAAAGATTGTTTCCTTGAAAAATTCAATCATCTTGTTTGTATTTTTATTATGACCGAAACTGAAGTGTTGCATTACAACTGAATAAATGTAGCATATGTTCTTAGGTCAGGAAGTTATGATTGCTGCTTTCTCAACAGTTATAACCTGAATGGATTGTGTTGAATGAGCCTTTTCATTAATTTTTTTTATTATTATTCTAAAGTTTGCAGTTTCTTAATGTTAAAAAAATGAAATCTGAGTTCTGTACTGGTGTTTCCCAGGTACATGCAGTAAATGCCTGTTAACTTGTAAATTTTAAGTGTTTTAATTAGATTCACAGTGTATTTCAGAAATAATTTGGACAGCTTTAAATGCATGTAATATTTGATTTAGAAAATTATGAATAGTACGTGTTGAAGTAATTAATACATGTATTTGTGTAAGCTGTGGTCAGGCCAGTGTAAGTGTAGACCTTTTCTGTATGTACATGGTCTATACCCTGTTCTGATTGTTCCTATAAATCTGAATCTACAAACAAAATGCTTAGTGTCAAATTACTTCCATGAAGTTTTAACAAGACCTTCAGTTGAACCAGATGTAGTTTTGTAGTGGGGAACAAAATCCCTTGTCTAAATAAATGTCATTTAGGATAATTTTTAAACTTAACCCCTTTGTGTAGAAGTTAAAGAAGGGGATGTACATTGTAACTGCTGCTTCATATTCCAGGGAATACCTTATGAGATTGACGATGACATAGAGGTTGTTTCAACTCCAGGACATACTGGGGCTGATGTTAGTGTCATTGTGAGGAACACTGACCTAGGAACAGTCGCTGTCACTGGTATTAAGTTTGTTTTTAGAAATTTTATGATGCTCAGAACAATCTGCCAGTGTTGATAGTTACATTTGCTAACTGGCAAACTATCTTAATATTGTTACAAAGATGAAAGTTTTAAAGCTATATAGGATTTTGTAGACAAAGTCATGATCAAGCATTATTAGGTGATGAAAAGTTAGTTTTAGTAGGTCACAGGCTAGATTCTTGGTACAAAGCATGCACTTGCAAATAGGGGCTGTGTCACAAATGCCCTTAACTTTGTGCCCGTAAATGGAATTAGTGAATCTGTCTCAGTGAATTTCTCCCATTCACAGCGATTTTCTCCCATTAAAAGCAATAGCTTTCAAATAACTTTTATTCAATTTCCTTAATGACTAATATTAAGCAACTCCTGAGAAAACTTCAGTCTGCACGCAGTGCTTATAAACGATGATGAACCTGGTGATTTATTGTAGAATTACATTTTAAGCTCACCTGTCACATAGTGACAGAGTGAGCTTTTCTGATCACCTTTTCTCTGTCGTCCGTCGTCCGTCCGTCCGTCAGTCCATCCGTCCGTCCGTTAACAATTGGTTTGTTAACACTCTAGTGGTCACATTTTTTGCCTCAATTGTCATGAAACTTGGTCAGGATGTTTGTCTCATTAATATATTGGACGAGTTCGAACATGGGTTATCAGGGTTGGAAAACCAGGTCACAGAGCCCAAATATAGAAAAACCTTGTTAACACTCTAGAGGCTACTTTTTCAGTCCAAATATCCTGGAAATTTGTCAGAAATGTTCTAATGATGATTTCTAGCTCAAGTTCAAATATGGGTCATCTGGGTTAAAAAACAAGGTCATGGAGCCCAAAAATAGAAAAATCTTGTTAACACTCTAGAGGTTACATTTTCAGCCCAAATAATCTTGAAATTTGTCAGAAAGGTTGCTTTGTTGATTTCTAGGTCAGGTTCAAATATAGGTCATCTGGGGTCAAAAACTAGGTCACAGAGCCCAAATATTGAATAACCTTGTTAACACTCTAGAGGTAACATTTTCAGACCAAATAATCTGGAAATCTGTCAGGAAGGTTGCTTCTATGATTTCTAGCTCAAGTTCAAATATGGGTCATCTTGGTTCAAAAACTAGGTCAAAGAGCCCAAAAGTAGAAACATCTTGTTAACACTCTAGAGATTACATTTTCAGCCCAAATAATCTGGAAAATTGTCAGAAAGGTTGCTTCAAAGATTTCTAGCACAAGTTCAAATATGGGTCATCTGGGTTCAAAAACTAGTTCACAGAGCCCAAAAATAGAAAAATCTTGGTAACACTCTAGTGGTTACATTTTCAGCCTAAATAATCTGGAAATTTGTCAGAAAAATTGCCTTGAGGATTTCTAGATCAAGTTCGAGTATGGGTCATCTGGGGTCACAAACTAGGTCACAGAGTCCAAATATGGAAAAACCTTGTTAATATTCTATGGTAGCATTTTCAGATCAAATAACCTGGAAATTTGTCAGAAAGATTCTATGGATGATATCTGGCTCAGTTTTGAATATAGGTTCTCTGGGGTCAAAAACTAGGTCACAGAGCCCGAAAGTAGAAAAACCTTGTAAAAGCTCTAGATGTTACATTTTTAGTCCAAATGTCCTTGAAATTTGTCAGAAAGGTTGTTTCAATGATTTCTAGCTCAAATTTGGATATGGGTCATCTGGGATCAAAAACTAGGTCACATGGTACAAATAAGTAAAAAACTTTTTAACACTCTAGAGGTTACATTTTCAGTCCAGATATCCTAGAAATTTGTCAGACAGGTTTTTTTGATGATTTCTAGCTCAAGTTGGAGTATGGGTCATCTTGGGTCAAAAACTAGGTCACAGAGCCAAAATATGGAAAAACTTTGTAAACACTCTAGAGGCTACATTTTAAGTCCAAATGTCCTGGAAATTTGTCAGATAGGTTGTTTTGATGATATGTAGCTCAGGTTTGTTATCTGGGGTCAAAAACTAGGTCACAAAGCCTAAATATCGAGAAACCTTGTTAACACTCTAGATGCTACTTTTTCCGTCCAAATATCCTGGAAATTTGTCAAAGAGATTGTTTCAATAATTTCTTGGTCAAGTTCGAATATGGGTCATCTGGGGTCAATTAACCAGGTCCATAGCAACTTTGTTAAAAGCAGTCATACTCAGGTGAGCGATACAGGGCCATCATGGCCCTCTTGTTCTTTGTACTGTAGCTTTTGTTCCTAAGCGAATTGATGTTTTTCTTTTTTGCACATCATAATTCATGTCTACAGTGGACTGTTTTGACTGTAATCATTGAAGATAATTATTGATAACATTTTAGCTTTCTCATTCACAGGTGATTTGTTTGAGTGTATGGAAGATTTGGAGGATTACACACTATGGCAAGAGTCCAGTGAGAATCCAGAATTGCAACAGCAAAATCGGCTTGAAATTCTAAGATTTGCTGATTGGATTGTACCAGGACATGGGAAAATGTTTAAAGTACCACACGAGTATAAGCAGCAGCTAAAAATGGTCATGTATCACGAAATAAAAACCTCAGCTTCAGATAGTCCAGATGGACCTGTTCAGTCACGCATGGAAATGAATTACACTATAGTCGAAGAGGGTGATTAGAGTGTTGATGTTGAAATATGTTTTAGACAATCTTACTGTGGTATTGTTCTTGTTAATAAAATGCACTTCACTGTCACTGCTGTTAATATACTTCTGTTGCATTGAAACAGAAAAACTATATGGCATTCATTAGCCTCATTCAGTGAATATTTTATTTAGCCACCGCATCTTACTTACTCTTAAACAAAAGGTATGAAAGTGATATGACCCAATACATAATACTGACTCCATTTTTAAATCCTTTTTTTCATTAAATCGATAAAATAACAAATGCATCTCTGGTATTGAGGGACAAAATGGCTGTATCATTTTATCATCATTTTCTGCTTTCTTTCATTATGTGGTTTAGTTAACCTTTACCCTGATGTTGGCAGTGTTATAGCTTTCGTGGCTACTGCGATCATGGTCTAAGTACAGCACTAGCTTTTTAGTAAGTTTTTTTCTTACTCTCCGATAAATGATAAATACAGCTGTCCGAATAAAATTACGGGCAAGTCCATTTTGTAAAATTTACTAGTAGCATTGCCAGTGAAAATGTTACCTCTAGGTATGTCCCCTTTTAATTTTTATATAATTGAAAGACTCCTTACAAAGCTGTAATTAGGGAAGCACCTTCAATAGATTATTTCACAGAACCAGCATCTTCTCAGCAAAACAGGATTGTACTGAAACGCTTAAAAGAAAGCCAGAGCTTAAAGAAAATGAGCACTGCTCTTAGTGACAGTTCTGTTTCTCTAAAATATTACCAGTTAGGCCACAGTGATTGTCTTATTGGTATGTTGTAAGCTCACCTGAGCGAATGCTCAGGGTGAGCTATTGTGATCGCTGGATGTCCGTCGTCTCTCTGGCGTCTGTCGTCTGTTCACATTTGCCTTGTGTATGCGAAAGAGGCTGTATTTGTGATTGGATCTTTAAGAAACTTGGTCAGAATGTTTGTCTTAATGAAATCTAGGTTGGGATTGTATATGGGTCATCTGGGGTCAAAAATTAGGTCATGGGGGCCAATCTAAGAAAAACCTTGTGTATGCGATAGAAGCTATATTTTTCATTGGATTTTCCTAATATTTTGTCAGAATGTTTGTCTTGATGAGATCTAAGTTGGGATTGTATATGGGTCATCTGGGGTCAAAAACTAGGTCACAGGGTCAAATCTTAGAAAAAGCTTGTGTATGCGATAGAAGCTGCATTTTTCATCTGATTTTCCTAATATTTGGTCAGAATGTTTGTCTTGATAAAATCTAGGTTGGGATTGTATATGGGTCATCTGGTTTCAAAAACTAGGTCATTGGGTCAAATCTTAGAAAAACCTTGTGTATGCAATAGAAGCTGTATTTTCCATTGGATTTTCCTAATATTTTGTCAGAATGTTTGTCTTGATGAGATCTAGGTTAGGATTGAATATGGGTCATCTGGGGTCAAAACTAGGTCACAGGGTCAAATCTTAGAAAAAAGCTTGTGTATGCGATAGAAGCTGTATTTTACATCCGATTTTCCTAATATTTGGTCAGAATGTTTGTCTTGATAAAATCTAGGACGGGATTGTATATGGGTCATCCAGGGTCAAAAAATAGGTCACAGGGCCTATTCTTAGAAAACCTTCTGTTCAGCTACAACAATGAAACATTAGATAATTTTGCATGCAGATTAAGTCTTTGACCGTGTATGATCTTGGCCTTGACCTACTTACTTACATCCTGATTTTTTTATTTTTCAGTGCAATGATTCTCAGGTGAGCGATATAGGGCGATCTTGGCCCTCTTGTTTTCTGTACATGTTTGCAAGGTTTCATGATCATATCATTAATTCTATTTTTTACAAAGAAATGCTTCTTGTGCCAAATTCTGAAAGGAGTTTATACATGTAGAAATATGTCATAAGACATGCTGTAGTCTTAATATTCTGTGAAAAGTTTGCTTTAATTCAATATAAAAAGCGTAAAATTTAAGTCAGTGAGTGAAAAGTTACTGGAATATATAAGCTCAAATTTTTATGGCAGATGTTTGAAATGCTGATTTGTAAAGCTCCTTAAGCCCCTCATTGAAAGAGAAGTATTAATTCAGTTTAGTTGGATAAATATACAAATTGCTTGTGTTTGCTTTTATACTAAAGTAAAGAATATATACATGACACTTCGCTTTTTATTTCACATTTGATACTGGTACAATTTATGATATTGTATTTGAAAATGTTTTTATGTTTAGATACATGTTTTTTTCTTCCTGACAATCATAGAAATGTTTGATTTTAAGAAGCTATAGCTCATTTTCAGTTTGGTTGTGGAATGTAACAAACATGGGAACAGTATGATTTATTACAAAAAAGGGCATTCTGATGTAATTTTTGGAAATTACCTTCTTTAAATATTTTGTATTGGTGATATATCAGGATTAACTTTTGAAAATTTCATCTTTCTGCATAGAGCAGATACTAAGCATTAGCTTGTTGAAGTGGAACATGATGCACAAAATCTGTATTTTTAAAAATGACATCACTTACCTTAATTTGGCAGTAAGTAAATACTGTAGATTTTAGGCATTTAAATTTTAGCTATTCAGTTAAGATTATATACTGTTCCAATGCACCCATCTTTTTACAGTGCAACAACGGATATCATTCAGCATGTTTGACTTGAGTACAGTCTCAAAAACTGTTGTCTGATAATGCAACGGTAATGGTCATCAATAAATTTTGTTCAAAATAGGCATTTTTAAGAAGTACAATATTTAGACTATCATTATTTTACTTAAATTTTGCATTGGATCTTTTTGCTGATTTTCTGTTCTTTTTACTTGTGTTTCAGTAGTATAAAAATGTTTGAATGTCCTTTTTTTCATATGATATCTGTCATGTCATATGCCATAGCCCAAAGCAAAAAAGCTTAAATTGAATGGTTTGTAAAATCATGTACAAGGGGCAAAAAGTGTTAGCCCCATTTAACAGAATAATTTTATTGGGTATACAAGTTCGTGCAACTTATATTTTATATTGTCAAAGCCTTGTAATCAAACTGACTACCTCATTTGCAATGTTTTAAAACAAAAGTTTTACAAAAAGTATTTGGAGAATTATTGTTTTATTAGAAAATAAGTATTATACAGTTGTATTGATATTTACCAAACCCAAATAGTATCACAAAAAAATGGAAACACATCGTCTTGTTAGTACGAGAAACTGACTCGATATGAAAAAATATTTACTTCCTTATTTCAACTCAGAAACTTCATCATAGTATCTTGTAATTACGAGAAAACCTTTTTGTTGTGATGTTTTTGTTCCTAGTTATTACGACACTAAAACACACCGATTTGAGATTAACACTGTTACTGCACTGACTCGCTGCGTAAACTAGAAAGTTGAGAAAACCTTAAAGTATTGCTTATGAAACTAAAAATGTTTGTCATGTCTTAAGTAAGAAGACAAGTTCCATTTATACTTGAATGTCAGATTGATATAGATTTACAAAAACTTTATATTAGGAAGTATTATTTGCAACATCCAAACCTCTTTAAATTTACCCAACCGCTTAAAAGTGAGAGGTTGAAAGGTATCCAAAATCTCGCAATTTTTATATTAGAAGCTCCTGAGTTAAAAGTAAAATGAGAATACTACAGTAACAGATATTATAAGAAACTATTTTGAATAGAATTCTCTGCTCTTGTCAAAAATTAGTAATTTGAAATTAGCAGCTCCTTGTTTTCGTGGCTAGAATAACAGCAGTTTTATTTTGATATTACAGAAGATTTGAAATCGCATGAAATCTTAACATGTTGTATCATGAAGATAATACATCTAACAGTACCAGCTTTTCTGGTAATGAACACTGAATTATGAAACTGTGCGCATGGATCTTTGTAAAAGATTTAAAGCATAATAATTACTGATATAAAGACCCACATGCTACATTCACATCTGACCTGTTCATGTGTCATTTTTGTATTGTTATAACAGGAAAATATCTCATAATTACAAGAAATCAGGTTAATACCAGAAACAAACTTTTTTTAACGAGATACCTAATTGTAATAACTAGATAGTTTCTGGTAACGAGATAGTTCTTTTAAAAACAAAAAGTTTCTCGTAATTAAAAAATAGTTTCTTTTCATAGAGAATTATGATATTGCAATTACATGATACTCACCTTGTAAAAATGTGAAACTTATCTTGTAATGCTATTGAACAAAACATTTCATTTGCAAGTACATTTGTAATTGCACTGTTTTTCCTACTAACGAGGGAAATGTTTCCAAATATTTAGTTCTGGTTCTTTATTATAAGTTCAGGGAAAAACCTTTCAATTAAATCAAATATGTCAAAAAAGTATTATTATCTGCCTTGTTTTTCTGACAACTAATGAATTTGAAGCAGTATAAACTTATTGATTAATATTTCTTAAGATTTAATCAGCATACCAGAGACTTTACAAATGTGTTTACATTTTACTCTGTCAAGACTAGTCTACACTATTCTCTTCCATATACGTGTTTATTGCATAGGTCTGTGTGTATGGTAACTCATGTATCTTGACTCGTTTGCATATTGTATGTAAAAAGGCACATCTGTTTAGTTAGTGCGTGTGATCTTGTACATTAAAATGTTAAAATCAACATAATTATATTGCTTTTGTTCATACATGTATATTTACATGTATATTAGTCTGTATGGTGTGTTTTGGTACATGTGAATATCATGAATTTGCATAATACCATATAGAAGCTTAGGTGTACACAAGACACATACAACAGCTAGTTTTACCTTTTTTGTCTCCCCATATATTAGATGTTGTGGTTAAAATTATAGTTCAGAGTCTTTATGCTCAGTTATTTAACTATTAATATTTACTATTTTTTAAAAAAATCATCTGATGGCCCATTGCAAAACTAGGATAAGTCAGTGTAATTTACGAATGTTCTACCATAGCATTGCATTGCATTAAGCCATTGTTACTGTTTGTATTATAGAAACAAAGTATTTGTATTTCTTTTTTTTTGTTTGTTTTTATTTTCATGATTAATAAGAAAAGACATTCTTAGCAATAATGTGGAAGTACATGTAGATATTTTCATTAACAGTAACAAAAGAGTTACTTCAGTAACATTAAAATTGAAGTACATGTTTTTATATCTCGCTTATTCTTAGAAATATAAAGACATCTATGCACTGTTCACACTCGTAGCTTTATTCATGAAAAATTCTTATTTGAATGTAATAATAATACCTGGTTGCCATGGAAATTTAAACTGGTAAATATGCTTGGTTTGTTGTTCGTTTGTGATATTTATTTCATCACATTAGAATGATACATTAAGAATTTTCATATCTTCAGTTTACCGGTACTATCTGATTGTCATTTCTACAAATTTATAGATTTTTATTTTTCTTATTATTATGTTAATCAGTCATGTGAAATCATTTTTTTTTATCTTTCGGGGAGCAGTTTTTGCGATTTTATCATTTTTAAGTTCACTCAAGTTTAAAAATTGAATTTTACTTATCTTTCACTATTTCTGTAATCCTTAGTTGCATTCTTGATGTCGTAATTTTGTTAAAGTTTCAGTTGTATGTATTACTACATATGACATTTTAATTTGAAGAAACAAACTGAAAAAAGACAGTGGAACACAACTGATTTCCTTTCGACAAATATAATAGAGCAAAAATATTTCAAGGTGCAGTTTCACTAGATATAGATACAAGATAACTTTTACATATTCAGTTCTGAACAGTTTAGTGAAGTTCCATTGTTATTAAAAGACAAGTTCCTTGTACACTAATATGTTAATGATTTATTATGTTGAACAGTAAATGATATTGTGTGTTGAAACTTGAAGTTTGTTTCTTTCTATCACTTATCTCATGTAAGGTGTATGGGGAAAATTCTATAATTTGATCACACTGTTTACTGCTCTGTGTGTAATGTCTTTGTTACGTGAAATTAAAGGTGAAAACAAAGTCCCGTTCTTGTTTTCTTTCATAATAATGACTTCAGAGATCGTATCGGAAGTATTTATGAAAACGAGCATGAAATGCACATGTATATTTTTCTGCCCTAGCTGTTATCTGTGGGAAGGTTGATGTCTCCGACCTGACTCATTCCCTTTCTGGGAAAACAACTCCCACTTGTTACAAAACAGTTTTGTTTACTATAAAAGGATCAATTATGGCAACATTTGGCCCAACCAAGTATGCCCCTTGAGCCTGGCTAATGTATTTTGTTTAATTGATTAATTTCTGGGCTCATTTGGGTTACGTTTTATTCTCGTCAATTATTGAGCCTACAGTAATTGGATTTGTATCAGAAGTGCAATACATCATTTGATATACATCTTTAAATTAAGAATCTCTGGAATAGAAAACACTTGTATCTTGCATTATATGCTCTCAAACTTAAACTTAGACAGAAATATCTAGAGTAGATAAAAAATAAAGATAAATGCATAGATTTGGTGCAAAGATGAAAAAAACTATTATGGAGTATTGTATTTTATTTCATGGTTTTTAAAGTGCAACAAAAAATGAAACAATGTAGATGTGTGCTTCTATGGTCACAAGAAAATTCACCTCTGACACCAAAAAGCTTTTTCTGAAACCATCTAATTAATAAAATGTTGACTGAATAGAGAATTTTTCTTGTAACCAGATTGTTCATGTGTCTGAGGTTTTGATCAGGTGATCCGTCCCTCTGGCAACTGAATTTTGCAGGAAGTAGGCCCATTGCAAGGTCATGTTGCTAAATAATACAGTAACTCTTAGACTGGATCACCTGATCCATACCTAAAACACCTGAAAGATATTACAAATAGCACAAATTATGCAATGATATAAACCACCTTTTTTTTGGAACACTTAGTAACACAACATTTGAAAAACATAACAGCTGACAGAAATACAATGCGACTTCTTAAAAAAGAAACAAACATCACAGTTCAAATGATTTAAACAGCTTGTATATAAACACTGTCAGGTTTTTGTTTTATATCATATGATTTATGACAAGTTCTATTACAATCAAATATTTAAAACAGAGATGACTGTCTTAAATATATAAATTCTCTCCTGCTAGTCACTGGATTTAATGTAAAAAGTAAACTTATAAGGAAACAGTAAAATGTGTAGACCATATCATTAATGTAAATGAGAATGAAAACAAAATTGTTTGAAGACTCTTCCATGGAATTTAGATTTTTTAATGGATTTAAATCCCTGATTTAAAAAAAATAGTGATATGTTAAAACGTTTATTAAAAAAATGTGAAAAAACGGCAAAGACTGGCAGTACTTTTAGGTTTGAACCAAGACTCAAAATACATGGTCAGACAGACCATGCTTTGTTAAAATATCACAGCTTCAGTAAATTAAATAAGAAAATTTGTGATAATTTAGAAATCAAATGAAACATATATACCTATGTTAATGCAAGAAAAATCCCTGAATGCTAAGCAAAGCACAATGTTTGTTTATAGTAAGACTAGATTAGTTTCATAATTGTATCAAAATATGGCAAACATCCTTTTAACCCGACATTGATGGACAAGACACTTAGAAAAATAGCACATTTAGACAATTTCAAGACCAAAAGCTTAAAAATAGACATGTTACTTACAAAGGTAAGCTTAGCTTCTTCTTCTTATTATTACTATATATTAGGTTTGGTTTTATTGAGGTTTAATGCCAGTTTTAACAGCTAAGGTCATATCCCGGTGATCAGTCCACCTAACCAGTGTTCCTGTGTATCCAACCAGTTTACTAACCAATTTCTCCACAAGTGACTGACTACTTCCTCACTTGCTTCAGAGGTGAGGGCAAATGACCTATAGATGCTTTGTCTGAGATCAATTATCATGGAGAAATTTTGCCGGCCCTGATGGGAATTGAACCGGGATCGTCAAGATTGACAATCTAATGCTCTACCCATTGAGCTAGCCAGGCCGGCTATCATATATTAGGAAGTTCATAAGTAAAACAGAGATCCACCTACAGACCTGATACATTTCACATAGAATTGCATTTTTCTTTAACTGCATCTTTTGTTTCTAGCAAGATGTACTGAAGGGGTGAAAGAATGTTTCTAACTTAAAGGTACATCTTTCTGTAATTCTAGTGATATTTGATGTTGTATCAACTGTATAAAGCCAGAACTGAAGAGGTATCTTTGGGTAGGGTCTTTGCCATCTTGCATACCACAGACCACCTAGGTGTGTGTGGGTACCAGTAATGACCAATACTGTCTTGTCTTTGGATGGTTGCTATTTTATCAGAGTTCTGTCTTAAGATCAAAGAAATTGAGTGGAAGAACCAGTCACAATTCAGCAAAAACAAAATAGTATTGAAAAACAAAAGAATTATGTTTATGCAAGTGAATTAGGCATCTATCAAACTTAATCTTGAAAAAACTGTATGTAAATTTAAGTTGTTTTTTTTTAAGAAATAGACATATAAATTATTTTGCTAAGCACAAAACATTTTGATATGTAAGTCAATTATCTATATACACTGCTCAACATTTAACGAAGAAAATCTTTAAATATTTTTTGAGCATCCGCTTCACTATAATGTTTAACTTGTACTGTTGTCCCATTATGAGCACCATCTATCATTGCAGACAGACCTGAAATTGAGAAAAAAGATACATGTAAGTAAACATGAATAAAAAAGACTTTGTTTGGTCCCTACATCCGTTCTTACTTTCTCAGATTTTTTTATTACTACTTCTGATACTATTTTATTGTAAAGAACAAAAATACATCTTTAAACAGCCTTTCACTTACAATATTAACAATATCATGTGAAATATTTTTAAAAGAGCTTTGCTGATGTTCGGGCAATATATTATGCCTGAAGGAAGCTATTGACCCTGAATGACCTTTGTCTGAATCATTTATAGTCTAAACTCATGCAAGTTGAGAGCACATGTAATGTTGTTTCTACATGTTGACTCATTGAGATAAACATCTGACCAAAGTTTCATAATCATCCAGAATGAGATATGGAGTTACAGGAATTATATAGCTCAAATCTAGTGGTTGTACTGTGACCTTGACCTTAAATTGGTGCTTCTAAATTGGTGCTCTGCACATCTGCTAAATGAAATAAAAATTTGACCAAAGTTTCATGAATATCCTTTGAATGATAACAGAGAGACAAAAAAAATTGTCCAAAACATGTATTAACTGAAATTGTGCAGCTTTGGCACTCTTTGGTTGTTGGTTTTGCAGGTTATCTTGATGAGATAAACATCTGACAAAACTTCCATGAATATCTTGAAGTGGACAGGATATCTATTGCTCTAAAAGAGGATGGCCTGAAATGTGGTTCTGCATGCCATCTCAGAGGGATAAAAATTTGTCCCAAGTTTCATGAATATCTTTCAAACAGTTCATGAGATACAGACAGACAACCAGGGGCATTGCATAATATATCCCTTCCTTCATTTAAAATTGGTACAAAAAGATCTAGCAACATGAAAATATAACATATCACCTTCTCAGGGTATTTCCAGCTAAAATTCAAGCGTAGAAAAAAGTACGTATTTGATGAAGTAAACTAGGGTATATCCAGACATTTAATTCTTTACATAATCTATTTTTCAACCTTAACAAAATGAATGCGAAAAGATTGTATCTGCTTCTTTAAATCATTGCATGCAGAACCTTTCTGCTTTCACCATTTGGTATCTTTGAATTTGGGTCATAATTAAGTTTTGGATTTGCCAATGACTTTTATCTCTAGCTGAGAATGTCTGCCATTTCTTACTGGAACCTCTAAGGAATAATGGATTATTAAACTATCTGCCTTCAAAATAAAAAAAAATGAACTAGAAGGCAAAAAAGTATTAAATCTAAAACTAAAGCTCAACCTAAGAATAACTGCATTCTATAATGGGTATGTCCATACCGAAATAATGAACAAAGGCACACACCTATCGAAATTAAAGAAAGACATAACAATATGATGAAGAAGAAATGGCACTATACAATCAACAGAGATAGCATACGTTTTCCACTGGCAGGTCTGAACAGGCAAAGAATCTTCTTCTCCATGGCAATAGCCCTTCCTAGCTCATATCCAACACCTAGAGACGGTTGTGTGACCTCAGCAACAACAACTGTAGAGAACAAGTAACAATTTAAGTTATATTCACAGCATGATTTTTGAGACCACAGAACCAGTAATTGTTCATAAGGTATGCAGGCTTAAGGGTGCAGTAAAATCTCTTGTATAATAAAAATGGCCGTAAATGTTTTATACCAAAACATGAAGAAAACACACCATAAACATGGTATGAATGTCAGACAACATGCGCCACATGTTGTAGTACCACAATTTATTTCCACCTGAGGTTCATTTTATTCCATTAGTTGTTGCTTGTATAATGCATTTAAATAAAGAAAACTCTGCACAGTAAATGAGCTGTAATGAAATATTTAAAATGAATTTTGTAACATGTTTTAGAAACCTTTACCGTCACAGCTTTTTAACCAATCAATAGAGTTGTCATGTATCTCTTTATCTGTCCATTTCTTCTGTGCTGAAATATATGAAACAGGTTCAATTAATTTGAAGCAGTTTTCTTAAAATGGGTAATTTGTGTTAAATTTTACAATTTTAGAATAAAATCTTTCATCATCTGAATGAATGATTTTAAACAACTTGAACAGTGTACTAATGTTGACTTAAAAATCATTCATGTGATGGTCCATAACTGAAAGTAAGTTTTTTTCCATATCTTAGGCAAGACAGCTTTTATTGTTTAGAAAAATAAATCCTGATAGCTGAGGCAGGTATGAATAGCACTGCTGTGAGATGTTAAATTTTAAACTAAAGAAATGACAACCCATTTTCATACTGTATGTGAAATAACTGTAAGAAATAAAGTTCTTCTAAATTTCAGAATTTTTTTCCTCGATCTATTCTACCTTATTCAGCAACAATTATGACATGAAGTTTTCTAAGTTTGCTTTTTTTTCTTTTCTTTTTCTTTTTTTGGGTTTTTTTTTGTAATCTGGCCATCTTGACATAGCCATCACTTAAATCAAGCGGACTAATTAAGCCACCTTTGTATAGCAGTCATCTGTATTAAACAGCCTATAATGTTATTGCCACTCAAAACACTAAGTATTTCTAAATATCAGAATTCAAACATAAACATCAACAAGTTTTTATGAAGAGGGTTGATTTAAGAATATACAACAAACTACAAGTTTTATTTATACTAGAATTATGCCTGTCGGATGAACAAAATACAACTTCAAGTCACAACTGTTACCACAGCAAAGGTCCCCTGAGAATTCAAACCTTTATGATAAATGCTTGTCAGTTTTATTTTATTTTCATGATTTAATTTGAATCAGGATTGCTAACAACTTAACTTTTTGAATTTAAATGAATTTTAAAGGAGACATATGATTTTGTAGACTTCATACTGTCAACTTTATAACCCTAGAATTAATTTATCTTCATCTTCAGAAAAATATGCACTTTCATATTTAATTTAGTCAGAACTCATAAAACAGTTAATTTAAAATCATTATACATGTATTTATGCATTTTCTGTCATACTTCATTTCACTAGTGAATGTTTTTTCATAATGATTTAAACTTTTGGATGATTAAAGGGTTGATCATAAAAATCAAATACTGGAAATGTATTACACACTTCTTCAGAAAGAATCGAGGGTTGATCATGAAAGCTTTATAACAATATCTTAAGCTCCTCTCTTCTTCATTTTTATAAAACGAAGGCTGTGTAAACTACACTATCCCATATAAACACTTCACTTTTTTTAACATTAAACTTGCCTTCAGTAAGTTCCTTTGTACCAACATGTTCTGTGAGCACCGTTCCATATGCCTTAAGCTGTTCTATCAGTCGAGTGTACAAGTCTGCATCCTGTCGGCCACCTTGTATACTACCACAGAAATATATCTTCATATTGGATGCCATTTCTACAAATAAGTCACTCTTATATACAGCATGAAGAAATTTTCCATAAAGTAAATGGCAAGATTTATGCAAAATTTGGAAGGTAATAACTCCTCAGGTCAGATCAATATGTGTAGAAAATTTTGAACATCCCTTCCTTAGAGCAAAACAGCCTCATGATAAGGTTCATATTTGGATCCAGTTAAAACAGTAGATTGTGACTAGCATGTTCCTTTTTGGATAAAGTACTAAACTGAATTCAAGAAAGTTGGCAATGAGTGTAAACAACATTCTCAGACATTTAACGATAAAAAATATACTTTATGATAATAAATCAACCTTTCCAACTCTAGAATCGCAGTTAAGAAGAAATTAAAACTCAAGCAGCATGCAGACATCAAGACAAGCCCCTATCTTATGTTTTTATATGCGCGTTATTCTTTAGCATATCAAACAACTGTTGAACAACAGTTATTTAAACTGCGGTCCTGATTGAATTCTTGAGCTGAGACAATTAATCTGTTGCCCTGATGGAATCTTAGATCTCATGTAATCTGCAGTCCTGATGCATGGTTGAACGCAAAGATATGTGCATGTTTACCAAAGTTGATCTTTAAGGTAAAGGCACCAGACACCACTTCAAACATAACTCTGTGAAAAGTAACTATTGATTTCTAATAGAAAATTTGTTGGTGCTTGTTATTCCAAGGAAGTTATGGTAAGGTAAATACCAATCTTAAATGACCATGATTTTTTGTTAAGTATTAGAAAATATCAATGATATACTAATTACAAAATAAGCAATGAACAATATAAAAGAATTTTGAATGTGATACAAGCTTGCACAATTTTAAAATTAAATCTGAAAAAACAAAGGATTCAAAGATTATAGTTGTTAAAAAATGTTTGTACAAATTTCTACTTACCTTCGAAATTTACAACATCTATGGAAAAAGTGACAAAAAAGTTGTCAATGAATAAATGTACAGAAGAAGCCCAGTTGAATTACACCAACTCTTGATGAAATAACATAAACTTGCATCACATGTGAGGTTTTGCATAATCAATACACAGTCAATGAATCAGTTCTGCAAAGGTGAAACTGTTGCAATTACTTGATGTATTTTGATCCCAACTGAAGTATGAAAATCTGCATGACAATCAGCAATAATTATTGATCACCTGCAGCCATGCATGACAGACCAAAGTAATCTTTGTAAAGTTCACCTTGAAATGTGCAATAAAAATCCCCATTGACATTGGATTCATAGAAGCAGTTTGATTCCAACTTACTGATTAAATCAAATTTTGAAATGACATAGTCAAATTCCAGAATGTTGCATGTGCTTTCAATTTTGTGTATTTTAGGTAATAACCAGAAGATGGCAGTTGAATTAGAAGAATTGCATTTCATAAGGTACACACAATGGTGATCCAAAGCATATCAGTAGTATCTCTTAACTAGATCTATCACTGAAACAGCTTCTATTTGGAATGATAGTCCAAGGCCTACACTTAAAAAAACTAGTGTTTGTTTTTTGAATAAAGCATAGGTCTCCTCCCCCAGCTTAACATACATTAGGTCCTTCCCATTACATGAACTTTGACATATATTCAGAGCACTGTCTAAAGACCGTTACTTTTTAAAAAAAAAAAGACCTCTTAGTGTGACTGTGCAGACCTGCTTCATTGTCTCATTGTGATTAAAAGTACTGCCAAATAATTTCAAAATCCATCAAGGAAAGACGAAGACTTGGGGCAGAGACCAAAAAAGGACCCATTTTTTACCTCTAAGTGTGACCTTGACCTTGGAGGTATGGACCTGGTTCTCATGCATGTCTCATCGCCTCATAGTGGTTAACATTCCTGCCAAATTATTTCAAAATGCATCAAGGAATAACTAAGTTATGGAGGGGACACAATCTGTGACATCCAAACAGGAAAGCACAAAATGTCTCCCCCTACCACTATGTTGGGGGAGAAATTAAAATATGGGTCAACTCTTCCATATAAATATGAACATATAAGGAAAATAAGCCTGCCCCTGGGGGCCATGTTTTTTTTTAATGGAATGATATATTTTTCACTATTTACAGAGAGTCAACTATACAACATTTGCACTTAATTATTTTTCCTAATAGTACACTTCAGCCTATTGGCTCTGGTGAACTAAACATTGGGCAAGGCAGAAATACCGTTCCTTCAGACTGTACATCCACTCAATGTACTCTGTCATTGTGCGAAATAACAACTAAATCACTTGAGTATTGTGTTTTGGCTATTTCTATTGCAATATTATTTAGAGACTTAATTTGAGAAAAAGTGAAGGTAGAGTTATGGTTCTTAAGCACTGAAGTCCCCCTTTATAACTTACAAGCAAGGAAGATAAAAAGGGAGATAATTTAAGAATGGGGCAAGGTAGAGATATGACCCTTACACATGGCACTTCTTCTAAATGCCCTTTATCATGTTTGATGTTTCTCTGCAAGTCTGAGTTATGCTCTGGACAAAAGTTTCATGGGAAGATGAGATAGAAAGACAAGGACAATTATTATACCTATCAGTATAGGTTTAATAATACTTAATATCAATGTGCTCATGACTTTGACCCAAGAACTGACCTAGATCAAATTCATTCCCTATGCCTTGTTAAGCAAATTAGCACCTCAAAAATCAAACTGAATGTGTTTGTTTATCTTTTATTAGAAACAGCCATTTTGTTTAATGAATACAATACCTAAACCTACCTTACAATTTCATTGATGTTTTCTGGTCTCAGAGTACATGAATTACATTTGATCTCACACTAGAAAAAGCATATAATTACAATAGGATGTTTCACACCATGTAACAGTATATTTAAACTTCAAACTGAGTATGTAAGTCTAATGGAAAGTAAAAATCTCAGTATCTACAATTTCCAGTATGTTATCTGCAAGTAATGCTAAAAATACACACACTCACTCACCACGAACATTTCCAATACAACACCGAACATTTCCAATACAACACCGTGTACAGATAGCAAGCAGTATGAAATCTTCTGTACATGTTTCAAACCCATAGATTTATTATTGATTGAATAAATTTGTAAACTACATGAGTTACTTTGTTAAGTTAATGTGGGTAATATCTTGTTATAACTTGTGTTATGAATATCAACCCACTTAATTAGTTCTATCATTTTCTTAGTGACATATAACAGACTAAGTGGAAATAATGAAAGGGCTCTCTTAGTGTCCATTGATACATAGCATTTTTTTATGTAGAAGTATTAAGAGTACATTCTACTAAGTGCTGAATAAATAATTGGTAGTTTTAGGTAAAGGCCTGTTTAAAACTTTTTACATTCTTATGAAATCTATATATTAACCATCTCCAAAAAGATGCAAGCTCAAATCTTCTTTTTAGATTTGAACTCTTATATTGTAAATAAAATGTTACATAGGGGTGTTACAACGAGAAGAGTATAAACTAGAAATGGGTTTTTGATTGAACAAAAACATATGTCTCCCCCCAGCCAGTTGCTGCAGGCAGTATTGAGTCAGACGATTGTAAAATAAGGGGGATATTTTTGTCAAATGTACATGATGAACAAGAAACTCATACTCTGTCAAGAAAGTATTGAGCAGAAACCTTGTTTCATATTGTACAAAATAGTTGTATTCATTCAGTCTAGTACCTGTAGCATGTTGGAATCATGTCGATGGCAGTGCTGTTACATAGATATGGGCAAAAAACAAAAAGCCAGTTACAAGGTGTCTTCTTTAAGCACTCAAGTTTAATCTATTTCCATTGATAAGGAGAAAAGTTACATCACGATAGCTGTAGTATGTTGGAACTACTCCTACTATGTTGGAATTTGACATTTAACCTCCAAGTGTGACCTTGACCTTTAGACACCACACCCGCAAAGTGGGTTCTGCACATCGTCTTGATGAGGGAACATCTGACACAAGTTTCATAAAAATCCTTCAAGGGCTTTGGAAGATACAGAGCAGACACGATTTTGTGACGGACAGACAGACGGACAGACAGACAACCAGGGGAAAAGCAATATGTCTCCCCCGATGAGGTGAACATCTGACCCAAGTTTCATAAAAATCCTTCAAGGGCTTTTGAAGATACAGAGCGGACACGATTTTCTGGCATTTGACATTTAACCTCCAAGTGTGACCTTGACCTTGAGACACCACACCCGCAAAGTGGGTTCTGCACGTTGCCTTGATGAGGTGAACATCTGACCCAAGTTTCATAAAAATCCTTCAAGGGCTTTTGAAGATACAGAGCAGACACGATTTTCTGGCATTTGACATTTAACCTCCAAGAGTGACCTTGACCTTGAGACACCACACCCGCAAAGTAGGTTCTGCACGTCACCTTGATGAGGTGAACATCTCACCCAAGTTTCATAAAAATCCTTCAAGGGCTTTGGAAGATGAAGAGTGGACATGATTTTGTGGCATTTGAAATTTAACCTCAAAGTGTGGAGATACCACACCCGCAAAGTGGGTTCTGCACGTCGCCTTGATGAGGTGAACATCTGACCCAAGTTTCATAAAAATCCTTCAAGGGCTTTGGAAGATACAGAGCGGACACGATTTTGTGACGGACAGACAGACGGACGGACGGACAGACAACCGGGGGAAAAACAATATGTCTCCCCCATTTTTGGGGGGAGACATCATTAAGACCAGGAAATAGTTGAGCACGTATCTATGCATGTTTTTCCCCACCTTTATAGTGGACTTAGGCCCGATTGCTAAAGATTCAAGACAGAGAGACCATTACACAAGGAATAGACTTGGCCCAATTTTATTTTCCAGATTTTTGATATCCAAAAATATCTAATCCATAGAATCTTCCATTAATAATGTCCTGACCAGCTCGCTACATAAATTGGTGCAGAAATAATCATGCTCTCTGCAGGAAGAATCTTTCCAAAATATGACCAAACTAAGTTTGCGAATGCTGTAACTAGTGACGAAACCTGGATTCATTTTTTTGAGTAGGAAAGGTCAGCAATAAGATATGGGCAACCAAAAACTGCAAGAGAACCATTATTGCAAAATGCACCTTAAGCGCAAAGGTTTTGTACGCAATTTTCTTTTTAACTGAAGGAACTGCAATTCAAGTGCAATTCAAGTGCCAGTAAAAAAGGGTAGATTATCACAGGGAAGTACTATAAAGATGTTGTGTTGAAGAAATTGAAAAATACTTCCACAAATGGCGACCAGTCACTGGATTCAAACAAGTCAAGTCCTCCATGATAATGCCATGGCCCATACTTCTGCAGTAGTTTCTCAATTTTTGAAAAAGGAAAAGGTGACTGTTCTACCAGACACTCCTTACTCTCTAGATCTTGCCCCATGTGACTTCTTCCATTTTCCAAAATTGAAAAATTTCCTTGCTGGACGAAAATATCATTAAAGACATAAAACTGGGGTCTACTGTTTTCCACTACCTTAACACAATATATAAATCAGCATGCCATGACACCTTCCGGAAACAGATATATCATCTAAAATTATGTGTTTCTAGTCACGGGGAGTATTTCGAGGGTTTGAAATAAAAAAATATGAATTATCTTGATTTTGGATGACTGGACCAAAATAAGCAATTCTTTTCGAACAGCTTTCATAAATCGCAAAAATGTCAACCAGCGTGATTTTCATCATTTATTTTAATCAACACTTGACATTGTTGGTAACCGAAGGGGATTCCCAAGTAACTGTTGCAGAGTAATATATATATACAGATTAAAAAACTATTTACTATTACCTTGATGTTGTTTTCACACCTAATAAAGTCTCGTACAGCCAGGTCATGCAACAAAGCGATGCATTGTGTAATCATAAAAGGAAATCACCCAACTGAATGTGAATTTGTGGAAAGTGAACAAAAGTTTTGACTGTTTTACCATATGATTGTTTACAACTCATAAACTAGTATATGATGTTATTGTGTTAAATGTACTTTTCTATACAGTGAAAATCACATAGTTACTGGGTCAGCGAATTATGCTTAACCCGTCAGTACAAAGGAAACTGTTGTTATCAGAAACTAATGTATTAAAACTGCAGTCAATGATTCAGGATTCACGAACATTTTTGCCCCACAAACTTGAAAACTTCTGAAACTGTGATTTCGCAAACTTGTTGACGCACAAAAATATCGAATTATATAGCACTTGAACAAAACATGGCACACACCTGCTAAATAGATTGTCATCAACATGACACAAAGAAATAATTAGTCTGAAAAACAAACCAACAAGAAAACTGTGATAACTTTTCATTCATGTATTATGATGAGGAACTATTTATCTGATGAGGAACTATTTATGTTCAACCCATATTGTAAATAAAATTCTGTTCTGTTCTGTTAAATAAACTAACAAAAGCAACTTTCTAAGATGCATAAATACTATTAAGTAAATTAAATGTTTGAGCACTAAGTATTTGTCATAATAACGTATCCCTTCAGTTTAAAGATGGAGAATTTGCCCTATAGAGCTCACCTGAGTACCATGTCTTTATTGAAAAAATAACTAATGGTTATATATAATCTCTCCTAAAGAGATAAGATGTTTAGTCAAACAGTTAAATATTTCTTTCCATGCAACTTAGTTTGAATCTTGAGCCTGCATGACCCAATTTCAATCTCTCCCAAGAGCTCATCTAGATAAACATTCGAAGTCTAGTGAAAATCATAAACAACATTCAATTTGTTCCCTAAAGTGTTCACATGTTTTTCTACTGATCTGGGCTGATGATCTTGTTTTTGAGGCTAAGTTACCAAGTTTAATATTCATCAAAGAAATCATCGAGGCAAACATTCTGACCAAGATTCAAGGTGGGTGGGCCTGAAATTACCTCTAGAATGTTCACAAGGTTTTCCACTGATCAGAGATGAGGACCTAGTTTTTGACACCAAATGACCCTGCCTAGGCCTAGTCTTCAAGCTCAGCAAAACATCTATTTTATCAATTTTCATGGGGATTGGGTAGAACATTTTACCTCTAGAACATTCACAAGGTCACATCATGCTTAGGTAAGCTAATATTGTAGGGGCATATATTAAGCTAAACAGGAAAATGCTGTACCATAGTCATGTGCTTTCAAATGTCTCATCAACCATTTAAGGGGCAACCTTTGCTCGAAATACTCAACAAATGACTTGACATTCAGTTGTTTTTGTATTTGTTTTATTACAAAATTACTACACATAAATGAATCACTTTATGGTGGCTAAAAATCATAGTAGATTTGCTACTGATGGCAATCAGGACAAGAACTCTTGGAATATACTCTTAGCATCTTGTTCACTGTAGGTTTTTACAACAAATGTTGTTCCATTATCAGCACCCGCTATCATTGCAGATAAACCTGTGAAAATGAACAAAATATATGACCTTTACTAGAGGAAAAAAAGAAACACAACTATTTCAAACAATTAATGGTGCTGACTTAGCAATTAGTGTTAAATGCAGAAGAAAAATCTTAAAAAAATATTTGCATACCGGTATCTTTTTTTTTATATAATAACAGGGAAAAGGAGATTAGCATGAAAAACCTTAAAAGTACTGACAAATTGTTTTCCATTAGTATTTCAAAAGGATAATTTTGAAGAATATCCCTTGACACTTCAAGAGGCTATTTATAGAAACCATTACAAGCTTCCCACCAGAATTAACACTATACTGGGGACGTAAAACATTCAAACATTCTAACCCAATGCTGAAAGTTGGAATGTATTTCGAGCATTCAAATGTTCAGAAAAAACTCAGTAACTATCTATTTTGTTTTCATAAAAAATAAAATTATAGTGATGAAGAAGTGAAAAAGGCATTGTAAGTGGGGGAATTCACACCTATTGTTGCTTTAACAATTATATTCACACCTGTGGCCAGTAGACGATAAACATGTGTAGTCTTATGTTTATAGCCTGTGAGAATGTGTCACCTACAAGGGTAAGACTTATGATACTGGTATGTCTGTGTCAAAGAGAGTGTCCAGTTAGGGGGTCAAACTTGGAGACAGAATGACTGTGTCACAGGAAGAAACATTATCTACACCCGGTACATATTCTGCACAACTACGTTATGTATCGTGGGATAAGTGACTGCAGATTATTCGTTTTCATGAATATTAATTAGCAAAGGGAAGTAACTCTTCATCCAATGAGATTCTGCATTACAAATAGACACTCTTTAATGTGGAGAGTAGACATAACATGTTACTTAAAATATATGTATTTCCCAGGATTTAAACATAGCCGCTAAAGGCAAACTGTAAAGAGTAATTTCATTGGCTGAAATTGCGCAATGGAAATCTTTTCGGAAACCAGTGGAAGTAGTAATGAATTATTCATGAGTACGTAATTTTACCAACCATTTGTCCCACAGTAGAAGAATAGAGTAAAATGGAATGGATCGAACGTGGAGGAAGAAACCAAATACATTAACGTGTCAATCAATTATTAGCAATAAGCCCTATTTTACTTTTTATTGACTTTATTTTTGGTTTGATGTATTCTTTCACAGAATTCGCTAACAATTCACATCTATACTGCAAGTAATCAAGCTAGCTTCAGTTTCTTTAAATGTACAGAAGCATTTCCAATGTCTGCTTGTCTGAAAGAGCATTGTGTGCAACCTTTGCAATGTACAGGTATGACTGAAAACTGAAAAGGGCCTTATTCTTACGAAAAGGACCTAAATTTTCTTTGATGTTCAAGATATGAGTGATTAAATGGTTTAAATATTTTCTGTGTATAGAAATGCCATAACAAAATCTAAACCAAGACTGTTTCTTTTTTAAATTTAATGGTCAAATCAAGTGTCTATGAAGTTCTCACATATTCCTTCTCTACAAAAATGATTAGGGGGTGTATGAAAAGGGGCTAACACAAGAGAATAATACAAATAATATCCTTTTTGAAATAGTCTTTTAAATGTTTCAGTATCTTGCATTACAAAGTCTGATAAACTGAAGTGTAATACAAATCAAAATTTTGATTGTTTTTTTTCGTATCTGAATGACAGCCTGGTCTATCACATGTTCCAGCTATGAAAAGGACTTGCCATGGTACGAAAATGGCCTGTTTTAATCTTGAGTCTGTTATTTTTAATAACAAGATGTACTCAAGTAAATTGTCAATTTAGTCAAAGTAAACTTCTGTTAACATAGGAAGAGATCTCTGTTATGTATTGCGATACTGTAACTTACATTAATTTGGTCTGCAAAGAGACGGTTTAGCGACTTACTGACTAGAGAAAGAAACATGTGCTTTCATATTACAGTTTAAAACAGGCACTTTGCTTTACTTTTAAACCATTAAGTCATTCATATCTCAAACATATTAAACATTATTGGCCCTTTTAAAGTAAGAATTAGGCCCTTTTTGCAAAATATTTTTGGTTTTCAGTAATAACACAATGCTCCTTCCCTGTACTCTGGAGCAACCACTAACTTACATGAACACGTTCATAGATGTCATCACATTCATGAATTATGCAATAAAAATACAACAAATGAATAATACTTGCCATTTTTTGCCCTTGGTCTAAATTTCTTTTTCTTTTCGAACTACTGAGTATACATTTAGATTTAAATCTATCTGACCTTGAATGCAGACACAAAGCAACCATTGCATACTTGCTAATTACACTCCTATTTCAACTCAATATGATATTTTGAAATGGTGATTGTTCGAAAAATTCTAAGATATTTTTTTTTACAAAGCCTTTCACCTTGAAAGCAGACATCCCAAATGCAGTATCATGCTGTATTTCCATAAACGCTACCTACACTTAAAGTTTCATTAAAATATAGGAACCCATTCTCTTCCTATCATCTGGAAAAGGTAAAAAACAACTAAAAGAAGTCTGATCAACACTAATCCTATGTTTCCCCTAAACATAATTTATGTTTGTGGGGAACAATAAAATATGGACTTACGCTTTTCTGGAGAAGGTCTGTACAAACAAAGTATCTTCTTTTTCATTTCAATTGCTCTACCTATCTCATAACCGACCCCTAGAGAAGGCTGTGTGACCTCGGCAACTACAACTGTAAACAATAGACTGGTAGAACATGTTTCTTATACTAGACTTTGTACATATGACATAATAAAATTCTTGGTTCCAGCAAAAAAGAAAAGGCCAAATGAAGTAAACCTCAAAACTAAATGAGATTCAAAATTTTGAAAATCCACTTTGAGATAATACCAGTACTTAAACCAGATTGTTTTATAAAGGCAAACCAATTCATCCTAGTCTATCTAAAATAGTACCAGGTTATTTCAACCTTCATTCTTACAGATGAAAAGCAAATTTTATGACTCCATATTGAATTTATTTCCACTAATGCTGGATAATGCAGTAATCCCATATTGTCAACAAAGATCTGTACTCTGTAGTATCATATTCACTGCAATGGAAACTACTTTAAATTTAGGTTTAGAATTTAACAAAAACTGTCACTGTAAGATGACAATGCCCCCGAACGTGGTGCTTTGACCTTTGAGCTGCGAACCAGTCATTCAGGGTTCAAGGTCAAATAAATATAGGTCAGTGGGAAGGTCTTATCCAAAGGGGGTTGTGTCCAAGTATAAAGTAATTCTATTTACTTATAAGGAAGTTATGGGCAATGTTAAAGTTTTTGAACAATTGGATCTTCAAGGTGAAGGTCATTCAAGGGTCAAGGTCAAACAAATATAGGTCAGTGGGAAGGCCTTGTCTAAAGGGGTGTTGTGCTTAAGTATGAAGTGTATCCACTTACTAATTTGGAAGTTATGGCCAAATATTAGTTTTTGGACAATTGGATATTCAGGGGTCAAGGTCAAATAATTAAAGGTCAGTGGGAGGGTCTTGTCCAAAAGGGTGTTGTGCCCAAGTATGAAGTAAATCCACTTACTAATAAGGAAGTTATGGGCAATGTTGAAGGTTTTTGACAATTTGATCTTCAAGGTAAAGGTCATTCAGGGGTCAAGGTCAAACAAATATAGGTCAGTGGGAAGGCCTTGTCCAAAGGAGTGTTGTGTCCAAGTATGAAGTAAATCCACTTACTAATAAAGAAGTTATTGGCAATGTTAAAGTTTTTGGACAATTGGATTTTCAAGGTAAAGGTCATTCAGGGGTCAAGGTCAAATAAATATAGGTCAGTGGAAAGGTCTTGTCCAAAGGGGTGTTGTGTCCAAGTATGAAATAAATCCACTTTCTAATAAGAAAGTTATTGCCAATGTTAAAGTTTTCAGAAGGACAGACAGACTGACGGATGGACAGTTCAAAAACTATATGCCTCCCTTCGGGGGCATAAAAACAAGATGAGGGTTACCATCACATTCTACCAGCCACTCTAAGTCTCTGTCATGTATTTCTTTATCTGTTCTGTTCTTCTCAGCTGTAATAAAAAGGTTATACGGCAATGCTATCATACACTGAAATATGGAAACTGATGAGTGCTGAAAAGATAATCATGTAAGTAATGTAATGGGTCTTGAATACAAGTTGCAAGTAAAAACACGATCACCATGGAGCGGCACCAATGCTCGTCTGTTTTATTTATCTGAAATGAGCCTGTTTTATTTATCTGAAATGAGCATGTAAGTTCCTCCCCATCCAAAAAGAAACAAGGGGGCCATTGGCCCCAAAGCACTCACCTGAGGACAGACTGTTATTTGTGTTTCATGTTAAATATCTAAGCTCTAGCATTCTTAGTTTCAGAGATCACTTTTTTTTTATATGTATACAAAGAAAACCCATGACCCCAAGGGCAGGACCAATTTTGACCCTAGGGCCATACTTGAAACAATGTCTGTAAAGGTCCACAATGTTTCATGCCAAATGTCTAAGCTCTAGCCTTTGAAGCTTCAAAGGAACATTTTCTTATAAGTTTTTACTATATGCAAATAATGAATATCTATGACCCCCGGGCAGGCCCAATTTTTACCCTGGATATAATTTGTACAAACTTGGAACAGGTTCACTAGACAATAATTCATGCCAAATAATTAAGCTTAAGTCTTTGTCATTTCAGAGGGAAGATTTTTAAAGTTTTTACTATATACATATATGGAAAACCTATGACCCCCTGGGACGGGCCAATTTGGCACTAGGGGCATTATTTGAACAACTTTTGTAGAGGACCTATAGATGATGTCATATACCAAATATCAAAGCTCTAGCCTTTGTCATTTCAGAGGAGAAGATTTTTTTAAGTTTTTACTATATACATATAAGGAAAACCTATGACCCCCTGGGACGGGGCCAATTTTGAGACTATTTTGAGAGCATTTCGAAGCTATACCTCTTGTAAACAAATCTCTGATAATGGTAGACAAGTTTGTAAGCATTTTAAACAAAATTGCGGTGCCCATTTAAAATTGTGAGCGATTTTATTTGATGACAGTTGCTTTTGACATTAGTAAAATCATGGGATATTATGTTAGGTTTATAAAGCAGGTATTGTTAAGAGTACCGGTTCTTTTTGAAACAGTATTTAATGGTATTTACCAGTACTATTTAGAATAAGTTTCGATACAAATACTAGTACCGGGTTTCCCTATCCAACCCTAAGCTCACCAAAAGCACATTGTTTCAGAATACCAAATCTGACCACATTTTAGGTTTAAACTAAACATCTTCATGGTCTTTGTAATTTTTTACACATGAGCTGAAATGAACATTGAGTAAGTACTGCATTTCACATTAAAAGTTTGTGATTTTCAACACTGAAATAGAATGCTGAGATAAACCTACACTCATCAAGCTGTTTGGACCCAACATGTTCTGTTAAAACTGTTCCATATGCTCTTAGCTGTTCTATTAATCTAGCATACAAATCTGCATCCTGCCGTCCGGCCCTGATACTGCCACAGAAATATATCTTCATCTTCAGTTCTTCTCAATTCTGAAGAAGAAAAAGTATTTCTACACTAGTTCTGTATTTAAATCATTGCTGCAAGCATTAAGCTTAACTGAAATGCAAAAGAGATTTTTGTGGCCCTATTCTGAGAACTATATGGGTCATTGTTTTGTTCTAATCATGCCATAGTTAAAAAAATGGTACTGACAGAACCCTTGCTTTGTGATCAGCATAACTAAGAGTGGTTAATCTAACATAGAGTGATTTTAGTTTAAACATAGTTTATTTATCAATATATCATAATTACAAGTTTACACATCTCTATCATAATACTACCGCTTGCAAAACGGATTAGAGTTTACACTGTTCAGTGATGAACGAGACTCGTCAGTACACCTGTCAAAAATCAAATAAAATGCCGCCCAATGTGTCTCTTTCAAACTCCGCCTTTTACCTGTCAAAAGTGTCATTCTGTGTACGAAACAGAAAAGCAGTTAGGAAAAAAATGTCACAGGGGTAAATAAAGTTACCAAAGTCCCAGCGTAGGTTTGCTCTGTTTATTCCATATAAAAAGTTTGCCACAGCTTTTGGTTATTACAATTATTCAAAATAATTTGAATATAAGTATTAATTTATTTGAGAAAAAGTAAATTCTCTGAGCAATAACTTCTGAACTCGTAAGAGTAGAAAGTCGTAGTGAAAGCCGATTGATGTGCGCGGTGAAAAGTGCAAAGAAATTGTTAAAAGACCAATGTATTCCTTTCTGTCATTCAATCTCAAACATATAAGACTGACAAAACGATTGGACATGTACAAAAAAATGTTCACTAATTTGCACAAGCAAACACAGTTGAATTGCCTTGGGAGCTTCCATACATTTCCATCATCAGACGTAAATGACAGGTAATCAACGATTCAATTACATAGCAGACGACACTTAGAATAAATGATTTGACGGAGGCTAACGAAGTTTTGTCCCATGCACGAAGGTTAAGAGTACATTTCCCGCTGTTATGAGACTTACGGCACGGCGCACTTTAACATTAAAATAAAATCAAACATAAAACATTACGACAAGTGACATTCTCCCCTGCTAGGAGAAAATGTCTCCCGACAATTCCTTAAGTTACACTATGTTCAACTAACTACAGTACCCAGTATACATAAAGAAACTTGTGGATTTTGAAACTTGAAATTAAAATATTTATTTACAAAACTTTCAGAAAAAAATATATCAAAAATAACATAAATTGCATTTGAAAATAATTCCATTCGCTATTCATAAGTACGGAATTATCTCATATGCAAAACATTTTAAAAATGAAATTTTGAATTATTTAACTAATTTCTGCCACTGCTGCTGAAAACTATGTTCAGTAGTTGTCAGTTGATGCTGAAATTAAAGTAAGATAAGCAGTTTATGTTTATCAGAAAATTTTAAAGGTGTATACTCAATTTATCTTAAATTAAAGCTGCTGAAATTGTAATATTAAAATAAAGGCATTGAACCAAAATTGCTGAAATTAAAGGTGATGACTCAAAATGGTAGAAATTAAAGGTTTAAACTGAACTTCTGAAAGTAAAGGTGTGTACCTAAATTTCATAATCTAAAGGTACTGTAATATTAAACTAGAACTGTGTCCACAGGGCACGGATGCCCCCACTATGCATAAGTGCTCATAAACAAGAGCACGTATATTCTGTATGTACGATTTAGGTGGGGAACATTTTTTTTCTGTAGTTGCAAATGAACTGAGGTGTTTTGTATATTATTAATGCTGTCCTTTTATTTCAAAATTTGATATTTTATACTGAAACAAGGGCTGTCGGATGGACAGCACGCTAGAACCTAATTAATGGACAAAATACCTGAAAACTAACTCTAAAAGAAAGCTAAAAACTGCAAAATAAAAGTTACTTTGCAAAATACAACATACAAAAATTTACAAATATTACAGTGTATGTAACACACTGCACTTGTGTTACAATTTCTTCATAGATGCCTTAAATATGTATGTAGTAAGTCAGGAACTTTAAGATCAGCACTACAAGATAAGACATCTGAAAAATAAACTTTTAAAATTTTGAGTGAAGATTTCCGGCAGCAACGCAGCGACAATTATGACACAGCAACTTTGGCGCATTTTTCTGGCAGCGGGTAGATTGCAAGACGCAGTTTTATTGACAGGTATACCTGAGAAAACTGTCTTGTTGTGACTGGATGATCAGTTAAGAGACAGTTTAAGCTACTGAAATAAACATCGTAACATCACTTTTTACCGCTTTCCAAATAGGTGAAACTCTAATCAGTTTTCCAAGCGGTAGTAATACGTTGATAACTAGGATTGGAATGAAAGAATTAAAATCTTAAATGTTTATTTATGTTTCGCTTTGGATGCATTTTAAGATAACTTTACAATACAATGTACATTGTAATCTTAACATGGGTACACTGAATACCGAAATAGACTTTTTTACCAGAATTTACTGGAATAGACCTTCGATTACTGGAATAGACTTATTACAGCCAAATTGTGTTATAAAATGTATAAAACATTTGGTCATAGAAATATAGCTTTATACTGAGGTGTGCTGTGCTGTCTGTCTAATTTTAAATAAACAACAATGATTGTTAAACGTTTTATAAGGCACCTACTACATCATATTCATGTGTCATTATGATGCCAGCTTACTAACTTTATGTCCCAGTACTTGCGGTTAATTGTCTATATACTGGATTAAGTTGATTAACATCTTATGAAAACTCATTATTTTAAACATATACGATGTAAAAAATGGTTTTGAGCAGAATAGGACAAATTATAACTGTAACTGGTCTTTAATATTAAAAATATTTCAGAGGAATGTGGATTATTGTATTTTTGCTAGTATTATGATGTAATAAATAAGTATCTGGTCAGTCTGTGAAACTTAGTACTTTGCTGATTCGTTATTTTGCAGCATGGATTATCATATGAGTGATTCATTTCAGATGATCTTTTTTTTTTAAAACTAATTACAGTCAACAGTCATTGTCAGTTTAAAAAAGAAAAAAGACTTCCACACATTATGTTGTCAAAAGCTGGCCATTAATGTTCAATGAAAAATACCACTATAAAAATCTTTTCTTTTTTTTCCGTATAAACTGTTAGTAAGTCTTCAAAGATTAGCTATTGCTGTTATGTGTGTAAATATCATGCGATGAAATTCTTATATGACACCAAAATCATTTTAATTCCTATCATCACTAACACTGTAATAATTAGGTTATATTTTGATTAATTAAATGCAAGATTTACTGACAAATCGGTAACAAGGAGAAATCGGTAACAATAGAAATATTGTATGTACCCAGAAAGGTGATAAAGTTGGTGTGAAAAGGCATGCCGGGGTACACTGCTCGTCATAGAAAGGTGTTAACAACACGTTAAATAAGTTATTAGTTTGTCTTAGGTAATTATAATTTATATAATTTGTGTTTGTCATGCAATTATCATTATTAAAATTGATTCTATAATATTATAATCATAGTTACTAATAAAGTCGGTAGTAATGTATTCAATGATTATGGCTTGATCTTTGATTTAAATCAGTTTATAATCTAATAAAGGAATTGTGTTAAAATACAAACACATTTAAAATATATAAAACTTTTACAATATACCGCAACACATAAGGTTTCAATACTCAATATTTCAATAAGGCCTAAAAAAAAAATAGTTCTGTTTAGGGTTACGGCCTGAAAAAAATATGGGTCAGTAGGTAGGGATTTTTTTTTTTTTTTTAATATTTTTTTTTCTGTATAATATTGAAAGATGAACATGTTTTATCAGAAAAATGTGTTAAGCATTCATCATAAGTATTCATAACTACTATTAAAGTGATTGAAAGTCAGTCTTTTGTTTGTTATTTGTATTCCTGTGAAAGGTCCCACGTTTTACCGGAATCGACCATTTTTACCGGAATCTACCGGAATCGACTTTGCATTACCGGAATCGACCTATATTTCTTACATAAACCTTTTTTTTTCAAGATATACAACATTGTTTATTAATATGTAATTTAATTAACATCTGAAATAAAATATCAACCAAAGAAATTTGAAGTTTCTTCGAGTGGAAAGATGTTGCAAGAGAAAAAAAATCGGCGAGTTGCGGAAAATTTGCGCGTACGGATATACGCCAGAATCGGCCTGTATTTCATAAATAATTTGAATTCAAGTCATACAAAGTTATTTTTCATTTTTTTACATCAGATATAAAATATTTACGAAAGGAATTTGAAGTTTCTTCGAGTGGAAAGATGTTGCAATGGGAAAAAAATCGGCGAGTTGCGGAAATTTGCGCATACGGATATACGCCAGAATCGGCCTGTATTTCATAAATAAATTGAATTTAATTCATACAAAAGTTACTTTTCATTACTTTACATCAGAAATAACATATTAACCAAAGGAATTTGAAGTATCTTCGAATGGAAAGATTTGACAAGAGAAAGGAAATCGGCGAGTTGCGGAAAATTTGCGCGTACAGATATACGCCAGAATCGGCCTGTATTTCATAAATAATTTGATTTCAAGTCATACAAAGTTATTTTTCATTTCTTTACATCAGATATAAAATATTTACGAAAGGAATTTGAAGTTTCTTCGAGTGGAAAGATGTTGCAATGGGAAAAAAATCGGCGAGTTGCGGAAATTAGCGCATACGGATATACGCCGGAATCGGCCTGTATTTCAAAAATAAATTGAATTTAATTCATACAAAAGTTACTTTTCATTACTTTACATCAGAAATAACATATTAACCAAAGGAATTTGAAGTATCTTCGAATGGAAAGATTTGACAAGAGAAAGGAAATCGGCGAGTTGCGGAAAATTTGCGCATAAGAATATACACCGGAATCGACATGTATTTCATATATTACTTGTATTTTAGTAACATATATGATATTCATCATTTAATACCTCAGCTTGGTTTATGTTGTTTGTAACGGCACTGTTCCGACAAAAAGGTGTGGAATTAACAAATTAAAATACCGATAAGCGGCTGCTAATTGTTCCTTATAATCAACGTGATATGACATCTCTATCTCACAAGACTGTCTTTAAAATACCGACGAATGTTTGTTCCAGGTTGACGCTTAACTGTAGAACACGCCGATATTTTTTCTCTTTCAACATTTTTCCACTCGAAGAAACTTCAAATACCTTTAGTAAATATTTTATTTCAAATTTAAAGTAAAGAAAAATAACTTTGTGACTTACATTCAATTTATTTATGAAATACAGGCCGCTTCCGGCGTATATCCCTAGGCGCAATTTTTCCGCAACTCGCCAACTTTTTTTTCTCTTGCAATATCTTTCCACTCGAAGATACTTCAAATTCCTTTAGTAAATATTTTACTTCAGATGTAGAGAAATGAAAAAAAACTTTGTATGACTTAATTTCAATTTATTTATAAAATACAAGCTGATTCCGGCGTATATCCGTACGGGCCAATTTTATGCAACTCGCCGATTTTCTTTCTCTTGCAACATCTTTCCACTTGAAGGTACTTCAAATTCCTTTGTTTAATATTTTATTTCAGATGAAGAGTAATGAAAAATAACTTTGTATGAATTAAATTCAATTTATTTATGAATTACAGGCCGATTCCGGCGTATATCCGTACGCGCAAATTTTCCGCAATTCGCCGATTTTCTTTCACTTGCAACATCTTTCCACTTGAAGACACGAGAATAGTCTGCCATTTGATCGAGTTACCATTAGCAACGTATTATTCACGAACGAATAATAACATCGGCACCGGAACGTCTATTGAAAAATATCGTTGTCGGATCATCAATCCATCAAAAAAAAATCGCGGTCGGGGGTAAAAAAAAACGGTCGGTCGGGTAACCCGAAACAGAAGTATTTTTTTTTTAGGCCTAACTAATATCTGTTCATACCTACTCTATCACTATCTCAACTATAAACAATTACAAACAATATTTCTATTGTTATAGATTTCTCTGTTTGTAACCATATAAAATCATGTTACCGATTTGTCGTGTTACCGATTTGTTCGGTCACCAAATTCAATACTGGCTTCTAAAGTTGATGTCTTTCACACCGTTATTTTTTTTTTTTTATTCATTCAATTACACACTTAAACTGTTACGTCTATTCCGGTAATTATATGTCTATTCTGTTATATTCCGGTAAAAATGCCTATTTCGGTATTCAGTGTAACTCATCTTAACATATATTGAGTTAATACTGTGTTTAGTTACGTTACAGTTGAGTGGAATAGTTGATAACATATCCAATATTCTGCTCTTTTGAATTTTATACACAAGTGGAAGTCCACAACAAGTCTGATAGTTTTTGGTTAAGATGTAAATGGCAGACAACCGTAAATTGTAACCCTATGAGCAGTCGAAATATTACAACTCAATATCGCGTTAACATATTTCAAACATCTACAAAATTACGACATGAAAATGTCATCTCTTAAAAGCACAAAAAGTAAGCATTGTAAAATACCTTTAAATAAATGATAAGCTATATTTGCTCTTTTTTCGGTCAGATAAGTTGAAAAATCAATTCTAAGTTCTTCAACTCGTTGGCTACGATAAATTTACCCACACTTGGTCAGCTTGAATAGTGTTGCAGTTTTTACAGTAGAATATAATTCTCTCTACGTCGCCAGTTGTGCAGAAGTTTGTTAATCGAATGATACTTCCATAAAGGAGTTTGGAATTCTATCAATAAACAAGAGATATTGTAAAAATTATGCCCTCAATGTCACTAATACCACGAAGGCATTAGGTGATATCGTATTAAAGTAGCTAAGTTATCGTGATTTTTGGGTGGACTAACTTATCTGACACGATCTTTGGGAATGCTGAGTTTATTTTGTGCCGAACAGCAGTATCTCCAGTCACACCAAGCATTTGAATCCTATAACAGAAATGGAAGGTCGTTGCGACATGATTTTCGTTCTACGTTTACACGTCGTTTTAAGCTGTTGGATAAAACTAAATAAAACTTACAGGGAATGAAAAACTCATTTATCTCTTGAAACATCTAAAGTGTCAGTAATTTGTCCGGTACCTTGAGATTTAAACCATTTGTTGAGCACGTGTCATGCGTACTGAAACATAAAATGAAAATAAAAATATGGTGTAATTCCCGTCACTGTTTAAGGTCCACACTTCCCAACGGTATTGGATTTTGCTTGTTTCAAAATAATCCAGAATCTGTGTTCGTTCAGTCTTTCAAACAGTGGTAATGCACTGGACTGGTAACCAAGGGGTCCCTTCGACCTTCGCTCCTCCACTAACATTACTAAATGTCTTTCGAATGAGACGTTAAACCGAGGTCCAATGTATCGGTGCTGTGCACTGAGCTAGTAAAAGAACGAGGGATGTCTCTGAAATGGGATGCTTTCTGTATCTTGTACTATCCTCCACAACATAAAATAACTCATCTCTGCAGGGAACGTCGTACATGCGGGCAACCGGTACCGACTATAAATAAATTCAAATAGACAGATATATATATATATATTGCAAAAAACTGTACATACAATGTTTTAAAGGAACCGAAGGATCATAATTTGCAATTATTATTTTTTCTGTTTAGTTTGTATGTGTGTTTGTCTTTAGGTTTGCACCTTTTTCTGTCCACACGTGTGGCTGTCTGTTCATTTATCACTCAGCAGGATCGTATCCTTGGCACAGTGAAACAAGACTATAAATCCTTAATACTAGTATATGGATTTGAAAACTGATTTCCTTCTGAAGAAATGCCTTCTTCAGACATTGCCCCATCTTGTTGTGCACTAGTTAGACTGTTTTGTAACTCTGATTAAGTATCTTGAGTAAAACAAGAAGTGAACTTTGTGGTTTGTTTTTACGAAGAGACATCGGATACAATGCGTTAGTTTTCTATGTTTATATTCCACGGACAGAGACGTCCGAGTCATTGGACTCTACTCCATAGAAGACTGACACAGGAAGGTCAGTAGTACTATTTGCAAATATTAACAATTGCAATACTGTTTAGGACATTCACTTAGTAATTAAAAATTATTAGAAGTAGAACTGGATGTAATAGTCACTTTCCTGTAGTTTCTCGCAAAAATATGGTCTAACGAAAAGATTACTTAGACAAATATTTTTACAAAGTTTCATGAAAATCGGCTAAGAAAAGCGTGGCCTTTAAAACCATCACAAAGTTAGTTTTTGAACTAGGCTGGTGATATAGTCTTGATCCTACATGACCCAGTCTTGAACTTGACCTTAAGTTATCAAGACTAGTATTCTGACCAAAATGAATGAAAACTGGTCAAGCATGTAGACTCTTAAGTGTTCAGAAAGTAATTGATGTAAATCATGTTTAATTCCTGAATGTATATAAAAATTGGCTCTGGAGCTTATTGAAAGTTGCTTAGAATTTGAACATCTCTGTAACCTTCGGTTTGACCTTTACCTTGGTAAAATAAAAAGTAAAAAATCTGAATACGTACTAGTTTTCATTTCTCCTTCTATTAAAGGATGAAAAATATTTTGTTGAATAAATACAAGATGTAATGAAATTACCCGGTGTTTTTTAATTGTTATGGTGAGAACTATATAGATTTTTAATATGAGATTAACATAGGATGTTCCTACTTGCGTCAGCAGTTATTACTGAATGTTAAGCTTGCGTACCCTGCTTTGAAATTATAGACAGTCAATAAAGTATGTTGCATTTCAGCAATTTACATTAGGATATGATTGCAGTTTTAACGATTTTAACAAAAGGGTAATTTCTGTGCATATGGATAGACAGTTAAGAGGAGACCTTAAACGTAAGATTAAACTTGGTTTGCTGAAGAAGACATTTCTATCAGTAACTCTTGCTCTATGAAAAAAAAACGTATAACTTTCTAGGATTTATAACTCTGGTAAGTCATTTGGAGTGCCTTCAATATCGCATAATACTGTTGTTTACTTGTGTATTATTTTGTACCTTGTATTTTGAATGAAGCTCTCTTTAATTTATGAAACCTAAAGATACTATTAAAGGTAATACTTTCGACAAATGGTTTACTGGTGTAGCTGTTTGAGTCCATCTAAATAAGAGAGGGTCAGGTTTTGTAAATCTGCTGCAGTCTTTTATTGTTTGGGAATTGTGTGTAATAGACTTTATATATAATGTTTTATACAAGAAAGTTAGGAATTTCTTGAGAAAGATAATAGAAGTATGGAAACTGTGAAGTGATTCAGAAGGAATCAAACTTATTTTTGATTTCCCCCAAGAAAGGCATTATGATAATCCCACCGCTGCTTGTCCATCTGTCTATTCCTTTACAGTTCATGTCGGAAATATAATTTTGCTTTTTAGATTGTTACCGTTGAGCCTTCAGTCTTTAGTGCTGGAAATCAAAATCATATTAAGAGATAGTTCCGTTTTAATATTGGTTAATTTATAAGGATACTGTGAACATCAACGTCTCAACATACGAACGCCTATACAGGAATAGTGAATTCGGATATTTCAAAACAATGCACACAGAATTTATTATAACAGACATTTTAGAACTTACAAAGATAATGTCATTTGTTGTTTCAAAGTTGCTTTTCTTTTATGAGAATAATAATAACAAGAAAAAGAAGGTTTATTATGCAATAAATCAAACAAGATCGACCCATCAGCATTACATCAGTAAAACATATGCTCAATAGCAAAATGGCAAATATTGAAAATACAACTTTTTATTTTATGCCTACCAATGAAATATAGGGAAATATCAGTGAGATAAAAGTGATAATCCACTGTTTTGAATCAGTGAAATTACCATTTTGATAATCCACTGTTTGTGCCGGAACTACTTTTCCCCACCACGTAAATACAAGAGAATCCGCTGTATTTCAGACAGTGACAGCGAGTGAAATTTATTTACCTTGTTACATCCAGTTATAATATTGAATTCCTGAGCCTAACTAGTTGTGAACAATGATGAAATTTGCCAAAAATTATTTAAAATATCTGATTTGTTTACATAACTCACATGGACAATATCCAATATGGCCGACTTTCAATTCAATTGATTGAATATTACTCGGTATTAATCCGCTTTTATAATTAAAGTATGTATGGCTAAAATTCAATAAATATTGATAAACTGTGTAGAGAAAAATAAATGTTATTTGATGAAAGTGTACTCAGTTTATTTCAGCAGAAGTAAAGTTATCATATGTATTGGAGATTGTCTGCACTTTTTTTGTGCGGAGTAACGGTTTGACCAAAGTACGCATTAACTGATTTGGAGCTCACCATGGGAAATTTATTGAAGGCCCAGAGTAATAATGTCATAAAATACCCATTTTTGACGTGTTGGCATAAAATAAAAAGAAATTTTTTTTGTTTTTTAGTGGAAGATGGGAATTTATTTCATCTCGTGAACACCATATGTTTATATTTTCACTCGTGGCTGCGCCACTCGTGAAAATATCACATATGGTGTTCACTCGATGAAATAAATTCTCATCTTCCACAAAAACAAAAAAATATCCTCTATATAATTTCTTTCAGTAAAGAGGCATATTAATACTTAAACATTTTAAACAATTTTAACATTTTTTGGGAGAGACAATATAGATATCGAAATAATTTTTAGTTACATTCCATATAAGTTTATAATGCTAACCAAATATAATTAGTTTTATGTGTTTTGATGTTTTCTTTTTTCGAAAGCTTTAAATACACGTGTTACAAGATTTTGAACATCTTTATTGTTTTCGCTTGTAAATAATTGCAAAAATTTAGAATAACTTGGGCCAAAAATATTTTCTGATATATTGTTTCCTTAGTCCCAAAAAATCTCGATCAGAAGCACGCAGTTTGCATGTAAACAAAATATCCTCCTGCCTAAGAAATGACCTGATCTACTTGAGTGTGAATCAGAAGAAAATTCTGAGAACATAAATTTATGTATGGATAGTGTTTCGGACAAATAAAAGCTAGTGCAAAATTGAAAACCCATCTGTTATGCAAATGATGCAAACCATATTATAAAATGTCTGTTGTTTCAAAAGCATTGCATTAAAACAAACTAAAGTATATCTGTTAGAGAAATAGTAAGGAAATTTAGAATAAAGTCTCAAATAGCATTATCCCTGAAGATAAAAATGTATAAATATTATCAGTCAGGTGAAGGCAAGCTTAAGCACGAATGAAAAAAGAAAATAATGAGGGAAGAACAAAGAATGGATGAATGAATGAATGAATTTTACATCACTACCAGTGTTATGTTAATGTTTCGTGTTATCGGCTGACTTCAACTGAACACTCTTCTGAAGACTTTCTTGATTCGAGAAAAGGTAGATGAATGTATAAACTTTTGCTTCCTAACAAGCCGACAGTCTTTTTATGCTTCAAGAGCTTTGATTCTTTTATTACACTTTGCTCACTCCAAAATTTCAAATAGATGCAAAAAATGAATTCACCTAAGTATATTTTAAGTTTCCTGGATATATTTCTACCCGTAGACAACCCATACGTCAACAAAAGCAGACTGTTGTACATTCAGGTAATTAATTAAATTGATTTCAGTGTTCAAGTTACACATTGATACACCATAATGAACGATTTAAACGTAAAACAGGTCGTTATGAGATGCAAAATCAGAAGCACGCATTCTCTCAGTTATAATTTTTTCAGTTACATTAAAGTCTCCAATTTATTGTGGAGAAACTTTCAATCAGTCAGTGTACTTGGCCACATCTCCGGTTGTCCTCGTGCTTTATCGACAACCTCCGAACAATCCGGTTCACCTTTTTACAAGACACCCGTCTAAATGCTGGAGCTCTTGGCAGTTTAGTTTTGTATTTCCTATTATACTCCAGATACCGGTTTCTAAGAAACAAGCTGTACTCTTTTGAATTTCCAGGAATTTCTGTAATTATCAAAGGCAACACTTGTGCTTTTCCAGAAATAACTGTCCGCAATTTTAAATCATCAAGCTGACCGCTGTATAAGTGTTTGATATTTTGAATTGACAAACGACTGTATGAAACAATAAACGCCATTTTCATATAACAATGAAAATATTTGAAATGTTATTCCCTTGTTTAATTTATGTATGTTTCATGTAAAATCATATCCTATAAAGACTTTAACTGAAAATTGCTAATAATTAAGCCATTTAAAGCATTGCCATTTAAATAGTGTATTCAAACCAGTCTTTTGTCTACTCTTTTTTTTCAAAGAGTATTTTTAGATATTAGAGGAAAATTTTAAGTATTGTTATTCGTCAATTAGGTCACGAAAGGTATTTTGTACTTAAAACAATTTGCCAAGACTTGCTGTGAAGAACAAAGCATGTCACATAATTTGTATTTTGTGTATCGAAGTTGAAAAGATCCAAAGATCTTACTGTTCAATCACTACATCGCAGGTCAGCCTAGACTGGCTTCAGTCGTTAGATTTTTCCTCATTATCAATACATAACAATGATTCTAACATGCTATGGAAGGAACTGATCTACTTATTCTTTCCTTCAAAAGTCTAGTGATATTTTGCAGCAGAGAAAAAACAATCTAAGTTTAATATTTATACTATAGTAGAAAATCATATTTATTAATTTACTGAATATATGTTATCATTTCTTCTGAAACCAGATTAAGGTCAGCCAATCATTTATCATATTTCCCATAGCATCTGATAACGTCTCATGATTCTGATTGGAAGCTTCTCTGTCCCCCAGTGGTACTTACAAACAAACTTCACTTTTACCGACAACCTACCACATCCAGTTTCAAACGCATGTATTCTTACGTTTGCATTCACCAGTCTCACTTATTTACTTGTACTGGTAGTAATGATTTGCAACCAGGAAACAAACAGATATCGAACTGTTTCAAGAACTCTTTATCCTCTCGATGTTTAAACTTTAAATAGAAGAAAAGAAAACAAGCAATACAAAAAGAAAAAGACGATAGGATTGTGTTCATAAACACGAAGGTCTATTTAGTGCATATAATGACCGCTGAGTGAACAAAAGGAAATACTATTATATTCCGTAAAATTTTGTATTCACATATCTCAAATAGACAGGACTGCGATAAATCATATAGTTAAGGTAGCTACCGACATAATTAGTTTACAGTGTAATAATACAATCAGTTGAATACATTTATCTTTTTAAATTAGTTTATATGTAACTTGATTAGATGCATGTATGCTGTTAAAGACAACTAAAACGTGATTTCAGTACTTCGGTAGCGTCAAGTTATCAATATAAAACTGGATTAACTGGATAGTTCTACAAAGCCCAAGCTAGGATTTAAGAAGGGACGGGGTGCTGCTAGACAAAGGGGCACTTGTAAGCATGAAAACTACAAAAAGGGAAGGGCATAGCCAGGGTTATTGAATGAGATTCATTATTAATACTTATTTAGAGATGCCCTTTTCCTTTTAAAAGGTTTGTGCATCATTATTCAAGACAAATCCCCATTTATTAAAAAAAAAATCCATGAAATAACTAAATGAAATGTTCTGCCTTAAAAGGTACAGTAGAGTGCCAAAGAAAAGAGCAGGATGCACAATTAAAGGGACAGGGTGGTATTTTTACCCTTTCATTTTGTACTAGCTGGGGCACTGAGTAAAATACATGTTTTGTTAAACCGGGAGAACCCAAACCAAAGCCCTGTGTCAAAACAGAATCAATAGAATACAAGCTAATCCATAAAAGGTTTGTTATTTGACATTGCAACAGGATACACTAATTGCTTTACCAATATTTGGTAATATGATATCTTGTACGCTCGGGTAGAAGCTTTCTTCAGCGAGCATACTATATCACTAAATCACTTGAATAACGTTATACAACACGGGAAACTGAAAACATGAAGAATTTATACATGCTCGTTTGAATTAATCTACATGAATTTCAGTGAAGGTCAGTAAATAAAATGTATTTTGCAACACGCAGTGGACTTTTATCAGTTAAAGCTTCTCTGATTTTACAAACGCAGATCAGAACGGTTGTTTTGATTTTGAAGAAATCAGTGATCTTTCTCTCCACATGGACTTCCTAAAATACCTAATTATCTGGAATAAGGAAACTACTAAGACGAGACGCTGTTAGTTCTGTTATTAAATATGCACGAACAAAACAAACCTCTGCTGGAATGTAATACAGCAAGGAGAACGTTAGAAGAGATAAAATGTAACTTGTCGCAGTGACATGCTGAAAAGGTGTCTGTTTAAAACAATCTCCTAAAAATCGCCACGCTATTAGGACTTCAGTGAGACTGGCTGAAAAGAAATCTGGCTGTCATTGTCGGCTTTCATTTCAGCTGCTTTGTAATGGAAAACAAGAAACCTTCTGTGACGGCTATTGACGAAAGTTTGAGCTGAATTTGCGCTGGTAACATCTTGCTTCATTTTACTTAAATCGTCGAGGTTAGTATGGGATATCAGCTATTGTAAAATATTCAATGCATAGGTTGATATCTTTTTCTGAAATGTAACCTAAATTTTTTTTTTGGATTTTAAAAATACGAGCAAATTATCATTAATCTTTTTTTTTAATTTAAGATTTATTATTATTGGCTCTGTTTAAAAAGATACTGTACTAAAAGATATTTTACATTTTTGTACCTATCTTTCAGGTAAAAACTAAGTTAACGAAAAGCAAAAGTGTTTTCTTTTCTTGCAACAAAGCTTATTAATGGTAACCCCCATCCCCTCCCAAAAAAATGTTATTCGCGTTGTTTTGGATAAATCATCCATCATCCTAAATTTCAATTCAGTTCAACTTACAGGATGCATTTTTTTATTTCAGACCAAAGAAATGAAAAGGATACCGATACACATCACCACTACAGTATCAAAAATCTGAATTAATGACAAAGTTTGTTCAGTCATGCGATCTTTAAAAACACTGAAAACCATCATTTATTTCGTTTTCGTAGTCTCTTTTTTGGAAGTATTTATCAACTTTACTAAATTAGGAAAAACACACATATCTAATGAAATAAAATGGCGTTACAAGTGTGAAGAAACTGCGGATTTAAAGAAGATAGCACGGAATGAAACAAGACGTACAGACAATAATGGATCAAAGGTGGCTTCAGAAGATATCCAAAAGGAAGCAAATTATAGTATAAACGGCAAGAATGCCAGAAGAAACGTAAGAGAAATTAATGAAATTCGGAATGTATCGAATGGTTCACATGGGTCTAATGATGCTGTGGACAAAGTTAACACCGTAAAGGACGATGTATCTTCAAAACTGTTAAAACCTAATAATAAATATAATGGTAAAGATTATGTATATACAAGCACGGCTGCCGAGTTTAAAACCAAAGCCAAAAGAGATAACCAGTTTCTGATGAAGATACTAAACCAACCCTATCTGCACCCTAAGTCTAGAGAAATATTTAAACGTTACTTTACCGGATCAAACTATTCTTTTGAATCTGATTTCAAGACAATGTTCAAAGATAACCTCAAAAAAGATTTTGACATCAACAATGACGTCATGGTCTTCCTTCACATTCAGAAAACTGGTGGAACGCATTTAAATGATAGGTTATTTAAACAATTACAGATTCCGTTTAAGTGTAAATGTCCTAAAAAAACAAACAGTTGTAAATGTTTAAATCCCAAGGGTAATGTATGGATATACTCATCGAAATTCACCGGATGGCCATGTGGATTGCATGCAGACTGGACTCAATTACACAGATGTATACCGGGTCAAATAGACGCTCTTGAAGGGAAACCCAGACAAAGAAGGTTTTGTTATTTGTTTTTTATTCAGTGTTATTTAACTCTGACGACGTAAATATAAGATTATATTTCAATCTTTTTTCTTCCATTCAATCTAATTGTAAAGACTTCACGCTTTCAAAGATTGAATTACCTTAATTCAATATATTTGCACACCTATGTTTGCAAAAAGAACCAATTTATATTACTTTATATTGTAATATTTCACCTTTTCCAGCCAAATTATCACGAACATTTTAAAATATCAAGTCTAACGAGACTAGCGTAATATAAATTTATGATGACTTAAAAATGAAATTGATCAGTTTAATAAATGTTGAATGCTAGCCACGTAATTTTGAAACATATTAAAGCTCTACCCTTAGGTTCATTAAACTGAGATTTTGTACAGGTGACCAAGCATCAGCACTTTGAGTGTAGCCTGTTTATGGAGCAAGAACACGCATTACCGTTGTCAATTCATATCCGTGTAACACTTTAAGTCTGAAAAATGTGTTTGATTATTATTATTATTACTTTTTAGATACTTCTACTTTTCCCAACTTCGAGATCCAATCAGTAGGTACTTGAGTGAATATTTTCACCAAAGCGTCAGGGGCCACCACTGGCAGGACGCCCTTTTAGGCTGTGGTCCAGGGTTCTCTGACTGGTCAGATATTAGACCGTGTTTTCATACAGAGTCCTGGAAAGGAGTAACTTTAGATGATTTTATGGCGTGCCCACACAATCTAGCGACAAACAGGATGACCAGAATGCTCGCTGACCTTAATAAATCAGATTGCTACAGGAAATACCTGGATCGAAATGCTGCTATAGTCAGAGCTGTAAAATGGGTTGAGTCAGCAAAAGAGAATTTGCAGCAAATGGAGTACTTTGGGTTTATGGAAAATCGACTGGCTTCTGATAATCTGTTTTCTAGTGTATTTAAGATGCATTTTAATGGCAAACAGGTTCTTTTTCCTGAAACAAGCTCAAATATCAGGATGACTGAACAACAATTTTTGAGAATGTTGAAATATATTGAACTTGATATACATATATATCTTTTCGCAAAAGATTTGTTTGATATAAGACTAAGCACTTTGTGATGAAGGGTGATTGCTTTTAGCTTCAGTGAGGTTGATAGTTAATTGCAATTTTCTATTGGCAAACAGTATTCACGATACGGGTCTTTACATTTCATTATATATAATACACTATGAAACATATACAAAGTGAAACGTTTTAGAAATTTGTGATCGTTTTTCTTACCGCCCTGATCCTCGCCATGTTTTCTACAGTTCAGAACTTCACAGTCTTGTACTAGCAAACAGCTAATCTTGCTGCTGCCACATGGAACAACGAACACACTACTGTCTGGCTGCTCCAGAAAGTATATGTGAGCTTTATAAAAAACGCCCTTTTCAATGTCAAGTGATTATGTTAGGAGAGATGCAGCGATACTGTTGATGAACCAATCTTAGGTCGACTTTATCTGAAAGCACACCAATTTAAGTGTGCCAATCACAGCAGAATTAAAAAAGTGTTGTGTGATTGCAACTAAACCCTTATATGCGTGTAACAAACAATAGAAACGTTGTAAAGAGTGAATGCCTTGTATAAATATAGAAGCAGACTGTTGCCTTTGTCAGTAAATCATAATATTACAAATCTGAATGTATGTTTCGAATGTCCTTGCTTTAGGACACCCTTTGTTAGGTATCCATACAAATTGTTTTGATCGTTCTAACTTATAGGTTAATTGCAATTTTGCTTCAGTTGGTTGGTCTTCTCTATCATTCAGAATGATTAGATCCCAGAATAAATGACTTGGTCTGCAAAGATTTCAGTATATATGATATACTGTAAAAAATAAACCGTAATGAACTAGTACTGTTACTATAAGGTAATCGAGGGGTAAAAGTTCATAGTGTTACTGAATAAAGAAACAACTCTACCCAAGACAGCCATTTACTATCACTGCACTGTCGATTGGATCGAATTTATTTTCAGTATTTTAATCACGAAACGATGCGGTTGATCCATAAAGACGCACTTTAAGTAGCTGTTCCATCTGTGGATGAATATCAACATTACTTTTAAGTCCCATATTGTGTTCTTTCCTTTTGCCTTCTAACTACTGCCTATGTCTAATTTAGCTCTATCAAATAGACAATTTGATCAGATAATTTCAAACAAAACTTTTTCTATGAAATGCAAGTTCTCTATTTACGGGTGTCATGAAAAACTGCAATGTTTATAGTTTCAAACTATGGTTATAGTCAAATGTTGCAGTCAGATCAATATCCAAGACATTATGATCGATTCTAATAGCGTGCATAAAAGGTATTTAGTTAGTCAAGGCCTACAGCATGTGTATCTTGAGAAATCTCTCATAACGTGTGTGAAATCATTTTATTTCAACGATATCATATCTGTAAAGAAACTGTTTTTGTTGATTGTTTGATATAAGACAAAGTGATTAAATTATTGTATTGACATACAGGCGGAGTCAAAAGAACGCACTTACCGATGCAAATGTAATTACATACGTATCCGCGTTAAGATTTTCAACCGTCGAGTGTTCATTGTATTTTCAAAAAAAATCTTCAAGTAGTAAATGCATGACTCATAAAATAAGAAAACAATGGCTGTCTTTCATGCAAGTTCGGTCATTATGAAGTTTTATTACCTGCCTACGCCGAGTTCGATATCACTTTGTTCTCATTTAGATCTCTACAAAAAGGCAGTTTTGTGTATGTATATGTTATCAATACGTTGTGAAATGAAAAACTACTTTCCAATCTATGTAAATCTTTAGAGAGTTACCATTCTTTTATTACACAATGTCCACTGACTTCATAATGTATTTTTCGATGTCTCCACAAGAAAAAATCAATACACCTGTGGAACAATCACAGACACAATAATTAACTATTTATACTTAATTGATCACACGTTCTGTCGGATTATTGGCCACAGCTGTACGAATTCATTTATTTGAGCCATGAGTTATTTGAAACTAAAGCTCATTTCTTCTATTTAGATGAATGAAATTTTAAGGCAAACTATAGTCATCTACTAATATAAAGCATTTTCTGTATTTGTTCGTGACTTCAGCTGACTGATGAAAAAATTCATTATGGCATGTCCGGAGGTAAATAAGAACTGTCTTTCAAGTCCGGGCAGATTCATCATATCGCATTACTTACTTACTTAATCCTCGTCGCCCAATTCTGGGCAAAAGGGCCTTCACTACATCCTTCCAGCTGCTTCTTTATTGGGCCGTATGTTTTGCCTCACTCCATGATAAACAGATGGGCTTAAGCTCAACATCTAGAGTCCTTCTCCAGGTGGATGCTGGTCTTCCTCTTCTTTCTTTGCCTTGTGGGTTCCGATCCAGGGCAGATCTGGTGATGTTTGTTTGAACTCTTCGGAGTATATGGCCAATCCATCTCCACTTCCTTTCCTTGATAGTGGTGGAGATTGGATTATGTCTTGTCCTCCTCTAGAGCCTCTGGTTGGATATTTTGTCTGGCCACCTGATTCTTAGACTGCGGTTGATGAACAACTGTAACTTCTGATCAAGTGTCTTGGTATGTTTCCAGGATTCTGACTTATACAGAAATACTGACTTTACATTTGAGTTGAATAGTGTCAACTTGGTGCTCAGCATTAGGTACCCGTGTCTAAGATGGGCCTAAGAGAGTTGAAGGCATATTGGGCTTTACCGACTCTAGATTTTATGTCTTCCTCAGCACCCCCTGTTTTGCTGACAGTACAGCCAAGAAAAACAAAGCCGTCAACCTCCTCCAGCGGCTGGTCTTCAAGAATTACTGGCGCTATCTGTACTGCATTAATGTGCATAGCTTTGGTCTTGCAAGTGTTTATGAAGAGTCCTGTGCTTCTTGCTGTTTCAGCTAGAGAGTGTATCTTGTCCTGCATTTGCTGGTGGGTGTGGGATAGCAGGCTAATGGGAGATTGCCATTCCAGTGACTGTTCCACAATGATTCGCAGCGTGGTGATCTGGTCGATGCAAGACCGTCCAGCCCGGAAATTTGCCTGCTCGTCCCTCATCTCCTTGTTCACAGCAATTTTGATTCTCTCAAGGATGATCCTTGTCAGTACTTTGCTTTGCAGAGACAGGAGCTAAATTCCTTGCCAATTTTGGCAGTCACCTAGATCCCCTTTCTTTGGAAGCTTGACAATGAGTCCTCTGAGCCACTCTGCTGGTACTGCATCACGCTCCCATATATCATTTATGAGGTGCATTAAGATATCAGCAGTTGTTGCCGCATCTGCCTTTAAAGCTTCTGGTGGGATGCTGTCTAGGCTTGGTGCCTTGTTGCTTTTGAGCTTTTTTATTGCTATGAAGAGCTCATCCCTGTTGATTGGTCCTATGTTGATCTCCAGGTCTTCCCTCGCTGGAATATTTTGTACCTTCTCAACTGGTGTGCCATTTAGGCGTAATTTGAAATGCTCGCTCCATCTCTCCAGTTCGTCATGTTTTTGGATATCACCATTCAGGGCTTTGGCAGGCTTGTCTGTGTTCATAGTTCTTCAAGACAGCTTCCGTAATATGTCATATAGTGTCCTCGTGTCTCCTTTGGTTGCTGCTTCTTGGGCTTGTGTGGCCATCTGGTCTATCTGGTTGTTCTTGTCCCTTCTGGCACACTTCTTCACCTGTTTCTGTTTTGCCTTGTACTCCTCCTGTAGGGATTGCTTTTGGGCTCTTGTTTTGGCTTGTAGTAGCTTGTGTCTGATATCTCTTTTTTCTCCTATCAAGATCACTGTATTCTCTGACAGCCAGCTCTTTTGAGTCCTCTTCCTAAACTCAAGTATCTCTTGACAGGTACTCTTGAAGTTTTCCTTAACTCTGTCCCATTTCCCGTCCACAGTATGTTCTTCTAGGCTGGTAAGGACCTGAAACTTATTTGACAAAGCTATTGGAAACCTTTGTTACACATCCGTTTCCTTCAGCTTGGAGGTGTTGAAGCGTGGTTGTCTTTGAAGATTTGGTCTCTTTATCCTGGCAATATTAACCTTAAGTTTTGCTTTTACCAGTTCATGATCAGAACCCACATCGGCGCCTCTGTATGCTCTTATATCTATCAATGATCTTCTTCAGCGCCATATCTCGGTTGCCATATCTGGTGATCTCCATATCTTTTTATGCACGTCTCTGTGTGAGAAGATGGTACCTCCAATGACAAGGTCATTGTTGGCACAGAAGTCCACATAGAATTCTCCATTCTCATTCATTGTGCCCAGTCCTTCTCTTCCCATTACCAACTCTCTTCCATTATTGTCCGCACCAACCTTTGCATTCATGTGTCCACTCACAATCACTATGTCTCTTCAGGGTGCTATGTCAAGGACTTCTTCAAGCTGTCCATAGAAATCTTCTTTAATTTTCTTTCTGCCTGGTTTGTTGAGGCGTAACATTGGATCAGAGTTACATTCTGGAACTTCGACTTGAAGCGGGCTGTTATCAGTCTCTCATTTATAGGCTCCCATTCCATCAGACACCTGTTGGCCTCCTTGGTGAGCATGATCCCTACTCCGTGTTGGTGCACCTCCTCTTCTGGCAAACCAGAGAAGAGTATTGTATGTCCAGTTGACAAAGTCATCTTCCCTGCAGATGGCCATCTAACTTCGCTCATGCCAAGTATCTCAAGTCTATATCTATCCATTTCTCTAACTACTTTAGCTGCCTTCCCTGTCTCGTAGAGTGTTCTCACATTCCAATTTCTAATGCTTAAGACGTTCTTTGGAGAGAGTAAATTTTGCAGACAAGTCCACTTCATACGCTCTCTCTTGGGTCGATTCCGATAGTACACATAGTTTTCTGTAGTGTTGGTTTCTGTAGCCAGAGTTGTTTTATACGGAGGGGACATGGGGGGTGGGTGGGGCTAGCCCCACGCGCAACCTTCCTTCTTTCTCAGCCGGACTTAGGACCGTCCATGGCGGAGTTAATGTATGCATTAGCTATATTCATGGGTTTAACAGGTATCTTGTAGAGAATTCTGCATTTGTTGGGTTGTTTTCGCCGTGGTCTTCGACTAAATTGTAGAAGCTTTTCACAGAGAAGGTATAAATACATGAAAGATGTTCTGACTATCTAATATAGGTTGGATAAAGTAGGTGTGTCTGACTATAGTCGGTGTTCGGAATACTTAGTTATAGTTTTCTGTACTGCATTGTAGCTGAATAGTGACCGATATACATACAAGTAAGCTTCTTTAAAAAGAAGCATAACAGAGGTTCATCAGCGTGCTCTGAAAAATTATGCCTATCTTATTCAGTATATCTGCTATTTTCAAATCGAAAATTTGTCCCTCTCACAAATATAAACACGACAGTGTTTCAAATAGTCATGTCACGCCTCCCAAATATTTAAAATAATTTAATCCAACTGCAGCTTCTTTAAGATGTAGATTGCAAATAGACGAACATTTTGAGATGTAATGATAATTTTTCGTTTTTCTGAATCCGTTTGTTTAATAGGAGAATGCGCACAAAGTTCAATCGAGACTGGTTCTAAGGATATGGTCTTCAAATCTTGAGCTTTAACTTCAGTTCGTTACGCAAAAATGGATGCCGCCCGCAACTTTCCCCAGCACTGTGGAGATGTCTGATGACGCTATTTAGGACCTAGATGTAACACTACAAAATTCATAGCGCCTATTATCAAGCGCCAGTAGAGTACATTACTAAACATGTGCATTTAAGTTATCTAGAATTACTGTGCATGGTGATAAAAATACAACAATTGTTCAATTCAGGGAATGTGTTTCAGAAAGTGGTGAAAGTGGAAAGGTTATTTTTGGATCTGCTGCAGTGAGGTTATTTCTTGTACAAACACCAAAGGTAGAAACTACTTTAAAAAAATCACTGTTGCTATTTACGAAAAGCCAAGATAACGGCGTGGTCACTTCCACTCCGTGAATAGTTTACTTCGACGAGTATAATGTCACTCACAGCAAACATGTACAAAGCTATAAATACTAATGTATAAATAGTAAACATATTGTAAAACTACACTCAGATGTTCTGTACTCAGAGCTGATATAAAGTGAATGTTCACACGCAGACATCTGAATGATATTCAATGTATGCATAGCCTTAATAAGAGGAACCATTTCTTTGAATTTTCTAAAAAGTTCAAGATCAATATTTGGTTAAAACATTTCCTTTAAACTCTCTGACAAAAACTTATGAATTCTGATTTACATAATGCAGTCTATTGGTTGTCTTTTCTCTTCTTTTTGTTACATATTTTACTTTTCTGGGACTACGGCTCTCATGCTAGCATAAATCGCATACAATCGGGAAAACATCATTCCTTCAATATATGTTTTACAACATGTATATTGACAGATGTATTGTGAATGTTTACATAATCTCATGCGCATACTAAAAAGTGTACTCTTCATTATCTCATGTAACGGCCATTGATTAAAACCAATATATACAGGCAGCTGTTTGGAAGGAATGCAATTAATCATTTTAGTAAGCTCTCATCATCTAGTAACAAACTAGCTTGATGAAATCTGTATTGGTAAACTACATGAATAGACGAAAACATTGTTGATACAATGTATAAAAAGGGGATCAGATTACGTTTACCCCAATTAACAATATATAACTAATTCAAGTTTCCTAATTGAATACAGAATGGTGTTATCTGGCCAATCCTTAACCTAGAGCTCCACGAAAATGTCTGAGTAACAATATAATAACATCACCAACATTTTTGTGTCACCGCAGCTAGTTGTACCAGTATTTAGTAATAAGCTCTGCTTGTGTACTCTCTGGTAGCAGCCATTCATCAAACATACCGTTATTGAATACATTATATTGCAAATGATACAGGAAGTTTTACATATAAAGTATAAATTTGTACGCCAGGATCTATTTACAACATTCATACGTTAGTCCGTTGTAGGACTACACACCCCTTTTTGATATTATGCAATCAATGGTTATAACGACGTGATGCTTGCCTGATCTTGCAAAGGCGGCTCGGATGTTGTTTGAGAATTTAAGGAGTTAACTATTTGAACCTCGTACAATTTCAAGCAGGATTTAAATCTTCTTTTAAAATTGGATTTCGCAGAAAATGTATGCATATACAGAATAAGTCTCTACAGAGGTGTTAAATAACAGTGAAGAAGTTTTCTTGTCGCGATATCAAGTCTCAAATGAAGGATTAAAATAAGTTTACCAAAACAGTTCGCAGGTAATAGATTTAGTTTCAATTGTTATAATGATCAGAAAAGAAGAAATAAGTTACACAAGCCCACTGAATTGCATCATTATTATTTTAGAGGACGCTAACACATTTTAAGTCTCTTTCAAGTCGACTTCACTCGATTTGTGTCTACATCTTTCCCGAAACAAACATATTCCATATGAAAAGTATATTTCAAAAGTACCCATTAAATTCAACTCAGTGTCAAAACACAGTTTTAAACTTTTCAAATACTAAGGGTTATTTGCTCTGGAGTAAAACGGGTTACCTATTATTAGACAAAACAATTAATCAATATAATAAATATATGGCGTGATAAAAAAGACACTAAGAAACTATGTAAAATCTTTAAATCTTAAAGAAATCTTGGCATTTCCACAAAAACAAGACTGAGATGATTACATTTTCGATTGAAGATCTTTTACAATCATTATTAATATTTGGAAAGAACATGTACAAAGTTATACTAAAAATGTCCACTGAGCTGAAGTAAGACTTTGGGCAATTCATTTGAAAAAGTATGACTTACGTTTTCAGGTTACAGACGTGACAAGATAACTATTGACACCTTTACATAGGACGTGTTTAAAAGACAGATGCAGTACAAGATGCGAACTCAAAGACGTATAAAGTCCATAATATATTTCATTGTAGTAATTTCTTTGTTTATGGTTATTATCAACATTAATGAATTAAGTAAATTCCATGAAATTCCTGCTGATTACAAATCAGTGCACTACGAAATGATATGTAAATACACAAACGGATCTTGGAATAATTTACCAGATATTCCTAAAGCTACAGTGAGAAACATAAACATCAACAACAACACGAGAAACATCAGTGAGGTGAAGCAAATTCAGAATGTCTCAGAGAGTTTTCTTAACTCTGTAGATATTAAAGAGGTCCAGAAGAAGGCTGAAGATGATTTTTCAAAAATGTTGAAATCTGTGAATGAAGTCAATGACAAAGGTAGTCTGTACACAATGACAGTTGCTGAGTTCCGACTTAAAGCCATACAAAGAAATGAGTTTTTGATGAAGATATTAAACCAACCATATCTGCACCGAAAGTCTAAAGAAATATTTAAACGTTACTTTATCGGATCGAACTATTCTTTTGAACCTGATTTCAAGACTTTTAAAGAAAGTTTTAAAAAGGATTTTGACATTAACAATGACGTTATGGTCTTCCTTCACATTCAGAAAACTGGTGGAACGCATTTAAATGATAGGTTATTTAAACAATTACAGATTCCGTTTAAATGTAATTGTCCGAAGAAAGCAATCACTTGTAAATGTTTAAATCCGAAGGATAATGTATGGATATACTCGTCGAAATTCACAGGATGGCCGTGTGGATTGCATGCAGACTGGACTCAATTACACAGATGTATACCAGGACAAATAGACGCACTTGAAGGGAAAAACAGACAGAGAAGGTTTCAATTTTCATACTCCGTCCTATTCAAAGAATACCTTACAATTAACGTAAGAAATGACCATACTATACGGTTATTTTGTTTGTTTGGTGTCGTTTTTTATGTACAAACTCCAAGAATGGTGGCAAAATGCATATCTGGAAAAAACACAGCCATTTTCCTACTAAGAATAAAATTAGATAACGTTAATTCAAAATCTTAGCACACCTACCTACTAGAAACGCATATTTATTGAATTATGTGTCGCTATTACCTGCTTCCATAATGAAATTTAAAAAAAATAATGTAATTACGTGTAAAACAATGTTTATTGAAACACGTGGAGAGAGAGAGGGAGTGGGCGTCACCGATTTAAATCATATCCCCGTTTATTGATTTCAGTGTGCGGGGAATTTACTCAGCAGGGTGGATAGAGGTGTTCATTACACAGGTATCGGTTTCCATGTGTATGATAGCGTAAACATGTTCCGAATCAATGTTCCTTTAACTAAACAAGACTTTTAAATAACCATTTAGTGTATAATTTGCTTTTCAGATACTTTTATTTTACGCAACTTCGAGACCCTATCAATCGATACTTGAGTGAATATTTTCACCAAAGCGTCAGGGGTGCGCACTGGCAGGACGCTCTTCTAGGTTGTGGGGAAGGATATTCTGACTGGGCAGATGTCAGACCTTGTTTCCATACTGAGACCTGGAAAGGAGTAACACTGAATGATTTTATGGCGTGTCAACACAATCTTGCGACAAATCGGATGACCAGAATGCTCGCTGATCTTAATAAAACAGATTGTTACAGGAAGTATCTGGACCGAAAGGCTATTTCAGTCAGAAGTGTAAAATGGGTTGAGTCAGCAAAGGAGAATTTGCAGCAAATGGAGTACTTTGGGTTTATGGAAAATCGACCGGCTTCTGATAAATTATTTTCTAGTGTATTTAAGATGCATTTTAATGGTAGACAGGTTAACTTTCTTGAACAAATATCAAAACTGAGAATGACGTAACAACAGTTTTTGAGAATGTTAACATTTATTGAACTTGACATCCATATATATCTGTACGCAAAAGACTTGTTTGAAAGACGATTACGAAATGTATTGTAAAAGCAGATTGCTAATTGCTACGATTACGTTCACTTCTGTTTGTTGGATTGAATTCTGATAGCATCGATTGTTCTAGTCATTTAACGTGATTGTCTTGTTTTGACATTTGTACTCAAACTATTGATAATCCTGCACAATAATAAACACTGTGGCATTGCTATCGTCTATAATATTCTTAGAGTTATAAAGCTCTTGTGAGTTTCTAAAATGAATGTATGCTCTTTGTCCGTCCGTCGTTCACAATTGCATTAAAAGACATTCCTAAAACTCTTAAGTTAATCTTTGTCCGACTTGGCCAGTTGCATCTTGGTGATTGTCGTTCTCAGATCTGCTTAAATGATACAGATCCTTTGCATATAACAGGCTACATAGTTAAAATTAAATCTAAAATATGATTCTCTCTTAATGCCAATTTGAGAACTTAAGTAGTTAGTGTTTAGCATTACCTTGTTTTTGCCAAATTTGCTCAAACGGTGTCTCGGGAGTTGAAACTCCTCCACGGCGTCATTAATTTTGTTTAGCATATAGCTATTACAGGCACACTTTAAAACAGCGTATTTCATATTTTGTGTGTTGAATATCGTGATTGTCACGGGCGTCATAACTGACCCCGCCTAGGGCTAAGTGTTTTACATTGCAATGTACACATGATTTATGGGAAAAACTTTTAAAATCTGCATGTATTGAAGCACAAACCTGCTTTTACAACTATAAACAACTATCTCATATTACTAAAAAAGTTGTCTAACCGGGATTATCAATCAATATATCTACAAAGTTTAATTGTTTCTTGCTGAAGAACGACTAGACTTCAGGTATTTTAGCTCTAATAAATAATCTCAATATACATTGTCGATACTAACCGTCTTTAAAAAATAAACTTTTTAACCAGGAGACACACAATGAATTAAGTGTTACAAAGAGACGACACAGTGAATATATTGTACTGGTAATGATTAAGTTAAAGAAGTGAATAAAAGAAAAAAGTACTAAGTCATAATAATTTTGTTTCTTGATCGATTGTTGCCTGTGCAGTCTTTGGAATATACCAAGTAACTATGGTCTCACCTTAATGTCATCCCGTCCTTATTGATTTGACTTTGTAGACAATTGCAAACCTTAATTATGAACAACCAATTAAAATACAAATGAGTTCATAAAACTCATTTGGATCTTCATTTGAAAGATCTAGCCCCTTGATAACAGAAACATTTACATTTCAGTTCATTATCACAATTTTTAAATTTAACTATATTTAACTATATATTCTTTCATACATTAGAGAAAAAGATATTTTCAACAATTATAAATGTATATTCAATCTGGAAATGTTTTATTTACATATTTAAATTAAAGGAAGCAATATGATTGTCATGCTTAAGGTGAGCTGAACAAGAACACACTGTAATAATCACGGGACTTGGTTTGAGTCCCAGACCAAAAAAATATATAATATGAATTTTAGTTTATAGTTTATATACGTGACGAATGACACATCACACAATACAAAAGCGTTTCACTACATCATCATTCTTAAAAGATGGTCTGTACATTGAAATATGACAAAAACTATATGGTGACAAATTGAAAGTAAATGTGAAACACGGAAGGGCACAAAAATGTACACAAATACTTCATATAAGAAATCTTTTTGTCAGGATTTTAAAGATATATGATTTGAAATAACTACAATTGTATGCATTTAATATACAGTTATTATGTAAGTTAGAAGAGATATAATATGATATTATTTGCAGTTAAGAAGAATCGTTTAGGTAAAATATACATAAATGTATATGAAAAACTGGTCTTTGAAGTGATTTCTTAACAATTATGGATTTGTAACTGGGTGAAAATGTTTATCAGCCCCAGTCATATATGATTATACTTCACATATTGGTTATATAAAAGTTTGTCTGAACTCATTGTAGGTATATTAGCGCAACAGGACATGTCATTCGATCTATGAAATATCGCAAAAGCTGCAATTTCAGACTGCAATATTTAGATCTTATAGCAAACACTTTGAAATTACACACCAGTATCTACTCGAGGCCAGAGAATACTAATGAGAATGGATTTTTTAGGGACGATTCGGGATTACTCTTACAAAAGGTCTGACCGGCCAAAACATATCGATGAAAAGAAATCTTTTGATATATTTTCGCAGATCGATGTTAAATGCATACTTTTTATCAGAAGATTAAATTGATCAGAAAAGTTCAAAACCAAACTATGAAAACATTTTACTGCTTACTATGAAATACATGTACTCTATTTACGAGTGTCATAAAAGAATGCAATATTTATAGTTTGCAAACTGTGGTTATATTTGTCAGATGTAGCAGACAGATTAATATTCAAGAGAGTATTCCGGTAATTGATTCTAACGGCGTGTATAAAGGTATCTAGTTAGCCAAGACTTAAAGAATGAGTATCTTGAAAAAAAATCATAATGTATGTGAAATAATTCTACAATAAAGACCACGATTTCCTCGTGCACGCACGGGGTTGTGTTTACACACCAAATACACCTTCATTCTTTACTGTCATACCGTTGAAAGTGCATGTACAACCATGGAACGTACAAAAACAAGCGATAAAGTAGAAGGTGTAGTAGTTGGTCTTTTGAAGACGAAACAACGGTCTTGAAAATTCTACCGGAAGTTGAGATGTGGCGAATGGAACTACGTCGTGACGTCCGATTAAGCCATATTCTATCAAGACGGCAGTTCTGCCATCGCCAGCGTTCGATCTCACTTTGTTCTCATACAGATCTCTGCAAAAAGCCTCTGTTGTATTAGTACATGTTTTATGTATATGTAATCAATAACGCTGTGATAGGCAGTATTAATTCTGACGTTTTCTATCAATGTAAATTTTTTCGGGTTTCCATTTTTTTCAGGCGTTTCTAATTTATTATTCTATGTTTATTAACTGCATAATGTGTTTCTCGGTGTCTCTAACTATCAATAAAAGTGATGAATATCCCCAACTACTACCTTGACACTGTAATTTGCACATGTATAGTTTCTCTCCAATAACATATATATATATAAGGCTAATTAATTCAATATTCAAAATGCTGTGGAAAGTTATTACCCAGCAGTATAAGCGAACCATATGGATAAACATACACAACAATCCTGCAAAGACAGCAGAACTCAACACACACTCTAAATGCTAGTGGGCAAGCAAATCTGGACTAAGTTTGATTATACTCCAATTAATAATTCACAAAAAAAGCACAAACATACTTACACTAATCTTTAAGACGAAAAAACAGCTCAACATTAAAAGTCTATCGTAGTTATTCGCGGTGCAAAATTTAATCGAATTTCCACAAATATTGTGGAGACATAGCATTAAGTATCTTTGAATGGACTTAATGTGAAGACTAATCACTAAAGAGTGACAACACAGGATAAAATCATTGGAACAGAATTTTCATTTTGAAAATATTATTATAATCTGAATAATGGTTGGTGAGAAAGAGTCGTGACAAATGGAAGTGTAAAAAGATATTAAAGGGTCATTACTCAGTGAAAAATCATCGTAGTAAGACGTGACAACGATATTGGCAGTCATAATTCTGCAAATTATTATCAAAATCTTTGAAATAGTTGCTGAGAAACAGTCCGGACAAATTTTGTCGACCGACGGACGGACGAACCGACCGACTAACGCATGTGAATCCAATACAGCCCCCTAGATATTCTATCTGGGGAATGTTAATACACATGCAAAACAAACAGGACTTCAGTTGACAGATTTAAAGTCAACATGCCCAGATGACTTTCATATTTCAGGCAGATTTATTATTACGCATGCATTTGCTATCTTTAGTAATTAAACAGGTAGCTTATGAAGTTATCTGGAGAATACTCAAGATTTGACGTATTGTCTTCACCATGGTCGGTGTCGGCACCAAGTAAACATGGAATGCGGTTGTTTTATATGTCTAAATCACTATGACTGCTTCGACATAATCTAAAAGCTCTTCACAAATGAGGTGTAAGTATACACATAGGTGTTCTGAATATCAAGTATGGGTTAGATCGTATTAAGAAGGATTGTCTAAAGTCGCCGTTCCGAATACTTCTTTACAATTTTCCATCCTTCTACATTGTACCTGAAGAGTGACCAATATATGTACAAGAGCTATTCAGAGCGTAGGTGTAACAGCGCCTACCGTTGATCAATGTAAGTAGGGTAAACAACTACAAAGTGACTCTTTTACTTGGATGAGTAAATGGTCACTGACGCCTTTAGGTTGCATTAACCTTTTTTTTCAAAAAAACCCATAGTCCGTAAAACGGGATGCAATTAACATTCATTAGTTAACCTATACAGAATCGTCTGCCCAAACTACAGCAAACATTCAGTACAAAGCTATAAATAATCACTTATAAACAGTATGCGTATTGTAAAACTGAATTGAGATGCTCTTTCCTCAAATTTGATATAAAGTGAATGTTCACATGCAGACATCTCAATTAATTCAGTGTTTGCATAGCCTTAATTAGAGGTGCTATTTCTTTGTATTTTCTACAAAAGTCGAGCTCAATATTTGATCATAAACATTTCAATCGATTTATTTGATTTATTTGACAAAAGTAGTGTAAAAGTGGGGAAGATTGCCCTTATGTTACTGCGCATGCGCGAAAGGGGAAATTAACGTGACAAGATGTCTGTCATGAATGCCGGAGTTATTTTAACTCTGCTAGCGCCAGCATTTCTTGGAAATCGATTGAAATGTTTACCTATACTGTTTAGAAGTGATTATTTATAGCATGCGCAGTAATCACGAAGGGGCAATCTTCACCTCTAGGTGAAGATTCCCGCCACCCACCCACCCACTTCTACACTACTGACAAACACTTATGACTCCCGATTTACATAATGCAGTGAATAGATTCTGTATTTATGTTTTCCGTTATTATTATATAGTATCTTTTATCATTATTATTCTTTTTACATTTTCTCTTGTCTGGTCAAATACCTTTTGACTTGTTTTTGATATTCTTGCTTTTAACTGTTTAAGAAGCCATTACGACTATGCTCAGATTTGCAGATCAGCTAGCACTCAATACAAGCGCATATTTGAGATAGAAATCGATTATCTGTTATTGGTTTATATGTCCATTTAATTTATAATACAAGATGTTTTAGCTTATTTATTTATTCATTTTGTTATTTGAATTTAAACCGCACTGAACAAAATTTTGTTTGTTCTTCGATAGAATATTTTTCACGGTATGTTATACCGTGTAGGCATTTCGAATTGCCTATTATGCTCGATGTTTCATACGTTTACTTAAAAGTTAAATCCACATAACATTAACTAAAGTTGCGGCCTTTGATTGAAACTATCGAATGGTATCCGATACATACAGCAACTATCTGGCTAGAATGTAATTAATAAAATCAGTAAGCTTTTGTCACCAAACAAAACGTCCACTGAAATACCTTGATTAGATCGGTTTCGTCAAACTGTTTGAACACACGAAGGCATTGTCGATCCAGCCTATAAAAATGGAGATCAGATTTATGCTTACACCAGTTAACAATGTTTAACTAATTAAAGTTTTAATTGATTTTTCTAGGATGGTGTTAAGTTGGAAATCTTTACGATGCTTCAAAAACCAAGGTCTCCACGAAAAATGTCTGAGCAACAAAATACAAATACTCCTTGGTGTTTGGTGAATAATATAGTCTGCATGTGTACTCTCGGGTAGCAGCCAATCAACAAACATATTGCTATTGAATACATAATATAGCATACGATACAGGAAGTTTAAATATGAAGTATAAATTTGTACTTTTGGATCAGTTTACAACATTTACTTGTTAATCCATTGTAGGACTACACATACTTCTTAGTATTATGCAATCATTGGATATAACGACGTGATGCTTGCCTGATCTTGTAAAGGGCGGCTCGAGTGTTGTTTGAAAATTTTTTGAACATCGCATAATTTCAAAATAGACAGTGCATATAGGATTTAAAACGTCTTTGGTTTTGCAGATAAAATATGCATGCAACAACCAACAATGCTGAAAAAGCGAAGACGGTAAGACGGATTAGCTATTTTCACAATGAAGGCTTAAAATAAGTCTATCTAAAACAGATTTGTGTGGTTTACAGGTAACATATCTGATTTCAACTTTTATAAGGAAAAAGAAGAAATATCGCCTCAGTTATTTGTTAAACACTTTTAGCTCTGATAAAAGTGTGTAAAATATAATAGTTTGATAATTTTCTGTAACAAAAAATAAGTTAGTAACTTAGTTTAGATATGTTCTTCACAATTACAGCTAGAGTTTAAGATGTATAAACATTTTCTTTCTTTTTTTTTTTTTATCGTCGACCTATCTGTGAGTCAGTCGCTTTTTAGGACTTAAGGATTATTTGCAGTTGAGTCGAACGGGTATGGTTTTTTAAAGGTGATGTTAACTCAGCATAAGGCATTTTATCAATATGATTTATTTATGGCTTGAAAAAAGGTAAAAACTCATAAACTTAGAAAAGATGTAAAAAAGGATCTTAACCCTTAATGTGCTGGAACCGAAAGTGATCAGCCTTTGCTACCAGTATAGAGCCAGGCCACCCTGCACATCTGTGCACATCTGTGCAGTCTGACCAGGCTCTATACTGTTGGTAGCTCCATTTTTGTATTTTGATATTGAAATCCCTTAAACTTTGAATGGACTGTTCCAAATTCAAAGCTGGGCAAATCCAATACAAGGTTTCAGCATGTTCAGGGTTAAAAGAAGCAAGACTGGGCTTATTACATTTTCAATTGAAGAGCTTTTAACACCAAAGATTGTAAATGAATGTTTGATAGAAGATTCAAATGTAACAAAAGATTGATAGTTTCTTTTGTTTTATATTTTAGAAAAGCACATTATGGATTTTACCTGGAGCTGAAGGAAAAAATTCGGCTATTCATCCTCACGTTTTTAGGTCAAACAGGTGACAAGATAACTTGTGAAACTTTTAAATAGGACGTGTTTAAAAAGACAGATGCAGTACATTCGAAGATGCGAACTCAAAAACATATAAAGATCATACTGTGTTTCATTGCAGTAACATCTGTGTTTACAGTTGTTATCAACGTTCATGAATTAAGTAAATCTACTGAAATTCCTGTTGCTTTTAATCCAGGACACAATGTGATATGTAAATACACAAACGGATCTTGGAATAATTTACAAGATATTCCTAAGGCTACACTGGAAAAAATAAACACCAACAATAACACGAAAAACACCAGTGCAGAGCAAATTCAGAATGTCTCAGAGGATTTACATAACACTGTAGATATTATAGAGGACCAGAGGAAGGCTGAAGATGATTTTTCAAAAATGTTGAAATCTGTGAATGAAGTCAATGACAAAGGTAGTCTATACACAATGACAATTGCTGAGTTCCGACTTAAAGCCAAACAAAGAAATGAGTTTTTGATGAAGATATTAAACCAACCATATCTGCACCGAAAGTCTAAAGAAATATTTAAACGTTACTTTACCGGATCGAATTATTCTTTTGAATCTGATTTCAAGACTTTTAAAGAAAGTGTCAAAAAAGATTTTGACATTAACAATGACGTCATGGTCTTCCTTCACATTCAGAAAACTGGTGGAACGTATTTAAATGATAGGTTATTTAAACAATTACAGATTCCGTTTAAGTGTAACTGTCCGAAGAAAGCAATCACTTGTAAATGTTTAAATCCGAAGGGTAATGTATGGATATACTCATCGAAATTCACCGGATGGCCGTGTGGATTGCATGCAGACTGGACTCAACTACACAGATGTATACCGGGACAAATAGACGCACTTGAAGGGAAAAACAGACAAAGAAGGTTTCAATTTTCTACTCCGTCCTGTTCAAGGCATATCATTTACGTACTAAATCATTATATTCTCTCTCATGTGCCATGCTTTATGTACATACGGAAAGGAAAGTATTGAATTACCTTAATGCAATATTTGTGTTTTTTATTAGAAGCGCACAGGTGTTGAATACAATTTTCTTTTTTTTCTTTGACATTAACCTGCTTCCATAATAAAATTAAGAAAGTTAGATGTAATCACTAGTAAACAGTAGTTACTGAAACACGTGGGGGAGAGACACAGAGACAGAGAGAAAGTTGGCGAACCTGTCCCCGTTCATTGACTTTAATGGAGACAGTAATTTATTGGTATTTAAGTATTCATTACACAGGTGTCGGTTTCCATATGTATCTTTTAACAGAAAACTGTTCAATAACCTTTTAGTGCATAATTTGCTTTTTTCAGATATTTTTATTTTACCCAGCTTCGAGACCCTATCAATCGATACTTGAGTGAATATTTTCACCAAAGCGTCAGGGGGGCGCACTGGCAGGACGCTCTTCTAGGTTGTGGGGCTGGATATTCTGACTGGACAGATGTCAGACCTTGTTTCCATACTGAGACCTGGAAAGGAGTAACACTGAATGATTTTATGGCGTGTCAACACAATCTAGCGAATAATCGGATGACCAGAATGCTCGCTGATCTTAATAAAACAGATTGTTATAGGAAGTATCTGGACCGAAAGGCTATTTTAGTCAGAAGTGTAAAATGGGTTGAGTCAGCAAAGGAGAATTTGCAACAAATGGAGTACTTTGGGTTTATGGAAGATCGACCGGCTTCTGATAAATTATTTTCTAGTGTATTTAAGATGCATTTTCGTGGTAGACAAGTTAACTTTCTTGAACAAATATCAAAACTGAGAATGACGGAACAGCAGTTTTTGAGAATGTTAAAATTTATTGAACTTGACGTCCATATATATCTGTACGCAAAAGACTTGTTTGAGAGACGATTACGAAACGTTTTGTAATAGCAGAAATTTGCTAATAGTTACAATTAGGTTTATGTCTGTTGATTGCGTTTAACTTTGATAGCATTGATTGAAAATTTCTGTTTGTTGTATTGGTTTAATTCACAATCAGAAATATATTTTAAATTATTCATTATGATTAAAATGCAGTGAATTGTTCTACTAATTTCATTTGATTTTTATTTCGTAGTTTTGACATTTGTACTCGAACTAAGGATAATCTCGGACGTAAATAAACACTGCTGCACCTCTTTTCTCCACAATATTCCAATATCTATCAAGCTATTGGAGAGCTTTTTGAACCAATGTTTGCCCATTGTCCGTTTGTCGTCCACAATTGTTTTAAAAGGCATTTCTGAAACGCTTGAGTCTACCTTGGTCAGAATTGGCCAGTAGTGTCTCTCAGAACTGCTTAAATGGTTCCGGTCCATTGAATATGAGGGACTACAAAGTTAGAAATATATTTAAAATATGTTACTCTTTTAATGCGAGTGTAAGAGCTTAAATATTTAGTGTTAATCATAACCTTCTTGTTCTCTGCCAAATTTGCTCAGATAGTGTCTCGGGAGTCGAAACTGACGCCCGCACAAGATCATTTGTTTTAGATATAGTTATTGTTAAGGAAAACTTTAAAAACATCCTGTTTTAAAAAGCAAACTTTCATATTTTGTACGTTGAATATCATGCCACTTACGTTATAACTGACCCCGCCCTAGGACTACATGTTTTGCATAGAAATGCATAGGAATATTATTTAAATCCTTCATGTCTGAAAACACAAAGCCTGTAATTTAGATTCGTTCCAAATATCAACTACTATCTAACTAATAATAGTCTTAATGGAGTTACTAATCTATCTATTTTTACATAGTTTGTATTGCTTAAACTGCAGGTATTTTAGCTCTCTTACAAATAATGTCAATACACTGTCAATACTAACCGTCTATAAATAGTTTACTTGTAAACATATTGTGTAGCTAATGGTTAAGTTAGAGAAAGGAAGAAAAGAAATAGCATACACGGTCTCAATAACTTTCTTGATCAATTTTCGCCAATGCATTTCTCGGAATCTAACAGGTAATTACGGTATCATATCAATCCTTATTGATTTTAATTGAGTAGACGATCATGCATTTCAAGTAGGAAGTCACAGTCGATCAAAAATACTAAGGAGCTGATAAGGCTTCTTCGGATCTTAATTTGGAAGATCTGGCTCTGTGATTGTAAATGTTTTTACATGCTCAACTCACAATGTATTTTTTTAAAATTCTTAATGAATAAGAGAAAAAAATATGTACAACAATCATGTAGGCACATTAGAAATGTTTCCAGAGGACACATGTTCCCCCAGGGGGCAAGGAGTGGAGCGTGGGTTGTCAAGGTATCTGTAAATTAACTGAAAACCCCTAGGTGATCAACCTTACTTGCTGGTATATCCCTGTAAAGTGTCATGATCCTGGTGCAACAATGTTAGCTGAGGACATGACACAAACTTTTTGGTAGCCTTTTAACTTGATCAAGGGCCAAATTTCTGCTCTCCTCGAGAGCAGAGAGACAAAAAACTCATATTTGCAACTTCACTTGCTGATCTATATCACTGTGAAGTTTCATGACCGTAAGACTAACAGATTAGTGTTGACCGAGTGCACGACACAAACTTTTGACTAATTTTATGGGCCATAACTCTGCTTTCCTTGCATGGATGGAGACGAAAAACCCTAGATGCGCAACTTCACTTGCTGATCTATCTGAAGTTTCATGACCCTAAGTGTGAAAATGTTAACTGAGCGCGCGACACAAACATTATAACAGACGGACAGGTAGACAGAATGACAGACGAACAGACAGACGGACAATAGCAAATCTAAGTGCCCCCTCCCTCCAATGGGGACTCAATAAATGTAATTAATAAATATTTTCACTGAACTTGTCCTTATTAAATCAAAAGAAGTAATTTGATTTTCATGCTAGAAGAAAGTTGAACGAAACAATCTTTAATAATCATGGGACCTGGTTTAAATCGCAGATGAAAAAATATGAATTTTAGTTTATTGTTATATATAATGACTAGTATCACAAAACACAATACAATTACGTGTAACTACATGATCACTCTTAAAACATGTTTGTACTTTGAAATACGACAAAAACTATATGGTGACTAATTCAAAGTAAATTTGAAACATACAAGGACACAAAAATTCGCATGCATATTTCATATAAGAAATCCTTTTGTCAACATTAAGGAAATATGATATTTGAAATGACTACATTTATATGCACTGAATAGACAGTTATTATATAAGTTAGAAGAGATATAACATGACATTATTTACAGTTTAAGAAGAATCGTTGAAGTAAAATATATACAAAAAACTAGTCTTGGCAGTAATTCTGAACAATTATGGGCTTGCAAATGGATGAACAAACTTATCAGCATCATTCAAATAATACCCCATATATCTGTTTGTATGTTATGTAAAAGCTTGTCTGAATTCATCATAGATGTAGCGGCGCAACAGGACATAACATTCGACCTCTAAATTATGGCAAACATTGTAATTTCTGTCTGCATCTTATAGAATTTTATCGATACCAGTTTCAAAAGTACAATACACACAGAATCGTTTTAAGGTTAGAAATGGGCTGAACGGGGTCAGTCTAGGGACGACTCAGGCTTACCGTTACAAACAGTACTGATTGGCCCCCAAAAAAGAGATATTGACAAAAAAAATTCAGACTTTTTATCGCAGATTGATGTTAAATGCATATTTTTGATTAGAATATTAAATTTTGATGTATTTGTACTGGCATATTGAACTATTTCAAAGGTCTTTTTCTTGGCATTTTTAAATTTGTTTAGATAATTCTGTCATTTTGAAAGCCCCCATTCCCTCCCCCTCACAGATGAAGATTGTGTGAACATATTTATCTGCAGAAAAGTTGGAATAGGTAGGAAATTATTTAACAAAGTCAGTAGATCTTACAATAAGCTTATAGAAAACCGTTAAATAGTCTCCAACCTGGCTGGTTTATATCATTTTCAGCAAAAACATACTTATACATGCAAGACGTCCCTCAATTACATTTGCCATATACGCTATCTATAGATAATTTCTATTTGTTCACTTACCCCTGTATTATTTAAGCTTATAATAGTATAAATTTCCCTTTAAAGCCGTTTATAGTCCTCGTATCATACATTCTTAACTACATTACATGGCATACTTTTAACTGAATGGAACAATATTCCAAATCTAGGGTAAGTTTGACACTGAGTCTGTTTATTCCTTGAAAATAATAGCTACACCAACGAAACCATTGGTTACAGGCCTCCTTGATGGATCTCAGCCCATTCCTCCTAAATCTGAAGAATAAGGAATGCATCTAGCAACTCAGGTTAGAAACGTATATGTCTGTTCTGTACAGCGATATTTTACATCATAAATTGTTGAGATACAGTCAATGAGCGACCACAATGAAAGATAATACAGCTTCATAAGCAGACAATAAATATACTTAATTACATTTCGCTATACAGAGCATGTTTGACCTACCATGTAATGAGTACATCGAAGTGGCAAATCGTAATGGTAAAGGTGCGGAGAGTGGAAGTTTTTCTTTGCACCTAGCTGTCGACCGCGGATTTCTGTAATAGTTATTTCTGAAAACATGTATCTTGTTTAGATATATACATATGCACAGTTTGTGTCATAGAGTCCTGCCTCTCGTACAAAGGACGGGTTCCCTTTCCGTAATTTGAGAATTTCTTTCCTCGAATGAGAAAGGTGCGAATAGGGGACCAGTCTACTCTGACATGAAACAACTCAGATTTATACAATGAGCTCACTCACCCAGCCAGTTTTATAAACCAAATATAAGCCATTTACCTCGCCAAAAAATCAAGTAGCTAGCCACTTACCTTTTTCTTAAGCACATATGCATGATCCAATGCGTAACGGACAATAGGAGTCCGAAGATGAATAGCCGGCAACTTGTTTGAAGCTAATAATTTCACGTTCACAGAACTGTGCAAAAGAAAAAAGGTTCTCCATCCATTCGAGTTTATTTACAGTCGGTACCGGTTGCTTATATGACCGTCGCAGCCTGCAGAGTTTAAATATTTTCGTTTGTGTGGGATAGTGCAAGATACAGAAAGCATCTCACCCTAGAGACACGTCTGATTGTTTTTCATTATCAGTATATAGGACTGATACATAGGTCCTCGGTCTAACGTCTCACCCGAAAGGCAGTAAATAATGATACTGGATAAGCGGGGATCGAACTCGCGACCCATGGATTACCAGTCTAGCGCGTTACCACTGGACAACGTATCCGCGCACAAAGTTCAAGTAAGTAAAACTATTAAGTCCTAGTCTGGGTCAACATGGACACCATCAAAAGGTATAATTAGTTGGTTATAACGTAACTATGTTTAATAATTCTTTTTATGCTAATTAATCTCTTAATCATGTTGATTATTAACTACTTTGTCTTCTTAGATAACTTCTATGATTATCAATTTTATTTTCAGATACATATATGTGTATCTCTAAAATTGGTCATACATGTGAAAGGTATAAACACGTTATGTTGGCAGGGATGCAAGTAGATTTGGCAACTTTTTAAGTTGATTAGTTAGATGCTTATTTGGTATCAATAGGTCGTTCACACAGACGTTAAAAGAATTCATCAGAAATGTACTCTAATATTATTTAATGTTAAGGTGATTTTTGAAATGTCAGCTTGTTATCTCCTGCAAATCAGGTGTTTATACTAAAGTAGTATAATGATTTTAGTATCAACATGTAACTAGAAAATCTGGGTACTCACTCGCCATTTAGTAAAACATATGTAAAAGTTACTTTCCCATACAAAAATAAATGTACAAGCTTTTCACTTGTTAGGGATGTTTGCATTTTGATATCATTTCGACAAATCAAATTTCACAAAGTCATCCTTCTTCTATTTTTATTGGGCATGTTCCAAAAGAAAAAAGAAGCTACACGATCACATTACAATTTTGCTTGGTTACTGGTACAAATATTACCTAACTTTTCTCTGGACAAATAGCACAAGAAGTAGAAATATAACCGGAATCCTTGTTATACGTTTGACTATCCTGATAACCGGAATCCTTGTTATACGTTTGACTATCCTGATAACCGGAATCCTTGTTATACGTTTGACTATCCTGATAACCGGAATCCTTGTTATACGTTTGACTATCCTGATTCGACAACCTTGACACAAGTTCCGAAACCATTCTGATACTGAAAGTTCACATTAAACGGATTTCTTTTACACGGAAAGAAAGCTACTTTATTTACACAAAATAAAAAATAAACTGTTTTGCAGAATATTAGACCTGAAACAAGTCTAAAATAGAATGTATTTACATAAGAATTCAAAAAATATAGACTATTCAATTATTCAAACATGATCTATGTAAAATTGTAAACAATAAAGGAACAACGTTTACTTCCTTTTCAGACAGTAAGAAATGAAGGGGAGATCACTGCGAGGAGAGAAGAAAGGAATATGACACGTTTAAGGTTTGTTTTAAAAGATGATAATGCGAACAACTTACTTCGATTACAAGTATGGTAAAATGACTCAGATATTCAAGTGAAATATAAATATACAGCAGATACTGCTGTTGACCAGATCTGTAATAATAATTACTCCTACCCACGTTTTAGAGATATCAGTCTCTTACATACTTTGTGATAATTTCATCAGATTATTTAAAATAAAAAAGAAACTATTACTTTGAGATTATAGGTATATTTTCTTTTTCGGCCAACATGTTTTGACTACCCTTCATATAAGCACTTATTATTCAAAATTTATATCCGTGACTATAAAGGACACTGTTTCTGAAAAACGGTGCCTGGAGACTATAGACTCACTTTGGCAAAGACATATAGGTGTAAGAGAGAGTAAATGTGGTTTAGAAAATATTTGCTGAAAATTGACATCTAGAACTAAATCTGACATAAATTCAACTCAGCAGGGTTAAACATTTAGGCATTATAATGTTAAAAAATTCCAGTGCATGTTTCACACTTTAAACTTCTTATCGGGGTTTTTAAAAATGCTACGTGACCCAAAAATTATGATGCGAAAATTGCGAAGATCCAAATCCCCACTCCCCGTGCGTACGGGGCATGGGGACTTTTATTATCAGTGTCAATTCACACGCGAGGTTAAGTGTATCTGCCTCTGAAACACGTCTCGCACTATCATTGAGATTCGTGCAATGAATCTATCGAATGTAACTCCGAATCTGCACGTCAGAAAAAAAGACCCCGATTCTTCTTGGAACATTTCGTTGCGTGTCTCAGTTCTACAGTCACCATCTGCAGATCGTACTCTTTATATATTTTCTGAACTTTGGATTGAAAATACAGTAAATCACTGGATTCAAGACACTGTTTAGGAAGGGGCACTTCAGCAAGAACTGAATTCCAATACTTAGTTCATAAGAAACCTCCTTTCTAAGAGTTATTCGCATCAGTACTCTTATCACAAAGTAAGGTAAAAAACAAAAAATGAAAATCAGTGAAGCTGCAAACATCATAATAGTAAGATTCCTTTCTAATGGATTTCTAATAGCGGCAAATTTTACCCGTTTTGCTCTTCTTTTCATTTTCTGAAATGTAGTTGTTCTGTTTGAGGTGTCTCTCTGAACAATATTTGTTCTCTTAGGATTGTCTTTATGCAATGTAATTTTTCTCTCTGGGTTGTGTAATGTTGCTGTTTTTTCTTTCTGTAATGTAGTTGTTCTCTCTTGGTCGTCTTTCCGAAAAGCAGCTGTTCTCTCCTGGATGTCTCTCTGAAATGTAGTTGTTCTCTCTTGTTCGTCTATCCGAAAAGCAGCTGTTCTCTCCTGGATGTCTCTCTGAAATGTAGTTATTCTTTCTGGGTTGTCTTTCCGAAAAGCAGCTGTTCTCTCCTGGATGTCTCTCTGAAATGTAGTTGTTCCCTCTTGGTCGTCTTTCCGAAAAGCAGATGTTCTCTCCTGGATGCTTCTCTGAAATGTAGTTATTCTTTCTGGGTTGTCTTTCCGAAATGCAGCTGTTCTCTCCTGGATCTCTTTCTGAAATGAAGCTATTCGCTCTTGGCTGTTTTTCTGAAATCTAGTTATACCTTCTTTGTTGTCATTCCTAAATGTAGCTGTTCTCTCCTGGGTGACTTTCTGAATTGAAGCTGTCATCTCTTGGCTGTTTTTCTTAAATATAGGCGTTTTTTCTTGGTTATCTTTCCTAAATGTAGCTGTTTTCTCCTTGATGTTTTTCTGAGATGCTGGTGTTCTTTCTTGATCGTCTTTCTGAAAGGAAGCTGCTCTCTCCTGGCTGTCTTTCTGTAATGCAGTTGTGCCCTTTAGGCTGTCGTCAGAACAATCTCCATTGTTTAGTTTTTCTTTTAATTCACTTATAAATGTTGGATGTTTAAGTGCTGATTCATTTGCAGACAGCTCCATTTCTTCTTGTTCCTTTACAACAGAGCTTTCATATCCTTTATAACTTTCCAGATCATCGTCACGTGATTCAATGTAACTTGACCAATCGCTGTTTTCAGCATTTGTGACATCATCCTGCGGAAATCCACTTTTCCGGTACTTGTTATAAGCGTTCCCAGATTCATCGCGGAATTTACTAGCCTTCTTTCTCAGCCGACGCTTTAGTATGTTTATAAGAGCGTGAGTATAAGTTACAATGATTGTAATCCAGATCATAAGAATCAAAAGAAAGTCAAGTGTGAAGAATCCTGAAACGATAGCTCTGCTTCCAGGATCGTCTGTAACGGTACAGTAATGTCCAGTAACCGTTCTGTTACTGTGTGTACTAGTTGCGCTGACAGAAACAATGTCGTAAATTAAAATATTCCTTCCGGCGATTGCCAAAGAAAAAACGACAATCACAGCTACTATGTATTTGAGAGACGACACAGTAATTTGTTTAGCAAAAGGTTTGCAAATTTTTCTGTGTCTGTCTATAGCAATCATCCACAGGGTAAAACATGAAATTGCTACCGCCCATAAACTAAGACTCTGTGTCATTTTGCACATAAACTTTTGAGAATACTCAATGTTTACAGCCATTTCGAATACTTTCGGAATTATCAATATACAGACGATGAGGTCCACAAAAGCCAAAAATATGATAAGGATTACTGTTGTAGTTTGTTTACACTTTGATATATAGAAAACCAAAGCCAGACAGTTTCCAAGAATTCCAACTAAACATGAAAATGCTGAAAAAACAATCATTGGAAGCAGCTGAACGAACATCTCGTGTTGAACTTCTTGAAGTAAACTGTCTCCGCTATTCACGGACTTGTCCATCTGAATTTAAAAAATTAAATACACTAATAAGACTTAACAAACTTACTGATACAATAACCTAGTATCAACTATTTTACTATAATTAGACTTTCATATTCACTGATACAATGACCTAGTATCAACTATTTTACTATAATTAGACTTTTCATATATATTGATACAATGACCTGGTATCAAATATTTTACTATAATTAGACTTTTCATATTCACTGATACAATGACCTAGTATTAACTATTTTACTATAATTAGACTTTTCATATACACTGATACAATGACCTAGTATCAACTATTTTACTATAATTAGACTTTTCATATTCACTGATACAATGACTTAGTATCAACTATTTGACTATAATTAGACTTTCCATATTCACTGATACAATGACATAGTATCAACTATTTTACTATAATTAGACTTTTTATATTCACTGATACAATGACCTAGTATCAATTATTTTACTATAATAAGACTTTTCATATTCACTAATACAATGACCTAGTATCAACTATTTTACTATAATTAGACTTTCATATTCACTGATACAATGACCTAGTATCAACTATTTTACTATAATTAGACTTTCCATATTCACTGATACAATGACCTAGTATCAACTATTTTACTATAACTAGACTTTCCATATTCACTAATACAATGACCTAGTATCAACTATTTTACTATAATTAGACTTTCATAGTCACTGATACAATGACCTAGTATCAGCTATTTTATTATAATTAGACTTCTATATTCACTAATACAATGACCTAGTATCATCTATTTTACTATAATTAGACTTTCCATATTTACTTATACAATGACCTAGTATCAACTATTTTACTATAATTAGACTTTCCATATTCACTGATACAATGAATTAGTATCAACTATTTTACTATAATTAGACTTCCATATTCACTGATACAATGACCTAGTATCAACTATTTTACTATAATTATACTTCCATATTCACTGACACAATGACCTAGTATCAATTATTTTACTATAATTAGACTTCCATATTCACTGATATAATGACCTAGTATCAACTATTTTACTATAATTAGACTTCCATATTCACTGATACAATGACCTAGTATCAACTATTTAACTATAATTAGACTTTTCATATTCACTTATACAATGACCTAGTATCAACTATTTTACTATAATTAGACTTTTCAAATATACTGATACAATGACCTGGTATCAAATATTTTACTATAATTAGACTTTTCATATTCACTGATACAATGACCTAGTATCAATTATTTTACTATAATTAGACTTCCATATTCACTGACACAATGACCTAGTATCAACTATTTTACTATAATTAGACTTCCATATTCACTGACACAATGACCTAGTATCAACTATTTAACTATAATTAGACTTTTCATATTCACTTATACAATGACCTAGTATCAACTATTTTACTATAATTAGACTTTTCATATATATACTGATACAATGACCTGGTATCAACTATTTTACTATAATTAGACTTTTCATATTCACTAATACAATGACCTAGTATCAATTATTTTACTATAATTAGACTTTTCATATTCACTGATACAATGACCTAGTATCAATTATTTTACTATAATTAGACTTTTCATATTCACTGACACAATGACCTAGTATCAACTATTTTACTGTAATTAGACTTTTCATATTCACTAATACAATGACCTGGTATCAAATATTTTACTATAATTAGACTTTTCATATTCACTGATACAATGACCTAGTATTAACTATTTTACTATAATTAGACTTTTCATATTCACTGATACAATGACCTAGTATCAACTATTTTACTATAATTAGACTTTTCATATTCACTGATACAATGAATTAGTATCAACTATTTTACTATAATTAGACTTTCCATATTCACTGATACAATGACCTAGTATCAACTATTTTACTATAATTAGACTTTCCATATTCACTGATACAATGACCTAGTATCAATTATTTTACTATAATTAGACTTTTCATATTCACTAATACAATGACCTAGTATCAACTATTTTACTATAATTAGACTTTATATATTCACTGATACAATGACCTAGTATCAATTATTTTACTATAATTAGACTTTTCATATTCACTGACACAATGACCTAGTATCAACTTTTTAACTATAATTAGACTTTTCATATTCACTAATACAATGACCTGGTATCAAATATTTTACTATAATTAGACTTTTCATATTCACTGATACAATGACCTAGAATTAACTATTTTACTATAATTAGACTTTTCATATTCACTGATACAATGACCTAGTATCAACTATTTTACTATAATTAGACTTTTCATATTCACTGATACAATGAATTAGTATCAACTATTTGACTATAGTTAGACTTTCCATATTCACTGATACAATGACCTAGTATCAACTATTTTACTATAATTAGACTTTCCATATTCACTGATACAATGACCTAGTATCAATTATTTTACTATAATTAGACTTTTCATATTCACTAATACAATGACCTAGTATCAACTATTTTACTATAATTAGACTTTCATATTCACTGATACAATGACCTTGTATCAACTATTTTACTATAATTAGACTTTTCATATTCACTGATACAATGACCTAGCTAGTATCAAATATTTTACTATAATTAGACTTTTCATATTCACTGATATAATGACCTAGTATCAATTATTTTACTATAATTAGACTTCCATATTCACTGATACAATGACCTAGGATCAACTACATGTATTTTACTGTAAATAGTCTTTCCATATGGACTGATACCACACCAGAAAAAAAATACAAGAAACACACACACGCACGTGCACACACATGAAATTTCTGTTGTTATATGATAATTATTTCCAAGCAGGACTTATACTTGTTATTTTATATGTTATTTGGGTTTTTGAGTTATCTATGTGGATATATTAGCCTACCTGCGAAGATTTTATACCACCCGAGCCGTTAGGCGAGGGTGATATTTTATCTTGGCAGGTAATATATCCACATAATATCACTCAAAAACCCAAATAATAATTTTATTACTCTTTCTCTGACGAGTAAGACGATTTTAAAATAAATCATTGCTGTTTCAAATGAAACGTCGAAATAAGATTCGCTTTAGGGTACCCCTTCACCGCAAAATGACGTAATCACTTACTGTTTTCTACAAGTTATTTCGTGTGTATAATTTTGAATATTAAATTTAGATCTTTAATGAAAGTCATAAATTTGGGTTAATATTTCCGCGCAGATTATTTTATTTTTTCAGGAAGAAGCTTTACACCCCATTTCCTTCAGCACAAAAAAAACTATCATAGTTGCCACATGTTTTCGCAACACTTTGTACCCATTTTTAACACTGTTATTTCTTTCTTAAAATTGAATAAATAAGATGAAGACATTGATTAGAATGCGTAACTGAATGATGATGATAATAGAAATCTGTTCAACGTACCTTTCTAATCCAAAACTTCACTTTTGAAAATGTTCGGTATAAAACATTATAACATGAATGGCGATAAATAAAAAAGCACTATTTTTTATACAATGCAGACATATTAGAGATAAAACGAAACGTCGGAAATGAAAATTCTTTGACATTTTAGAGGAAATAAAGAAATTCAAAAATAAAATTTCAAAAGTATTTACCTCTGTCATATTTAGAAGTCGGTCGAACAGAAAACAGTGGATGAGTCTACATGTTTAATCTTTCGAGCGAAACAAACCGTTTACTTAATCATTTCTTTCTTCTTTTGAAAGACAATACTTTTCCGTCTAGAAAGTTACATCTAGATGTGTCAGTGGTATTGTTTAGGGCAAATAATGCAACATGTCAAAGGTCCTTTCACATCCTGCTGATTAAGGTCTGCACAACCTGTATGGTTGTGTTTATGAATAATAATAATAATAATAATAATAGTAATAATGATAATGGTGATAATGGTGGTGATAATGATTATAATGATGATGATGGTGATGATGATGATGTTGTTGATATAATGACAATTGATATCATAATAAGTATGATGTTCTTTCTGATGATGTAAATATGACGACGACGACAACAACGACGACAACGATGATGATGATTATTATGATAATAATGATAAGAATAAGATCATGTTTTTTATGATAAGAAGGTGATGATAACGACAAATGAAACACTTGCAACACAATGCAACATCATCAATAACAACACCTATTGTTAGCAAGAAAAGGCGGATATAGTTTATATCGTTTTAGTCAAGGATGAATTTTATCTTTAGGTAACTACATAGACTGAAGTTTTGACCGGTCGTCCCAAGTCCGTTATCTTCCGATCAAAAAAAAAAATACACCAAAAATCCGATTCATGTAAATCGCATGTGTAACAGAATAGATTTAAAGTATTTCCTGCATGTTTTCTTGTTACCTCCACGGCAACTTTTGAAGATAACCGCTGAAGATGTCAGAGTGAAGGTATGTCAAGCCTCAGCTAAGTTAGCAGAGATGACATTAAAACTCCGTTCACCTGACTAGAACCGCGGTTCATTCAGGTAGACCTGGTGATGATTAAAGATGCTGGAGACTTTTTAATTTCAAACCAAAAAAGTGACACTCTATAACCAGATTATTTCAAATATTAGATATACAAGGTATTGAACTGTGGTTTAGAAATGTTCTAAGATATTTCGAGTTGTTTCCCTTGCCTTACAAAAAGATACACCTATAGTTAGCGGTTGCCATTTTTCTAAAGCTACCTTCTTTAACAACAAAAGCGACATAAATTATTATATATTTTCATGTATGAAACTCGTCTAGCAAAGAGAAAACGGAACATCTGTATTCGTGGCTCTACACTTTTGGCGGGAGATACCGCACCACGAATACAGCCGAAGCTATCTGATTTCACTTCCGTCAATATTCGGAACGTCGTTATGGAGATCATTGCGCTTGATCACGTGATTCAGTTACCTGTACAATAATATACACAGGTGTACCGTATGTATCGGTAGGGAAAGGAACTGTTGTGAATTAGACTGCCGCAAAAATGCATAGTCAAGGGAATACAAAGATGTTCCGCTCTTATCAGAGCATTTTACCGTCGAGTAACAAACTTTTACAAATGAAATGGGATCAAACTTATTACAAAGAACACCGAAGATTGGTAAGTTACTAATGTTAGTGTTACCCCACCTACTGTTCTGCTACTGTTTATAATCATCTGTTCAAATATTTGATATTTACTTTGTTTTAGGCCTAATCTTCTGAATAATTTATTGCTGTGTTATCACGATAGTTGCTTTTAACTTTAACAGATTATCTATAATTTTCAAAATTTTATTAATATAAAGTGACACAGTTCAATAAAATACTGGGCATTTATGAACTGATTTGTCGAGTTGTGGTAGATGTAGCAACCAATGGGCAATACTGAATACTGGTAAATTTAGTGTTTCACCAATGCTTTTCTTGACTGGGCTAATAATAGACTTCTTTAGTTGAGAAGAATCGTGTACCCACCTCAGTGTTCAAACTTCAGGTCAGTCAGCCCTACTAAAAGAGCCAGGAGGTATAAGAAACTGTGTCATCCGAGTCAGTGTCATAATCAACAGATCCGTGAGAATTCAAATTCTCAGACCAAAGATTTAGGTTAGCTGATGAAAATGTAGCTGCGTACAGGCATATTGGTGATACATCGAAAAGAAAATGTTCAGCTGTGAGGCTTGTTATCTGCTCTCCTAGAGTGTCTACCCTATTAGTGGAAGGCTTTTGGATCAAGGCCTGGTCAAGTCACTAGATTGTTTCACAATCTGTTACACTAAGTCTTGTCCCGCATTGGGCACTATGTTTTTGTGTCAGAGAACTCCTGGAAACAGATAAGTAGCTTTGATGGACAGAATGATACAAAGCATAACATTTGTAATAAATACATGTATTATTGTAGGTGAAAGAAGCTCAGCCCATGGTTGACACAAAAGCACCAGCAACATATATGCATCTCCACCTGAAACTGAAGAAATTACAGGTAAAGTTATAATCAATTTTTTTAACTCATTCTGTTATCTGCAAATTCTTATCAGTGGAGTTGTTTCAGGACCAGTCTGCTGGTTCATGTTTTAAATTGATGATGTTTTTTTTTCTTTTCATTTAATTTGATAAAGTTGAAAATAAGAATGGAAAACAAGTCATTTTATGTTTCTGGAATATTAACTGATTCTTAGAAGGTCTGCAGAATCAGTGATTTTTCACAACTTTTAATATGCAGTTATTCTGCATTATCTGCAATATCTGGAAAGAATTCAGTCAAAGGTAGTGTATTTCAAAAGTACATGATGTTCAGTAGTGATTTTTTACACTTTGATGAAATGGCTTGGTAGCTTTTACCTGGTAGATTATAAACTATTTAGTATTGAAGATAATACTTTGTGGTAAAAAGTTCCCCATTGTGAAAAACTTGGATAAGTTCTTCTAAAATCATTGAATGAGCCTGTTATGGGACAGTTGAAAATAAAGACATTTTTTTATTATTATCTATTGCAAAATAAAACAACTTGAGATAGGATGGATTGCAAAGGCAAGTTACAAAACAAATTAAATGCCCAATTTTACAGTTTGCATGTGTACAGTCACAATAATCTGTTTGATTTCCTAATTGATTAATACCACACGCTTACAAATTGATTGGCCTTCAGGCCTTCAGAAGGAATAATGTGAAAATCAATGCCTGAAGATTGGTTTATAAGATTATGTATTGATTGATACCTTTAAGATAATAACACCATTAATTCTCTTTCAATACTTATAAAGTTCATTGTATGCTCTGTTTATGAATCCTAAATTAAAAAAAAAAATTTAAAAAAAGGCTTGGAATTTCTAGTTTAAAAAGTTATAAAAGTTACACAGTATTTTTAATTGATTGATCACTGATATCACAAAATCTAAATCTGTTGTAAATCCATATATAATGCACAGATAAACAAGGTCAGATTTCACTGAAAGTTTTAATAACATTTTATTAGGGCTTTTATTTCAGAGATCCATTGCATGCTTATATTGTACCAAAAAGGCTATGGAATAAACTTTCAGGTGCAAGCCTAACTGACCTTTTCTACAAACAAATTCATGTTATTTTAGTGTTTTAAATATTTACTTCAATCTTATGAGTTCTGTTTGGACAATCACTCCTCTTATATTTAAGATTCAGAATGATCATCATTCAAACCTACAACCAATCAGAATATAGTTATTTTAGAACTCCAGATAAAGCTGAACAGAAATTTTCAAAAATGTAAGATCTGAAATTTATTTACAGACCTGTGCACCTTTGTGTGTGTGTTTTATTTACACATTAGCAGGTCTGTTACAACAGAGAAATAAAGTCTTCGTTCCAACTCCAAATGTCAAGGTCACTATTCCCTCCCTAATTTTCTTATCTATCTAGGTTAGACTGGTTGAAACCTAATGTGACCTTGACCACCCTACCAATGGGACATACATTAACGTATTGAACTATACACATGTATAGATTAAGGCTACCTCAACTGTACCAGCTTTTATCAGTGGATTGAACAAGTTTTTTGGATTTTAAATGCTCACAATAAATGTACAATTAACATCTTTAGTAAAAATCTTTTTACTTTGTTTTTAATTTTGACAATTTTAATGTTCCTGACATGTGTCTGACTAGTATAGTCAGAATTGACTTTTGGCAGTTTGAATAAGTTGAAGTTTTTATGTAAATATGTTATATAATTATTTATACCAAAAATCAGCATACATGACTTTTGTTACCACAAAAGAGATCAAACTGTTTTAAACATTTTAAAAGAGCATTAAAATGTTTCTCTCCCACAAGACATAAAGTAAAATTTTGTATTGTTTGCAAGACAGCAATGAAAAATTATGCTTGTTCTCAATAACACTTATGGCACATAAAATCCCTAGTCATTCAAACCCTTCTATATCTCATATTAGCATTTATTGACATTTTAAGAACATTTCATACTAATTTATGACTCTGACACCTTACAAGTTATTAGCTGTTTTCACATAAATTCAGGATTTAAATCAATAAAAAATGAGCAGAAAACTTAGTATATTGATTTCTCAGGTGAACTAGAGTACTTAACAAGTGTCTGAGTATTCTGGTTTATTACAAAAGTGCAGAACTGTTAAAAGCTAGTTTTTATGTCTTTTGTTTGCTATATCCTATATCAATAAAACTGTTTAACTGTACTTGCAAAGTATTTCCTATCCTTGAAATTTAAGATCTAAAAGTTTGAAGTTATCCTTGGTAAATTTAATGTAAAAGAAATCACTGCTTATATAAAACATGTGCCTTATCATGGAATCTTTCGTTAAATGCCATATTTTGATGTACATCAAGTACATCAATGTACATCCTTACATTATGCTGTGAAAAATGGCCGACATAGCTGAACATTTCAGAAGTGGTAAAAGTTCACATAGATTGAAAGATTAATGTCTAGGAAAACATACAAACAAGTGATATCTGTTTCTTTATTTTGTAGTACTTAGAATTTTCTTGCAATTACCCCTTGTTATACAGATGAGGTCGCTGGTTGTAAATGATTGAGTAATTTATCAGTAGTAACAACGTTTGCAAGGCAGCTTTAGACAACACATCATTACACTTGTGCTAGTGGTCAGAAATATTAATAACCCATTTTTACTTATAAATTTTTTTCCCAGAATTCATAACCGATGATATAGTATAATTTCTTTTGGATAATACTTAAATAACTGAGTGTAGATAGTGAATATTGCAGAACACGATCAGACTGCACATTCAGTCTGTTTTTGTCTAGATAATTAACATGTATATGACTTATTATTGTTACAAAAATTTGATGCTAATTTATTAAGTGAAAATGCTGTAAATATGACTTTATAAAATATGCTGTTATTATTCATTTTGTACCATTCAATTAATGTTGCATCACAAAACATGGCAAAGGGATGAGGTCAAAAAGGTGTGTACATGAAACAGTCTAAAATTAAATCTAATAACAGCTCAGTCATGTGGCAGTCTTAAATTTAGTCTTTTAATCTAAATGTATATAGCAATCTGAAATCAGGTTTTTTAAGTCTAAATAGCTTATGCTTAAGACAGTCTGAATTTTACTCTCAACAGCTCAGTAATGAGCAAGCTTAAAATTGTGGCCAAACAGCTGATAAATGAGGCAGTCTGACATTCAGTCTTAACACCTAAAAATGAGGCAGTCAAAAATTCAGCTTTAAATTCTCATAAATGAGGCTGTCTAAAATTGAGTCCTTTGAGGTCATAAATGAGGCTGCCGAAAATTTAGCCCTTTGAGCTCATAAATGCAGCTGGCCAAAATTTCCCCAGTGAAATGAACACAGTCAAAACATGGTTGACCAGGTTTTAAACAAGGTTATACATGTTTCTCAGACCATGGTTGACCACCGAATGACCATGTTTTATCCATGGTCAACCATGTTTCATGCCGTGGTTTATTGCCGCCCTAGCGACCATGGTTCATCTTGTTCCAAGGTCATCAAAATTATCCATGGTCAAACATGTTTCATAGGCCACATGGTTTATTGCCGCCCTAGTACCATGGTCAAGCATGGTTTGACCATGATCTTAAGACCAGGATTAATCATGTTTCATAGTCCTGTTATTACCATGGTCACACATGTTTCATAGGACACATTGAAACCTTGTGTTATGGTGCTAAATTACAAATCCACAAAATTAAAACCTTGTTCATGGCAATGAAATAATTGTTTAGTAAATAATTATTGAATTTAGTTTTAAAAAAACGTTTTGAATCAGATCCACCTAATATGATAATGTAATTTTTTGTTTGTTTGTGTAAGAATATTGCTATCCTATAACTGCAAAAGCTGAATTTTGTCTGTTCTCCAAATTCAGAAAAAAAATCAGCCTTCTATTGTATTTCTGAATCATGTCTGACAACACAGTTAAAAATCAGACTTTTGATTCAGATTTTTTTCTGAATAATAGCCGAGATGCTGAAAATTTCCTAAAATTGGAACAATCCAGGCATAATTCAGACAGTTCAGACTTTATTCATAGTATATTTTAAACTAGAGCTATCACTGAATGTGCTTGACCACTGTATGAAAATGCATTGAATTCAAACCATTAGTTATACTCTGGACAATGAAATTGCAACAGTTGCCTGACCAACCACCGGGCAACTCCTATATGCCCAGCAAACTTTGTTTAGGGGGTATAATGATTCCACACAGTATTTTTTGTGTTAAGTTGCGCACCAAAGATAATGACCTTCTAACACTAAACTAAATTCTAGCGATTTTAATAACACAGTTGTAACAATATGTATCACTTTTTCTTTTGCCTTAATGTTCTAAAAGAAGTTCCTTCTAGTCTTTATTTTTTGTTTCAAATGAAAAGCCTTTTTTTATTTTCTGGCTTTTGATTTTGGCACATTTTTTCTGTGTCCTGATCAAGAAGGTATTTAGTCCTTTCTCCTTGAAAAAAAATCTACTGTAAATACTCGGTACTTTCTTTCCATCTTCTGATGATCCACTAGTCTGTGTTCTCAGCAGCCTGCTTTGCCTTGGATACCTGCTAGGCATTACCATTTTCTCCAAGTTTTAATTTTCATCTTTTTCGACTCTTTCTTTAGTCTACAGTGTTCATCATAGTTTATATTTAACGTTTTGTAGTTTACATGTACATCAGATGAGAAGTCAATGCATGAAAAAGCATGACCTGCAAATAGAAATAAGACATACTAGCGAAGATATTTATACAATGTTCATATTGTGTGACATTCATTAACTATGATAAAGGAACTAGTTAGACTATATGTTTATTCAATGAACTGTACTAAAGCAATATATTATCAGTACAGTGCCACTGGTGACTATTTTTGATTTCATTTTCCTAAGAAGTTTTAAATATTATGAATTGGCCCCACCTTAGGGGTCACTTCATTTCACGTAGACTTATAGACGAAAAACTTCAAAAAATCTTGTAAGAAAGACATAAACTGAGGAGCATCAGCTAGTGCACCTTTATCAATGAAGTCTGTACAAATTCCGGGTCAGAATTAACCCTGCTCCATGGGTCATTTGGTTCTAGGATTAGAAGCATATTTGTTGCAGTAGCAGCTCCAGATAACTTACCTGAACATATTGCTGCTCTATTATTATTTGTACTTGTTGGAGTACTGAGCCTGTACCTCAGCACCTGTTCCTGTTGGAACTGTTTCCCTCATGCAAAATTTGTAAGAAGACCCAACAGATGCTGAACATTCTAAAAAAAGGTATGTAAATGCATTTTTTGCCATTCTAAAGCATTCAACATGTTACTTACTTCTTGTTTTCTGTGTTCTAGTTACTTCAAAATGATGTTTTGGTGGAAGATTAGGAGGAATTGTCTTTTGACTGTAATAAAAATTTATAAAAATTAAAACATTTTTTAAAACGATCAATAGATCTAGTGTCACATTTGACTGGTTTAGACCAGTTTCAACAGCTGCACTCATATATAATACCAGCGTTCAATCCTTACAAGTGACCCTGGGTATCCAACCAGATCTAACCTCTCTAGAACGACTGACTGCGCCCTCAGCCTGTGGCATATTTTCAAATTGCTGAAAATCTTATACCTTCTCAAACCATGGTGCTTATTATTCCTTGGATAAAAACTAGTAAGCAGTGTTGAGCAGACATGTAATGATTAATTCCATTTTATGAGCACAGTACTGTATCCATCCGAATTTTGTTACCGTGAGTCGTCCTATTTTTGGGCCTTAAACTAATTCTTAAAAAACAATTAAAATTAATGATTATATATATAATACTATCTGCCAAGATGAATTTAAATGTCAACTGCATGCAACAAATCAAATCTGACGACCAAGATTTCCAGCTGCTTGTCAACACTGCTCACTCCCTTCTTTTAAAACAAAACATTTAGGGTTTAATCACAATTACAAAAATGATCCTTAAAATAGAAAAACGAAATAAAGCAATTACACTTTACCGTGGTAAACGTTCAGATTGATGAATATATTGCAGGATGTTTACAGATTTTGTTTTTGTTTTTTTAAATTATTCACTTTGATGGCGCCTTTTTTATCAGACAACTTCCGCCAACAGGTGCTAGATACGGCGATCGTTCATTTCATACACTAAATAAAAATAACAAAGATTTTAAACACATTGTAACCGTTGTAACTTCAAGGAGACAATATAGTGTCGCCAAGATGCAACCCGAGCACTAGCTAAAACGCTATGCCAGGGCACACCGAGATGCCACAAAGCATGATGGTCTCAAGGTCATGCTATTGTAGGGTTATTGTCAACCAAAGAAATTAATTATCGAATGGGTAGGGTGGTTACTTCCCTAGGTTCGTACGCTGGGTATATCAAGTTCAATGGGTCAAGTCATCACAACTCCGAGTCACGGTTTTCCATATATTTATTACTTGCCCTTAACAAAGTTTATACTTGTCATAAAAAACTATTTGATAAGCATTTTATAGCCTACGTTATGTGACACCCGTATAATTACTTAAGAATTCTAGACTTGTTAAATTACTGAGACAGGACTACGTCAATATGTGCTTTAGAAAACTGAGGGAGAGATGCGACAGGAACAGCTGTCCGTTCTCTAGGCAGTAGAAGTCCGACAGAAAAGAGCTGTCCGTAATCTACTATCTTAACAATCCTAAGCAATAAATATGGGATCCACTGAGGGAACCTCCCAAGGCTTAGAACAGGAAAAGCTGTCTAGGCCGTTTTGTGAATCACGCACCAGACGTAGGGTCAGATTGCTGACCCCGACCAAATGAATTCTTAAGCATTTATACTCAAGGAGTTACAGCAAAACCTTGACTTTTGAGGATATAATAACTACAAATAATTAGTGCCAATATATTCAGCTACATAGATAATATTACGACGGCACTATCAAAATATTAATTTGTTAAGTTTTTAACATGATCTTTACTGACAATTATGAAAATGTAAATTTGTAACGATTAGACAACGCATTACAAGGGGAACAATTCGTGTGGTACTACTTGAACTAAAAGAATAACATCCCTTTACCGGAAGTAACCATATACGGCATACTTCGGCTAAAGATGTGCGTTTCCAAAAACGAAAGCAGAAACTGTAATTTAATTTTGAAGAAAATAAATGTTTAAACGGCAGAAAAGTTGACATAAGTTATAAGCATCAAGTAACAAGTTGTCAGGTACAAATTATAAACCAAAACCGTTTCATTCCTTTTTCCTATGTGCAAAAAAAAATGTGACAAAGGAATATTTTTTTTTATGAACATGATGAAGGATAATGATAGATCAAGTACTTGAACAATAGCGCTATTTTTCAATAATAACAAAAAGTGAACCATAAACATGAAGAACATTTCAAAATGTATGACTATCTCTTTTTTTTTTAACTTGAAGCAATTTACTAAAATTAAAACATAGCTTTGAAATTGATATCAGAATTCATTATCAATTCATGATAGTATGTCATGGTGATCATACAATTCCTACAATCTAAATTTATTGGGAATGTTAACTAAATTGATAATGACCTTTGATAAATCATATATCTACAATTAAAATAAACCTTAAATCTTACACCAGATACCAATTAGTATATCTTTCACCCTGATATCGATATCATTTTTATCCTTACTCCCGTGATATCAAAAAAAAAAAAAAATTCTAACACCCCAAATGAAAACTATTTATAATAAGGATACACTTAGTCCTTATATCGACCACCCTGATATCAAATTAAGAGAGCAATTTCCCAGATATCAAATAATATCACAAACACCCCTGATATCAAAAAAAAATGTATTGTCAAACACCCTGGTATCTAATTACCAAACACACAATACTAAAATAGGATGTACCTAAATATCATAACTTGTATACATAAAAAAAAAAAAAAAAATCCCTCTTAGACATAATACTTTTATGTCAGGTAATACCTTATATACTTTAATGTACATTTTTTACTACGTCTGACGCGAGATGTCACAAAACGGGCCCCTAAAAAAAAAAGAATTTACTATAATATACGCAAAACTGGTTTAGCTATACTATACAGTCAGGAATAACGCACTAGTAAACTGCCAACTAAACTTGTTATATGTTTAAGAAAACTATCGGCTAATGAGACTTGAACCACATACAACTTTAATTGATATACCCTGCTCGCAGCGCCAAAAATGTAACCGTTGTAACTTCAAGGAGACAATATAGTGTCGCCAAGATGCAACCCGAGCACTAGCTAAAACGCTATGCCAGGGCACACCGAGATGCCACAAAGCATGATGGTCTCAAGGTCATGCTATTGTAGGGTTATTGTCAACCAAAGAAATTAATTATCGAATGGGTAGGGTGGTTACTTCCCTAGGTTCGTACGCTGGGTATATCAAGTTCAATGGGTCAAGTCATCACAACTCCGAGTCACGGTTTTCCATATATTTATTACTTGCCCTTAACAAAGTTTATACTTGTCATAAAAAACTATTTGATAAGCATTTTATAGCCTACGTTATGTGACACCCGTATAATTACTTAAGAATTCTAGACTTGTTAAATTACTGAGACAGGACTACGTCAATATGTGCTTTAGAAAACTGAGGGAGAGATGCGACAGGAACAGCTGTCCGTTCTCTAGGCAGTAGAAGTCCGACAGAAAAGAGCTGTCCGTAATCTACTATCTTAACAATCCTAAGCAATAAATATGGGATCCACTGAGGGAACCTCCCAAGGCTTAGAACAGGAAAAGCTGTCTAGGCCGTTTTGTGAATCACGCACCAGACGTAGGGTCAGATTGCTGACCCCGACCAAATGAATTCTTAAGCATTTATACTCAAGGAGTTACAGCAAAACCTTGACTTTTGAGGATATAATAACTACAAATAATTAGTGCCAATATATTCAGCTACATAGATAATATTACGACGGCACTATCAAAATATTAATTTGTTAAGTTTTTAACATGATCTTTACTGACAATTATGAAAATGTAAATTTGTAACGATTAGACAACGCATTACAAGGGGAACAATTCGTGTGGTACTACTTGAACTAAAAGAATAACATCCCTTTACCGGAAGTAACCATATACGGCATACTTCGGCTAAAGATGTGCGTTTCCAAAAACGAAAGCAGAAACTGTAATTTAATTTTGAAGAAAATAAATGTTTAAACGGCAGAAAAGTTGACATAAGTTATAAGCATCAAGTAACAAGTTGTCAGGTACAAATTATAAACCAAAACCGTTTCATTCCTTTTTCCTATGTGCAAAAAAAAATGTGACAAAGGAATATTTTTTTTTATGAACATGATGAAGGATAATGATAGATCAAGTACTTGAACAATAGCGCTATTTTTCAATAATAACAAAAAGTGAACCATAAACATGAAGAACATTTCAAAATGTATGACTATCTCTTTTTTTTTTAACTTGAAGCAATTTACTAAAATTAAAACATAGCTTTGAAATTGATATCAGAATTCATTATCAATTCATGATAGTATGTCATGGTGATCATACAATTCCTACAATCTAAATTTATTGGGAATGTTAACTAAATTGATAATGACCTTTGATAAATCATATATCTACAATTAAAATAAACCTTAAATCTTACACCAGATACCAATTAGTATATCTTTCACCCTGATATCGATATCATTTTTATCCTTACTCCCGTGATATCAAAAAAAAAAAAAATTCTAACACCCCAAATGAAAACTATTTATAATAAGGATACACTTAGTCCTTATATCGACCACCCTGATATCAAATTAAGAGAGCAATTTCCCAGATATCAAATAATATCACAAACACCCCTGATATCAAAAAAAAATGTATTGTCAAACACCCTGGTATCTAATTACCAAACACACAATACTAAAATAGGATGTACCTAAATATCATAACTTGTATACATAAAAAAAAAAAAAAAAATCCCTCTTAGACATAATACTTTTATGTCAGGTAATACCTTATATACTTTAATGTACATTTTTTACTACGTCTGACGCGAGATGTCACAAAACGGGCCCCTAAAAAAAAAAGAATTTACTATAATATACGCAAAACTGGTTTAGCTATACTATACAGTCAGGAATAACGCACTAGTAAACTGCCAACTAAACTTGTTATATGTTTAAGAAAACTATCGGCTAATGAGACTTGAACCACATACAACTTTAATTGATATACCCTGCTCGCAGCGCCAAAAATGTAACCGTTGTAACTTCAAGGAGACAATATAGTGTCGCCAAGATGCAACCCGAGCACTAGCTAAAACGCTATGCCAGGGCACACCGAGATGCCACAAAGCATGATGGTCTCAAGGTCATGCTATTGTAGGGTTATTGTCAACCAAAGAAATTAATTATCGAATGGGTAGGGTGGTTACTTCCCTAGGTTCGTACGCTGGGTATATCAAGTTCAATGGGTCAAGTCATCACAACTCCGAGTCACGGTTTTCCATATATTTATTACTTGCCCTTAACAAAGTTTATACTTGTCATAAAAAACTATTTGATAAGCATTTTATAGCCTACGTTATGTGACACCCGTATAATTACTTAAGAATTCTAGACTTGTTAAATTACTGAGACAGGACTACGTCAATATGTGCTTTAGAAAACTGAGGGAGAGATGCGACAGGAACAGCTGTCCGTTCTCTAGGCAGTAGAAGTCCGACAGAAAAGAGCTGTCCGTAATCTACTATCTTAACAATCCTAAGCAATAAATATGGGATCCACTGAGGGAACCTCCCAAGGCTTAGAACAGGAAAAGCTGTCTAGGCCGTTTTGTGAATCACGCACCAGACGTAGGGTCAGATTGCTGACCCCGACCAAATGAATTCTTAAGCATTTATACTCAAGGAGTTACAGCAAAACCTTGACTTTTGAGGATATAATAACTACAAATAATTAGTGCCAATATATTCAGCTACATAGATAATATTACGACGGCACTATCAAAATATTAATTTGTTAAGTTTTTAACATGATCTTTACTGACAATTATGAAAATGTAAATTTGTAACGATTAGACAACGCATTACAAGGGGAACAATTCGTGTGGTACTACTTGAACTAAAAGAATAACATCCCTTTACCGGAAGTAACCATATACGGCATACTTCGGCTAAAGATGTGCGTTTCCAAAAACGAAAGCAGAAACTGTAATTTAATTTTGAAGAAAATAAATGTTTAAACGGCAGAAAAGTTGACATAAGTTATAAGCATCAAGTAACAAGTTGTCAGGTACAAATTATAAACCAAAACCGTTTCAACATTAATAAAACAGAAAAAAAGAATGTTGAATAATTATTCAATGATTTTAGTAATAAAATTGGTATACTTACGACAATTCCGCAGGGGACCCACTTCCGGTTGAACGTAAACAGTATAAAATGTCGAGGCGTAAATAGAAAAATATTACAAAAATATCATGTAACTTGGTAAGAGATATTCAATTAAAACATTTCTCATAAGCTTGTTTTTCGATAACAACAAGTAAACTTATTTGTCAACGGTTATTTCTAAAGAAATATTAACTTTTACAACACCGGTTTGTTCCCAAAATATTTCGAACCAATTCTTATAACAATTATATTCGTACTGATAGAAGATGTAAAATACTCTGACTGGTTAATAATATAATGCTAAAATAAATTGATGAGCAAGAAAGTATTTCCTCATAAATTGTTCTTTAAAATAAGATACGTTGAACATTTAAATCATGATGTGTTTTAGGTTTTTGTTAAATAGCATAGTAGTACTCTTTTATGACAAATTTCAATGACTAGCACCTTTCTTTAATGCTGTTCAGTATATAATTAAATCTTTCAGTTCAACAATAAATCAGTCGGAAAAAAACAGGGATCCAAGGTCAGCAAAACTCTGCTTCATTCAACAAACATATAGCCAGACCATAGACCAACTGGACCTTTAACAATCTAGAATTTAAGAACGTAAGTATTTTTTATTATATTGAATTAAAAATATGACTGATAACATGATGCATATGTTGTATTTTTTACCATAAATTTATTATTATTAAAATTGTATATAGTAAAGTTATATGCCAATAAAGTTTTTATTGTTATAGTCGTAATAAGTGATAAAGCAATTGAAGTAATTCAGTACTTAAATTGGATTTACACTAAAAGTGGTCAGTTGTTTTGCTTTTTTTTTTTTTTTTTTGGGGGGGGGGGGGGGGGGTGGGGTTTCAAGACAGATTTTCTTTCTGTCATGAAACCATGTTTTCTCAGTTTTTAGTTCTGTTCATGTATTCAGTAGAATTCCATAACTAGCAAAGTTCAACAATTTTGCTTGAGTTATCTCACCAGTTTTATATGAAATGAATGTGACAACCTAAACTTCCTATTGATATTGACAAAAGCCGTAGTATTCAGACAGCTTTAATCTTTAATTCTTATACACATTTTAACTATGATCTCATTTCTTTGTAAGGTGGCTGAACCTCTGAACTTGTGCCAGGGAAGGAGTCTTTTCCAAAAATGAAGAAGACAGATTGAAAAATCCTATACTTGCATCCATAAGAGTTATCATGAACAACCACATACTTGAAAGAGAAAGCTTTATTTGTTAAAGATGTGAAAGTTTGAGAATATAGTTTTACACATTTATGACAATACATTTGCAGAGTGTTAATTATTCAGTAGTACAGAGGTGTGTTTTACCCAGTGCTATTTTGTACTGGTTATTAGGTTTGATACAAAGTTTCTTCTTTGTAAAAAAATTCAAGAAAGTTTATTGTGTAACCAAGATGTGAATGAAAAGCATGAAATGACTGTAGCGTATGAAGTGGAAAATGAACCAAGCCAGTGTTGATACCAGGTAACAGTTGAGGAGTTCAATGCTAGTCTGTGATGCAGAAGAAAGTTAGTGACTCTTTGTAGGATTTCAAACAGATTAGAATTAGAAGTGAACTGCTGCTTGTTAACCTTGACAAAGGCACTTAAGTCATTTGGATGTACAACAAAAGTGGTGGTGCTGATATTATCAATTTCATTTTACCCATCCAGTTATTCATAATTACATTTGTTTATAAACATTATTCAAAACAACTTTTTATACCAAAAATATCCAGATAGAATTTCCTATGCATATAGATGATATAGCTTGCACCTTCAGGAAGCTTTTGTAAATCCTAGATTAGCATTCTTTTATTTTACAAATAATCCTACTTTAAAACATTTCATTGCTATATTTGTTAAATATGACATATCAAACATAATTAGTGATAATTAATAAATAATGCCATCACAGCCCTCTTGTTTTTTTTTTTTATCTTTTGCTCTGAACATGTCAGCCTTCTTTTAGTATTTCTTCAGACGTGTACTGAAGCTGAAACAAGATTGAACTTTTTGTCTAAACATGTCTTTTCCAGTATAAATTGTTCTAGTAATTTTACAGTTATTTGTTGACCATGAATCATGTTCAGACAAGGACATCTGACCATCAATCATTGTCAGTCATGGACAATACACCATACAGTTAAAAAACAGAAATCTGCAAAGTCATACTGTTTTCATAATGTTATTTCAGCTGACCATGATTCATGTTCAAACAAAGACTCTTGCTCATGAATCATTGTCAGTCATGGACACTTACATAATGTGTACACTGCTACAGGCTTTACTGCTTAGAAATAGTAAACTGTTGCATTTAAAGTAAAAAACAGACACTAGTTGTAAAATGCAACATTCTTCAACTAATATGTGATAACTATTTAAGATTGACAGTGTTTCATGGTCTGGAAAACATGGTCTTTTTACCACAGTCAGACCATGGTCAAATCAAGGTAAAAAGCGACCAGAGTCAAATTCGAAACTAACAACATAGACAACCATGTTTTGATCATGTTTAACCATGGTCAAACAAGAATCAAGGTTTTTATTTCACAGGGGTTAGTCCTTTGAGCTCATAAATGAGGCTGTCTAAAATTGAGTCATATGAGCTTATAAATGAGGCTGTCTAATATTGAGTTCTTTGAGCTCATAAATAAGGCTGTCTCAAATTGAGTCCTTTGAGCCCATAAATGAGGCTGTCTAAAATTGAGTCCTTTAAGCTCATAAATGAGGCTGTCTAAAATTTAATCTTATGAGCTCATAAATGAGGCTGTCTTAAATTTAGTCTTATGAGCTCATTAATGAAGCTGTCTAAAATTCAGTCTAATGAGCTTATAAATGAGGCTGTCTCAAATTCAGTCTTATGTGCTCATAAATGAAGCTGTCTAAAATTTAGTCTTATGAGCTTATAAATGAGGCTGTCTCAAATTTAGTCTTATGTGCTCATAAATGAAGCTGTCTTAAATTCAGTCTTATGAGCTTTTAAATGAGGCTGTCTCAAATTCAGTCTTATGTGCTCATAAATGAAGCTGTCTAACATTTAGTCTTATGAGCTCATGATTGAGGCTTTCTGAAATGTAGTCTTGTCAGCTAAAAAATGAATCTAGTATTTATCCTACATAGCAGCTTCTATAACACAGTTGTGTTTGCGCATTTCTATTACATAGAATTCTAGATCATAAAGAGTAAAATATATTTCAAAAGCTTACACATTTCTTATGTAAATATGAAGAAAGTTTATCATTTAAGGCTTCAATTAGCTTCCATTTAAAAGGATTCATTTAGATGGCATTTGGTGTAATATGATCAAGCACCATTGCTCAACCATTGATTGAACCCATTTAAAATAGCATTGTGGAGCGTGTTGGTATTCATCTGGCAAATTTACTTTAAACGATTTATCTGTGAAGGGGGCGTCAAATTTAAAAAAGGTATATTTTACTGTTGATCAGCATAGTTTGAGTATGTATTTTAAAGAATATATTGGTATTGAGCTGACAAACATATTTGAATGATAAAACCCCAGGGAGGTGTCGACCCAGAGTGAAGTATAATAGACTGTTCAAACAGATGACATTTTTACCAATACATTCCCATCAAACCATTCAGTTATCGCCTGTTAAAAGAACTTAATACTAGAATATGTAGAGCATTCCAGTGTGTTTGAATGCACTTCTAGTTACTGAAATATAAACATCACAATTTATATTATATTTAAAAGAACATTAAACCCTTGAATTGAGTAAATAAATTATGTATATCTGAAAAGAATAATGATTGTTTGGATCCAAGATAGTTTAACATATTTATAAAAATGTAAACATGACAATTTATATTATTTTCAAAGGACAGGATATTCAGCTTTTAGGCTCTGGTCCATTTTGTGTAAAGCCTCAAACTAGCTACAAGAAGGAAGGGCATGAACTAGTCTGGATCTTTGCATACTACTAAGACACAATCATTGCAAAGAATCAAATTTATAATCTGTAACATTGTCTCATTAAGGGTTTAAGTTTGAATCTTGATCCTTTATTTTAGAAATTTATTAGTACCAGTATCATGCACAAAAAAAAGGGCCAATGCCCCTATAATTTCTTTTAATAAAAGTAAATATTACAATAGTTTTGCACCCCAGCGTTTTAATAAAAAAAACAACAAATAAACATGTAAAAAAGATAAAACAGTGAATAAAATGGTGTTTATTTATGTTGTTTTATGTTGCTTTTTTTCACAGCTGGAAGAGGAGAGGTTAGCAACTATAGAGCGGGACAACCGTATATTGCTTGAGAAAATGTCCTATATCATGAGAACCCGAGGACGTGTAGATAACAGAAATAATTATGAATATAGAAGGTGAGTAGAATTATTCAAGAGGGTAGTAATGATATCAGTTCCTGAATTTTTTTTTTAATTGTCTTTTTAAATTTTTGGGGGCTGATGATATTGTACAGTATAAACATTTATGTCAGTCATAGGCAGAATGTTCATTGAAATTCTCATTACCTTGATATTTCCATCAAGCAAGTAATGTACTTTTTATTTTTTTGATGCAAGTAAAAACTTTAGTCATGCTTTCAAATGAAAAATATTGTTATTGTTGGACTTTTTTAAAGTTTGTGTTTTGAGGTCGAGGTCAAGGTCACATGTAAGCATGGTCATACTGAGGGATAATGTAAGTTACTGAGCTATGAAAGTTTTATCAAAATATTCAGAATTGGTAAAATTTACTTGCACAGTTTTTATATGTTTTTACATTAAGAAAAAAGTTAAAGCCATTTTAAATGCTGGAAGAAACTTACTTACATGTACACTGAATTCTGCTTGCAGTCTTAATAGAGAGAAGAGGCAGCGTGAGTTGTTGCGAGTAACAAAAGAGAACCAGGCAATATTGAAACGTATAATGTTGAGAAAGCCAGAATACAGTGCTCAGAAATGGCAGCGAGAGTGGGAGGAGAACCAGACATTTTTGGATAACATCTCACATTTCCCTAAGGATTGGTGGATAGAGGATAAATCAGTAAGTAGCTATACTTTGATATTTCAGCAATTAAAAATGCATACTTGATGAAAGAAAGGCACAAAACATGGGCTGTAAATATGGTTTTAAGTGTTTGCCCTCTGATGATACATAATTTGTTTCATTTTCTAAAAGCTTGACTGTTTTGGTATATTATCAAACCATTTGTCTGTTCTTCTTAATAATGTTATCTGAATCTTTTCAAGCTACATGACACTCCACTGCTTTACTTGGAGATAATTTTGATTTAATACAGCTAGATTTTTTTTTCAATAGAAAAATCTTATACAGACTTATATTTGTTGTGTAATTGATCATGTACAGAACACAAACATGAGTAGGAGCTCCTTGAATCGATCAAAAACTTTCACAAATGGTGAAAGACAAAGGACCACAATGTCTGTTGAAAATTCTCCATATGGAAAGGTATTGTTAATGTTCACACTGGTGAATTTCACAGATTGGATAAAAAATGCTGCACTGCTAATAAATCTATATGGTAAATCTTTAATCGTTTACTGTTAAAATCATCATCACATCTATCAGTCTTTTCTTTGATGTTGTGGAAGTGAATGGCATACACAGGTAACATGTTTTGCTCTGCAAAGTTTTTCATGAAAGAATTTATGTTGTTATATACACCTAGCACTTGAAGCTAATTATCAATATGATTGATTGAAATGTATCACTAATCTATATTCCTCACAATAAAAATCATAAAAGTAAAAAAAAAACATTAAGGGCTGCACAACAAAGCTGATGTAAAATAGTGTGCAACTGTTCAAAAAAGGGACATAACAATGTGATGTTTATTAAGGGGAGATGACTGTTGTTGATATGATTGATAAGTGAGGTAAGTGTTTGATAGTTGGGATAACGGTGTTACAGAAATGAAAGAAGAATAGTTACTTTTATTATGATTGGAAAAGGAGGTAAAAGTATAATGTACATTTTTTTGAAAGGCAGTTCAGTTTCTGTATGTAAATAGTTATGTTAAACAGGTGAGTACTTACATGATAAAGAGGGTTACATGTATGATATTTGAGAAGGGAGGTTAAAATGGACTCAGATATGTTTGAAAAATAAAATAGATGTGTAATATATTTGTTTCAAAGGTTCAGTTATTGTATAAAAGATGTATATTTTATATTAGGATTCAGCATGACAAGAAGGGAGCTCTTATAAAGACACCTTTCTGTATGCTCATCTTGGAAGTGTGTTTTTGCATACTGAATGTGTGTACCTCTATTCTGATTTTTTTCTTTCTTAAATTCATTGGATATGGTCATCATTACATGTATAAATAAAGATTTAAAAGGAAAGATTTGATAGAATATGGTGTTTCTGCACTTCTGTATTTTTGAAAACAGTATGTTCTTGAGAATAGCTACTTAAATGTTAAATATGTTTACTGTGTTAGATTATAAATATAAATTAATAAATCCTGTTTATGTTAAAATGTACAATGTGATTGATCTTCAAATAATTTGTAACTAAAATGTAATTGTTAAACAGTAGCAAGAAAAGTAATTATACAATAAAGTATTCCTTTGAGTTATAAAGGGGAAAAAAGACAAAGTAACAAAAAAAGTATGCTAAAAGTATGTAAACTGCTATACAATTATAGACACTGCCAGGTTTGACAAGGGGAGGAACTCTGTATGACAGTGGACTAACCAGATCACAGGTACCTTTACAAGAAATCAAACACAATGAAATGTTTAAAGAGTTAACATATTTATATTTTTGAGAAAAACAAAGAAATAAAGAGAAGATATAATTAAGAATATGTTTAACTTAGTGCATTATAATAAAAAATGCATTGCAAATTTAATAAGTGCTATTCTAGTGAAACATATATCGTATCCCAACTAAGGAAAGCACCTTCAAAATGGACCAAACTCCTTTAGAAGTTTATTTGAACAGATGAAAAGATCCCTCCCCACATATCGAGAGAATTTATTTACCTCTCCTTCCTTGTTTGGGATCTTTTTTTACTGGAATGGCCTGGATATATAGTAAAAATTTTCCTTACAAAACAACCAAAAAAAAAAAAAAACATCCTTTAAAATCTTATATTAAAAATGGTCACCAAGTCTGAGTGGAAACTTTATTTTTATCTAACAGATAATTTTTTTTTCCAAAAGTGAATTTAAGAACTGACATACATTTTGTGTTGCTTTAAGAAATCAGGAAGTTCTAAGAAGCAACGAAGCGAGAAAACCGAGAAGACTGTAGTAGAAGAATCTGAAGGCGAGGACTAACTCATTCCATCATGTTGTTTATTCATTTGCATATTCATACAGGTTAGATCCTGCACGAGGTTTTAGCAACAAGGTTTTAGGTGGTGGATGCACACTTTGACAGCTAGGAAAGAAAGAAACTGTCATAAATTAGGATTTATAAATTATATTTGTTTAGAACTCAAAAGAAAATTAATTTGATCTATGTAAACAAGAATTGTGGAATTGTTGAAAGAAAAAAAATCATCCAAGCATGAAAGTCATTCTTTCAGATCAGAGATGTGCTAGTTCTCATTTTAAGTGGTAGTTTGATTCTAACAACTTGTAAAGATGTAATTTACTTTAAAACAAGGCATTTTGTTTCTTTTACATGTAAAAACTACTGTATGTAAGAAAAACATTATGAGCATCTCAAAATTTGAACACAATTTGCATCTTGCACTTTTCCTGCTGGCAAAAACTGACAGTTGAAACTGTACAACAAATGATGGCTATATAAAATAGTTAAATTCACTATCTTTAAAAAAGCAAAGACTTAAAATACCACAAACTAGATACAAAGTCTTGTGCAAATCTCACATAACTCATGGCAGGTAGATAAGATCTCATAAAATCCCATTTGCAGTAAGTTTCAGGTATCCCAAAACTTTTTAAGACTGATAAAATGAATATATTAGGCAGTAGGAATTTTCTACACAGTACTACCTAACTTAGCAAAATCAGACAAAACATTAAAAACAGTGTTATGCTATGACTGTCTGGTAATGAATGAATCTTGTCAACGTATTTTCGTCTTAACATTTTTGGTAGTGAAAATTTTTAAGCGGAAATTTGTCATGTTTTAATATGTTAATGATTTCACCTCATTTTTTTTTCCTGGCCATTTGACATTTTAGAAAAATGTTGACTTGCTTAATACTAAAAAAATAACTGTATTCAGTTGGCTCATAAAGGAGTTTGTGGAATCAAATAATAATAATAAAAATAATAATAAAAATAAAAATAATAATAATAATAATAAAGTCTTTATTTATAGAGGCAACACAGTTGGATTATTCCAATCTTCCCTGTGAGCCTCTCAAAAGTATATACAAATATTTACAAACATAACATTGTACAGCATCAAAATTTTCAAACATAACATAACGATCATTTGATAAAGAGAAAAAGCAATTGAAACATACATATATTTACAACAGTAGTTAATGTAGTGACCGTTTCCAGTATGCTATGTACTTCCTTTTAAAAGCTGGAAGACTGTTTGCATTTCTCACATCAACAGGCAGGCTATTCCAGATTGTTGCCCCTGAGTAATCCAATGATTTTCTGTAAAATTCTAATCTTGGTTTGGGAACTTAGCAAATTACAGTTTGTTGACCTTAGATTTCTGGTATGAGTGTCACTACAGTAAGTGAACTTATTTTGAAAATATTGTGGACATGCATTATTCAGAGACTTAAACATGAGAATAGCCTTTTTGTATGTAACTCTTTCAGGAAATTTCATCCACCCTAGTAATTAAAGATGAAAGAGTGCTCATGAAAAAAAATGGCTTGTTGTCATAATTCTGAAAAAGAGACAGCCATAATTTCAGCAAACATTGTCTTGCAATGGATTATTTGATCTAATTTCAATAACAGATTTAAAGGAAATAATACTATAAAATCAAAAATTTGTGATTATGGGGGCTTTTTTTCTAGCACCCAAAGATTGACACATTTATGATATATTTTGATAAGATCAAATTGCTAGCTCACAGTCATTGTTTTGCCAAGGTAAACTTCTATAGATTAAAGAATTTAATCTCACCAAGGCAGGCATTAAATATTTGTGAAATTTTCACAGTTGTTTGTTATAAATGATGAAAGAACTCACTTTTGACATGTTAAATGTTTGAAAAAAGGTGACAGAAAATAGGTAAGTTTGATCTTTGAGTTATGTAATTCATATGTTTATGCAAATAATAAAGATATCATGTATACAATATACAATATACACTAGAACTTTGGAGTGCATAGTTTGTAGCCTGAAGATAAAGCATAGGACATAATCATTAGTTGTTTAAATTAGCTGAATCTTTTAGCAATATAATAACACAGTTGTAGAGCTGAAATTTTAAAATATATTAGACAAGCAAAAACTGTGAAACATGCTTTGTAATATACATTTGTCTCAGCATATTGATTTAATAATAGGATTTTAAGCACTAAAAGTGTGTACCGTAAATAATTACATCTAACATAATAACTTTCATTTCCATGAATTATGGAAATCTTTTTCATTCAGACGTTTTCACTTCCTCTATATTGAGCTGTGCTAAACACATGAAGAGCAGTGTAACAATTCTAGCAGAGAAGTTATTAATGTTGTTTATGGAACAACACCGAAAGATTTTATGATCGTACATCAAATAATTGAATTGTGATAAAAAAATTCTGTTAGAATTTGAGTCTCCTTTCTCTTATTTATATCCAGTGGTACTGTGTTTTTGTATAATATTGTGAATTATATTTTATTTTATCCAAAAGTCATGCCATTACTATATACCTTTAACACTAATCCATTATTCTCTTTCAATTTTCAGCTTGTGTTTAGTTTTTGTACAATATCTATTGTTTTCATATAATTATAATTCTATAATCACTTTAATTTCAGGGTAAGAAAACAAAGAGCCCAGAACCAAAAGACAAAAATGAAGAAGAACCTCAACAAAAAGAAGAACCTAAACTAAAAGAAAGAGATGATGATGACCAGAGAAAAGATGAACAACCAGACAATGCATGAAATAAAACTCTCTAACAGAAATATTTATATCAGTCACCTCAAAACTACTTCTACCAACAACAGTTAATGCTTGAAAATAAAAACCTTACAGAGAATTTAACCAGACTGGACCACAGTTATGATGGCAAGAACAGGCAATGTTTTTTGCAAAAATGACTTCAAGACAAATGAAACCAGTCTGTTATAATTATGTGGTACCAGTCAGTGATAATTTTTGAAATGTTTATTCTCACTGTACAAAAGTTAGTCCACTCCTCGAAATTCTATGGTTTCATTCTAAGGGTTTGAAAAGGACAATGAAAATATAAGGATTTCAGAAGAAGTAATCTAAAATAGTTTTCTAGTATTTAGCAGATTTGAAGTCACTGCCATTCCATTCTGCAAGTTTGGTGGACCATTTAAGCATGCTGTCTTGAATTAAAAGTTGACATTCTTTACACTTATTTAAGATAAGCTGAATTCTTGAAGGCTTTATTATAACTGGAGAACTTGTTTTTACACCTTGATCTGGGATTTCAAATTGCACTTGATTTCAAATACATCATAAAAGGTTACATTTGAACAGTGTTTGAGGTAACATAAGGGTAAATCATACACCTTCTTTGTAAAAGTAAATAAGTATTTAGACTTACAGAGGTACCATATTGAAATACCTGTCAAAATGTATGTGTGATTTCATATTTTTATCATTGTTACATATACTGCATATAATATTATGAAAGATTATTTCTTATTCTAGATATATTATTTTGTGTGTTTCTAACATTTTTAAGAGTTTTATATAAATGACTATTGTCATAGTTTTACAAGACTTGTTATAAATGTGATTAATACTAAGTTTGTCTTATTGAAAATATATTTACTCAAAGAAAGATAAAAATTGATAAAAATTCAAAAAGGCAAATAGTGATGTTCTGTGAACATGAAAAATAATCGACTTTTCCAGCCAGATATACACCACATTTGCAGATAACTGCTGTGTTAAATTGTGACTGTACATTTTTCGTTATTGAAAGCTTGCTCAGTAGCCAATATCAGTTTTGTTCAGTCAAACTTTGGTCAGTGGTTAGAAGGGTTGGTTGGAGTGGGGGCTTTTTGTTTTAAAATTGGGGCTTCATTAACTGTAAAGTAGATCTGATGTTATTAGGAAAGCTGTATTTCCTGTTTTATGTCTTAGTTGTTTACTCATTTACCAAAGAATTGTAACACTGTTTTCAGTATTATTTTTTCTCACTCTTTGAAGTATTTTGTCAAGCACAGGAATGAATTTGATCATGCTCTGAAGGAGAGCTTTTATTTCACTTAAAAAAACAACAAAATGTTTTAATATAGAAGTACTTTTAAAATTGTACTGGTGGAACAAAATGAGTTATTAAAAACAGAAAAAAGACGTGTCATTCTAAAATTATGATGTTTATCACAAATGAATTATAAAAGGCATTGGTCAAATCTATTCCTGTAACATACAGTAATGTCAGTATTGTCCCGAACAGTTTCGATTCAGAGAAATTTGTCTATCTGTATACCTGACATTCTGAAATTAATTTTCTGTACCTGAAAATTTTGACATATTACAAGCAAGAGAGGAATTTTATGTATACACAAATTATTTTTGTTTTTATTCAAAAAAATTATTTCTATTTGCCTTAGTAAGGAAAGTAATTATTAGTATTAAGACATCTTGTATCATTATTTTTATTTCAAAGATAATCATTTGAATTAACCATACGTTTTTGAAAAAAAAATCATTAACTCTCCGTTGATAGTATTTAATGAAAAAAAAAGTTCTATTGTTAAAATATTTTGCTTTATCAAGCTTTTCAAAGTTTATATTGCTTTTAGTACAGGTATTAATGATGACTGTTTAAAGTAACAAAACACATTCTGTTACTTTAGCTGGGACTGTTCAGTATTATTAGGTATTACTCTATTTTTTCTGTGATAATACACCAAGTATAATTGTATAGATAGGAAGTAGATCTGAACTTACAATGTTCCACTTGTCTGTAGTTTATTAGCTAGTGTTTGTTGTTGTTGTTTCATTTTTTCTTTACAATGGACTAGAGTATGGCCTGATTAAATTTTAAAAGAACAAGTTATACATCATTTAAGTCAAAAGGTATTTAATTCTTTTAATGAGTCATCTGTAGTCTTTTGTGCTTAGCCTGCAATGCCTTTTTCTAAAGCGCACTTGAAATTGTTTGAGTTCATTCTAATGCATTGGTTTGTCTTTTGATATTAACTTTTCTTTCTTAAAACATAAATTTCTATAAAAAAAATATAAAAAGCAGAAAGAAATAAAAGGCCTAACATTATATATACTCAATTCACAGCGCCATGTGCTAGTCCCTTGTCATACACCATCAAACATATCTGTGATCATTATTACAAAAGTTGTCTTTTATTCACATTGATTATGCCTGTTTTCCTACCTAATGTAACACTATTTTACATGAAATAAAATTTTATGGACCTGCCAAATTTTGTTCCTGATTCCCTGTTTTCTATTTTTAAAACACATTGGGATACTTAATATAAGTTGTGGCAGATATTCATCTGTAATTTGGTTAAAAGCATGGGTCATGCCAGATTTCTGGAATACACCACAACAGATCAGTAAAGAAATTTACCACCAGTTCAAAAAGTCAAAGGTCAGCTTAGAAGATCACAGTTCAAAAGGTTTCAAGTCAGTTAAGGAGGTTCTGGGATCAAAACTTAGCCAGACTATGAATTGTCTTTAGGCAAAGACAGCCACAACATTTAATGCGTGTACAAGTTATAATGTTACTAGTTCTTTTCTTACCTGATAGTTTCCACCTTGGGTATTGTCTTAAGAGTGATTCAATAATTTGAATCTTTTACCAGAACAGAGCTTAATGAAATTTTAATAATAAAAGAATTGTAGTACATGAATTAAATTTTACAGGAATCACTGCCATTGAACATTTCTAGCTCTATACTGGCTGGGGACAAGCTCAGTTTGAAAATCTATCATAAATGAACCAGAATACCTAAGACTGATTATAAGCTTAAAAGAAAAACTCTGAAGCTCTTAGCCAATGAGGCTACCTACTTTTCTTAACCCTTACCGTACCAAATTTAAAAACGGCCTTGTTCACCATTCAATTTTGAGATACTCATTTTCAGGGATACTTACTGAAATTTTACTGACTGAATAGGGAAGTAATTTGGGAGAATCAGTGGTCAAGAAGTTACACACTGGACTTGTTATCCAGGGATCATGAGGTTGATTCCCTGCTACTCCAATAACACAACTTGTTTCAAGTGAGTTCTTTAACTGAGGTCCAATGTATTGCTGCTATACAATGAGCATAGAAAACAATCAGAAGTGTCTCTGGAATGAGTTACTTTCTGTTTCTTTCACATTCCCCAAAACTTAAAGTAACTAGAGTTTTTTGGGAGTGTCTGTCATGTGGGCAACTTAAATTGTGTTGACAATAGATAAAAGAGAACAGTGCTGGTCATGATCGGATGCAAAGTCTACATTGGGGGTAAAAGTAAAAACAAGAGGGCTATGATGGTCCTGAAGCATGAGTATGACTGCTAATAAAGAAAAGTACAATGAATGGACTTATCAAAATGAAAAAGGAACAAGGGGTATAATTTGAACAATATTAGAAGAGGACCACCAGACAATGTTTTAAACCAAAATTCAGAAGCCTCAACCTCATGCCTTCTGATAAGACATTTTTCAAAAAGTTTGTCTACATTGGAAAACATCATTCTTCCTACTAGGGTGAATCTAGGATTGACTCCAAGGGCAATTTTGGTAGAGGTCTACTACAATCTTTCTGTACTCATGACCTTAATTTTTCAGAGGACAGCTTTAATACATTTCCCATAGTTTAATATGTATAGCATGTGACCTTTGGGGTAGAAACCTATAATGACTAAAGGGACATAATTTGAAAAAAAAAAAAAAACTTGGTACAGAACCATTGGATAGTACTTTGCATGAGCAAGTAAAAAAGCATCGCAGAACAGATACAATATCTGCCCCTCAGCCTAGGCTGCAACCTGATGAAGCCATACATTTCGCATGGCACTGCACAAATATTTCAACATCAGTAAATTCAGCAAAAACATTTTTACAACTCTGTGTTGAAATGACACTGAAAGACTTTTATCAATATATGATAAAATATCTATATACCAAAAATTGTTTTAAGAGGGGGATCATAAATGAGACCTGACAGAGATATATTTCTTGCACACTGCACTTCTATTTCTTACCACAAATCTTTAAGTTTTAAGTCAATCCCTTTCATAATGATCAAGTTACATTCTGGACAAAATTTGTAATAAAAAAGGAAGCAAGAGGGCCATGATGGCCCTGGATCGCTCACCTGAGTACTTAGGTTTGCTGTTAAGCAGTATTTCATTTTTTAATTGAAAATATGTAAGTGCCTACAAACCAAATATGTAAAATATCAGTCAATAAATAAAGGCTCTATGACAGAAAGTAGAAATATCTTTTATAAGCTATGGTGACCTTGACCCAGTGACCTCAAACCCTACCCATGGGTAGAGGTCCATGCAAGGAACCTCTATACTGAATATCAAAGATATTGGTCTATAAATGAAGGCTCTATGAGGTACAGTAGATAAATCTACTTTTAGCCTCCGTGACCTTTAACCTAATCCAATAATTTGAAAAAGCTTGATAAAGCTTGCTTCATGCCAAATTTAAAATTCTAGGTCTTGTGGTTTCAGACAAGAAGATTTTTAAAGATTTTCTTCTATATTGTTATTTAAAACTTGTGACCGCTCGGGCGGGGCCAATAGTGACCCTAGGGACATTTTTCTAACAAACTTGGTAGAGGTCCACTAGACAATGCTACACACCAAATATCTAAGCTCTATAACTTACGGTTTCTGACAAGAAGATTTTTTTAAGATTTTCCTATAAAACTCTATGTAAAACTAGTGGCCCCTGGGGCGGGGCCATTTTTGACTCAGAGGCCAGGATTTGAACAAACTTGGTAGAGGTCTACTAGACAATGCTACACACCAAATATCTAAGTTCTATAACTTACGGTTTCTGATAAGAAGATTTTTTTAAGATTTTCCTATATAACTCTATGTAAAACAAGTGACCCCCGGGGCGGGGCCATTTTTGACCCAGAGGCCAGGATTTGAACAAACTTGGTAGAGGTCCACTAGACAATGCTACATACCAAATATCTTAACTGTAGGCCTTCTTGTTTCTGACAAGAAGATTTTTTAGTTTTTCCTATATAACTCTATGTAAAACAAGTGACCCCCGGGGCGGGGCCATTTTTGACCCAGAGGACAGGATTTGAACAAACTTGGTAGAGGTTCACTAGACAATGCTACACACCAAATATCTAAGCTCTATAACTTACGGTTTCTGACAAGAAGATTTTTTAAGATTTTCCTATATAACTCTATGTAAAACTAGTGGCCCCTGGGGCGGGGTCATTTTTGACCCAGAGGTCAGGATTTGAACAAACTTGGTAGAGGTCCACTAGACAATGCTACATACCAAATATCTAAGCTCTATAACATACGGTTTCTGACAAGAAGATTTTTTTTAGATTTTCTTATATAACTCTATGTAAAACTAGTGGCCCCTGGGGCGGGGCCATTTTTGACCCAGAGGACAGGATTTGAACAAACTTGGTAGAGGTCCACTAGACAATGCTACACACCAAATATCTAAGCTCTATAACATACGGTTTCTGACAAGAAGATTTTTTAAAGATTTTCCTATATAACTCTATGTAAAACAAGTGACCCCCGGGGCGGGGCCATTTTTGACCCAGAGGCCATGATTTGAACAAACTTGGTAGAGGTCCACTAGACAATGCTACATACCAAATATCTTAAATCTAGGCCTTGTGGTTTCTGACAAGAAGATTTTCAAGTTTTCCCTATATAACTCTATGTAAAATCAACTGACCCTTGGGGTGGGGTCAGTTTTGTCCCCAGGGACATAATTTGAACGAACTTGGTAGAGGTCCACTAGATGATGCTTCATACCAAATATCAAAGCTCCAGGCCTTGTGGTTTCGGAGAAGAAGATTTTTAAAGATCCAACTTATAAAATCTATTTTTAGCTCCAGTGAACCAGAAATGCAATGGACCAGAACCATTTGAACAATCTTGGTAGAGCTTCATGCAAGGAACATCCCAGGCAAGTTTCATTAAATTTTTCCCCATTGGTTTCAGAGGAGATGTCGTTTGAATGAAAAGTTGACGACGGACGGACGAACGGACAAAGACCGATCAGAAAAGCTCACCCTGAGCACTTTGTGCTCAGGTGAGCTAAAAAAATGTAGATAACTTTAAACTGGATCAGGTTGTGTTATGCTTCTTGGGCAGTGCACTTCTCCTTGACACCACTTATCTATATTTTAAGTTTCACATCAATTCACTTCATAGTTATAGTTATGCTCTGTAAAAAAAAAAATCATAAAGGGAGATAATTAAAAAAGGAGACCAGGCAGAGTTATGGTTTCTGTGCTCTGCACTTCTACTTCTTACCATCTATCTATATCTTAAGTTTCAAGGCAATCCTTTTTAATGTGAGCTTACTCAAAACCAGGATAAGGAAGAGTTCCGATTTTTTTTTGACAGTACACCTCTCCTTGTTGCCATCTATCTATTATTCAGTTTCACATCAATTCGTTTCCATATATAAAGTTATGCTCCTGTTAAATTTTTATGAGGAGAGATATATTTAAAAATTTAGTCCAGGTAGTGTTATGTTTCTTACGCTCTGCATTTCTGCTTCTTGCCATCTTTCTTCATTTTAAGTTTTAGTCAATCCTTTTCATAGTCATCAAGTCATGATCCAGACAAAAATTTCTTGTGAAGTTAGAAAAGGGGAAATAACTCAAAAATAGGAAAAGTAGAGTTATGCTTCTTGAGAACTGCACTTCTCCTTAACATCATCTATCTATATTTTAAGTTTCACATCAAGTCACTTCATACTTTTAAAGTTATGCTCTGGGCAAAAAATAAGGGAGATAATTAAAAAATGTGACCAGGTAGAGTTATAGTTCTTAAGCACTGCACTTCTCTTTCTTACAATCTATATTTCAATGCATTGTCAACACTGCATAGTAAGCCACAGTCTCTCCAAATTTTGTAAATATTTTTTGTTCTACTAATTGCATGTACATCTGCCATCTTATAATTGTTTTTCTTATGTTATGTTTAGTTTATGTATTGCTCATCAGCCATAAATGGCTTATTGCTGAATAAAGATATCATATATTCATCTTAAGTTTCAAGACAATCTCTATTACAATGTTCAAGTTATGCTCATGACAAAAAATCATTATAGAAATTAAAGAAGGAGAGAATACTCAAGCAATGGATAAGGAAGAGTTATGCTTCTTGGGCATTACACTTTTCCTTGTCACCATCTATCTATGTTTTAAGTTTCACATCAATTCATTTCACAGTTTTAAAGTAATGCTTTGGGAAAAAAATATGAGGGGAGATAATTCAAAAGTGGGACCAGAAATAGTTATGGTTCTTGTGCAATGCAAAGTCAATCCCTTTCATAAATAGGATTATGCTTCTTATTTTGAGATTCTGATCATTCACTTCATAATTTAAAAGTTATGCTCTGGTCAAAAGTCTTTTTAAGAGGGGAGATAATTACATAAATGGGACCAGAAAGAGTTTAGGTTCTTGTGCAATGCACTTCTACTTCTAAAGTTTCAAGACAATCTCTTTCATGGTGTTCAAGCTAATGCTCCAGAGAAAAATTCATTAAAGAAATTAAAGAAGGGGTAATTACTCAAAAAGGGTATTAGCTACAGTTAAGCTTCTTTGGCACTGCACTTTTCCTTTTCACCAGCTATTTATATTTTAAATCTCACATAATTATCTTCATAGTTTTAAAGTTATGCTCCTGTCAAGAAATTTTCAAGAGGGGAGATAATTCAAAAAGGGGACCAGGCAGAGTTATGGTTCTAATGCACTGCACTTTGCTCATCTCAAGAAAGCTACAAAGCAAGGTTTGCAAGCAACAGAGCTATGGTCTGGACAAGGTCTGGAAGCCACCTGCGAGCCCAAACACATTTCCCATAATACTGCAGTCTTCGACAGGCGTATAAAAGAAGAGTTATCCTATATATATCTACATGTATGTAAAACATGACCCCCATGGAGTAATCAAAATGACCCGTGAGGCAAAGTTTGAAGTATCTTGGTAGAGGTCTTCTTGGTGATGCTTCATGCAAAATTTCATCTCTGAACCTTGTGGTTTCATACAAGAAGAATTCTTACAATATTCCTGTATGCATCCCAGGTACATTTTTAGAACAAACTTAAAAGAGGTCCACTAGATTATGCTTTACTCCATATTTCTCAGACTTGTTTTTTGAAAGCAAGACTTTTAAAGAGTTTGCCTAAATATGTCAATGTAAAACATCTGAACACCAGGGTGGAGCCAAAAATGACCCCTGAGCAAAGTTTAAACAATTTTGGATTTTCATGATGATGAATATTTTCCTCTTTACTTCAGTACAAATTGTAACCCCTTAGGTGGGGCCATTAGATTACCCATGGATACACAACATTTCAAAAGCCTCATTGCTTTAGTTTCTGAGTTTTCCTATATATGTAAGGTCTATGTAAAGTATCTGACTCTAGGGAAGGAAAGCCAAAACTATAACCCCAGGAACAAAGTTTGAACAATCTTGGGAGAAATTCAGGAGACAATACTTCATGCAATATTTCATAACTCTTGGCCTGGTGGTTTCATAATTATAAGAAGAATTTTGAAGATATTCCTATTTATTTCTATATAAGACATGACCGCTTGGCAAGTCAGTAGTGACCCCTTGGCAAGGGACATGATTTGAACAAACTTGGTAAAGGTCAACTACACATTGCTACACACAAAATATCACAGCTTTGGGCCTGGTGGTTTTGGACAAGACATTTTTTAAAAATGTTTCATTCTTTGTTGCCATAACAAGCAGACTTCTGCATGGAATGGAATTTTTTGAACAATTTTGGCACAGCTTCATGCAAAAAACATCCCTGCTATGTTTTTCTAGCTGAAACTTTTCACTGAGTAATCATTTTACATTATAAGCCAGGAAAATTTACACTATAGTATGAATAACATTGTTTATAAACTTTATTTCTTACTTTGACAAAATTATTTTAGAAACAAAATTAGTATGGTAAAGGGTAGTTGTACTGTGTGATACTAGTAAGTCGATCAAGTTTTTAGAATTAAATTTCAAGTGTTTGTACTTGTATTAAAAATTCACTTTCAATAAAAAACAGCTTTATAAAAACAAAAACAATTTTTGTTTCCCATGGAAACTAGATCAACTAAGGCATTTATATAATTTTTACTAGCTCATTGAAATATGTATAAAAATATCCAAAAACAAAATCATGACTTGACCTACAGCAATTATCAGATAAATGCAGCCAATTAATGTAGCATAATAAAGGTGCCCATTTTAAATTATTTAGCCAAAAAGCTTGAAAACTTTTGTAACAATTTTTTTCTTCATTTTATTTCTTCTTTTAGAATAATTTCACTTGACTATAACAAAACAAAATACCACTTTTATCAAAAATGTAAGTAAGCTTAGCAAATGTAATACAAAAAATAGATATTCTTCAAAAAGTTGAACATTTGTTTTAATCACCATAACAACCAACACATATTCAGTCAGGAATAAAATGGAAAGGTTTTTTCAAGTTTGTTTTAAGAACCATCAGAATGCCACAGCTTGCATCATCAAAACTTTACTCTCAATAATATCCTTCAGCCATTTTTCTCTGAATCTTGACTCTCCAGGCCTGAAAAACACAAATAGTCATTTTTTGTACTGCTGTATGTCAATATGAACAGAATCAAAGGTCAGAAAGTGTATCTTAGACTAATTTCTTATATCTTACATTTTCCAGAAAAAAAAAGTCTGACAGACTATTGGTCTTAAAAAAATATAGAAAAGAAACTTATGGATTAAATTACAGTTTCAAAGAAAAAGTTTCTAAATTATTTTAAATTTCCACAAAATAGAACATCTTTCTTGGTAATATTATTACCAGCTTAAGTTAGAGGTAACAGTATGTTTTCAAAGAAATCAACAGAAAAGTTTAATCTTAGACTGGACAGTAAATAGATTGTTAAGACGTGAAACAGACTTGCTTCCAATTAATTCTCTCTCTTCAAATAAAATTTTACTATTAAGATATTAGTAAGAAGCATTAGCAATTTTGCAAGTTGTAAATGCAGAAGGAAACAGATACTGAAAGGCTAAAGACAGCATATATTTGTCAATGCAACAATTATAAAGAATCATCACTTTTGCAAAGGAACACACATTCATTAATTACAACTTATCAAACTGAAACTATTGGAATGACTCAAGTCTCCCTGTGTTAAAGGTTTAACTTCTGAAATGGCTAAGTATAACAAGTAAAAATGTATTTAATCTGCATCTGTTAAATATCCATATAGCAAAAATAACAAATTACATCACTTAAGCACTAAGTTAGTATACATGTACAATGCTTCTATCACAGGTTACAAAAAGTCTTAAGTCTAAATTAGTTTGGCTTTTAATTCATTAGCAACAAATACAGTGAATTAATTTTCTAATATACATGTACATCATAAGCACTCTAGCAATTGTTAGGTTTTCCTATTTTAAATGGACAAAATTTTATCTGAAAGGCCTTTAAATAGATATACTACTCAAAAAAAGATTGTGTCAAATAACAGCAGTTCTATCAATAACCTTTTAATGTTTTATTGAATGCTGGGAGCAGATCAGGGGTCTAGTGGTAATGCGCTGGACAGGTAGTCCAGGGGTCACAAGTTTGAGCAACTGCTTCTCCAGTAACATTACAAATTGTCTTTTGGATGAGACATTAAATGGAGGTCCCATGTATCAATGCTAGGCATGAGCATGGAAAAGCACCATAGGTGTCTATGGGATTGGATGCTTTCTGTATCTTGCGCTTTTCCCCTACAACCTAAAATACCAACCGATGATAAACTCAAATAGATATCAGTAGGCAGCTGGAAAGCATGGTAAACTAACAATAACTGATAGACATTTAAGGTGGTATTTCAATTTTGAAGGCCTTTCTTTAAAACAAAATTACAAACTATGAAGATAAAACTAAAACAGGAAATAGTTTCATATGATGTTTAGCCAAAGTTTTACCCCTGACTAAAAAACAGAAATATCAAGTTTTGCAAGTCCCTACAAGACCTTTGCCTAAAAAAAAAACAAAAAAATAAAATATTTCATAGGCCTTGTAGTGCTATGTTCTAATAGATATATCTGGAAGCTGTGTGGGCAAAAGGAAAGAAAATTCTAGGCTGTGAATTAAACAATAAATGAAAATAAAGTTGGTTTTAGTTTTATCAAACTACACTGGCATGTACAGATACACTGACAAAAACAGAGAAGTGAAACCTTACTTTAAGTCGTGGCTGGCACTGGATTCAATCATACAGAATAATCATTAATATATTGTGGCAATAAGTAAAATCAGTCATAAAAACTTATCATTTATTGGTAGATTCATTCAAAACAATAAATTACAATTAAACATTATGGGGACCAGGAACTGAATGTTTTAATTCATATTAATGAATCATTTAATATCAAGTGGCACTAACTAGATTTAATTATATTTGTCATTCACAAATAAATTTTATGGTCCACTCCAAACTTACTTATAACTGTATTAATATGACTTATGACAACTGTGTCAAGGAATCGATTCTCTGTCTCTGTGGTTAGAGCATTGGTTTTTGATGCAGGAGAACCTTAATTGTCAAGATGCTTTGCACCTTTTTGTTACAAATTTTTATGTCCATAAGATGGGGGCTCATCTGGGATAACCCTCCTGGACTTTGTAGTAATAATAATAAAAAAAACTTTCAAGATTTCTGATTAAAAAAAAAAAGACCACACCATTTGTCAACTTAAATGATGACCCCCTCAAGAGCAGGGTGTGCTATGGTCCAGTGCACTATCATTGTATAAATACAACTTCTAACAACTGAGAATCGATTCTTTGGCTCAGTGGTCAAGAATGATGGTTTTCCATGCAGGAGGACCTGAGTTCGAATCCCCTTAGAGTGGTCTTTTGAAGATGCCTTGCGTCTTTATGTTACAAACTTTTATGTTCGTAAGAAATATATGCCTGTACATTAACCTTAAGTCATAATATGTAAATATGGTCCCAGAATATAGGTACCAGAATCATAACTGGTTACAATATATCTCAAAGACAGTTCTAAAAACATTTCAACTGCAATCAGTGAACCATGAATGCAAAATTAGCTCAGTGGAGTCTCCTATCATCAATGACTTCAATTTGTAAACACCTCAATATTGTACATAAAACAAATGAAACCAAGATATTATAAACTAATGTTGAAACAGAAGCTTGTTTCATGAATCACGGCTAACAAAATATAACCCCATCATATTGTTAGATAAAATTACTCTTCACTGTTTTTACACTTGTCGATCTAAATTTACTTATGAAATAGTGTTGTTGATAAATTAGAATTTACATAAGCATTTTACAAAAATTATTTTATGAAATTGGCTTTAAAGAGACAGAAACAAAAGATTAGACAAATACTATCTTTAAACCAAAACACTATCTTAAAATCTCCGACACCAGCTACAATGAGACTGATAATAACTAAAAAAAAAAAAACAAGTGTAGCACAAGAATAAAAGAGATGTATGACTAAAATAACTATTAACTTAAAGATTAAAAAACCCTGAAGATTTGTGTTCTCATTTACTCTTAAAATTAAGTTACTAAAACTATTTTGTGAAATATAATAAAAACAACCAGGTTGAAATCGGTGGTGAAACTGTGAAATTTTAAGAGCAAGATGCTGCCCTGTAAAATGGAATGTTATCTTAAAACACTTGTTAAATCTGACACAGCAGTATGAAGTCAGATAATTTATTTCAATATTTCTTACCTGTGAACTAGTCTGTTTGTCTCGAAAACATAATATACTTCCACAGGATGTGACTGAAATTATGAATTAAACCAATATACTTTCACAGTTTGCAACCAATACAATAAACTAAAGTATAAGAAAAAGTACCATACAGTCATGTAAAATAATTTGTCTGATAAATAAAGCTCTTCGTTATGCAAAAGTAATTAATTTGGAAACCAACAGATCACACATCAGATATATTCATTACAATGAATGTTTAAATCAATGTAACTCATAAATTAAAATACTAAATAAAAAGATACTAATTACTGCAGTCTGACTCATATGATCGATAAATAATAATTTTGAGAGTCATTTACACAATACTTTTTAACAAAACAGACTCTAATGTGTTGGTCTGGTTTAACTCATAACTGAGTTTAATGCCCTTTAACAGTCAGAATCATATCGGGTGCTCAGTTTACCAAACCATTGTTCCTGAAAGGAAACAATTCTAAACTCCCATTCTCCATAAGAAACTGGTATGAGATAATTAGACTAAAAATTACTTTTGGTTTTATCTTTGAAACTTGGAATGTGAAATAAACACATGCTGTTGCCCTTGGAATCGGTTTTCGTCGAGTCGGCACACTCCAGCGGACTCGGAATCTGTGCCGCACATCAAATTCATGTTCATCATTTCCAAGATAATCAATACAGTATAACCAACTGTTGTCATATTTCCAAGTCTGGAAACAGAAAGAATAATTTAAATATAAATAGTTTTCTGTCAATATCACTTAGTCTATATTTAAATCAAAGGCAGAACAAAGGTGATTCTTTGGTTCATGAACATTTGCCTCAGCCCAGCAAGCTATGATCATGAATGGGGACAAGAAGAATAAGCAATGCACTTAAGAATATTAGTTTTACCACCTTTACTGTCCAGTAAGAAATTCATTTAAACTTAATATATAAAGTTGATTTCACTTGTTAAATCTGTGGTTAAACAAAAATACACTGATATCACAAACTGGACCTTTTTCCCCCTGGTATACTGATTGTATACTTCGTAGACTTTTATATAACACATGAAAACTTACTGCTGTAGTAGTAATCACAGTTACAGTACCTGTACAAATTCATCTATCTTCCTTTCTGCAAGTTCAACACTGAAGTCACCAATGGATAGCCAGGCAATGTTATCAATAACATAATCATCTTCCCTAACCAGTGTGGTCTCACGTGATATTTCACTGAATTTAAGAGATTCAAAAGTCTTTTCCCTTTCTGACATTAAAGACAGATTTGTTTCAAGTCTTTTAATTGCCATTTCAATGACATCATCCACAAGCTTTTTGGCCTGTTCAGCATAAACATCACCTTCGGACTCCATGTTAACTACTGAGGCTGAAATAAAGACATCATTGTATGTTAAGCACAAATATCAAAGATTATCATACATCTTGAGCACATATAATAATTACATACCTTATCATACAGCATATATGTGTTGGAGTTTTTTGCATCTATTTTATCCCAAAATGCTGAGTCATCAAATTCTATATTATAACTAAGTCCCCTTTAATTCTTTTAATGTTTTTCTCTTCAATATATTCCATAACGATGAGTCAATTTTATAGAATATTTCACCCTTTGTTTCGGCTTTCAAATGTATGACTTGAAAAGATATACTGCCTTTCATTTTATTCTAGCTCAAAATTAACCTATTCAACAAAAAAGAGCAAAATGTGGGTTAAGCCTATATAACTGTGACTTTAATTAAAAAAAAGAAGACCCTTAACCAACAGACTTATATTTTGCCCTACTAACCCCAAAAATGATAGCTTCTTTTACTGAGTAAGGGCAATAATCCTATGAAGTTTGAAGGCTCTGGGTAAAATGGTACTCCAGTTACTGAGCAGAAACAGTTTTCACTCTAGAGGTCCCTGTGAACTTGACCTTTGACCTATTGACCCTAAAAACAATAGGGTTCTTCTTATACAATTACCCTATAAAGTTTGAAGGCTCTATGTGTAATGGTACTACAGTTACTCAGCAGAAATACTTTTCACTCTACAGGTCCCTATTACCTTGACCTTTTACATACATATACTAACTCCAAAAACAATATGGTTCTTCTATTTAATAAAAGCAATCATCCTATGAAGTTTGAAGGCTCTGGGTGAAATGGTACTCCTGGAATTGAGTGGAAACGGTTTTTACTTTAGAGGTCCCTCTGACCTTGACCTTTGATACTGACCCAGGGATTTTTTCTACTCAATAAGGGCAATATCCCTATGAAGTTTGAAGGCTCTGGGTCAACTGGTACTCAAGTTACTGAACGGAAATGAAGTGTAACAGACAGACAGATGAACAGACACCCATGGACAGGGCAAAAACAATATGTCTCCACCAGAAGGGCAGAGTTGGGGGTAGACATAACAACAAACAAATGAAGCCCTTTGTGTTTCAGAGCAGCAGATTTCTTAAGTTTTCCCTATATAAGTCTTTGTTTAAAATCAAATGATCCCCACGGTAGGAGCCAGTTTTGACCCCAGAGTCATGATTTGAACAATCTTGATAGAGGTCCTCTTGACAATGCTACACACCAAATATCTAAACTCTAAGCCTTGTGGTTTCTGACAAGAAGATTTTAAAAACTTTTTCCTATATAACTCTATGTAAAACATGTGACCCTGGGGCGGGGCCTGTTTTGACCCAGGGAACATGATTTGAACACACTTGGTAAAGTCCACTAGACAATGCAGCACACCAAATGTCTTAACTCTAGGCCTTGTGGATTCTGAAAAGAAGATTTTTAAGTTTTCCCTAAATAAATCTATGTAAAATCAACTGACCCCTGGTGATTTAACTTTTAAAATGTTTTTTTAGCTCAGTGACCCAGAAATGCAATGGACTGGAACCATTTAAACAATCTTGGTAGAGCTTTAAGCAGGAAACATCCCAGGCAAGTTTCATTAAATTTGGCTCAGTGGTTTCAGAGGAGATGTCGTTTCAATGAAAAGTTGACGACGGACGGAGGACAGACAAAGACTGATCACAAAAGCTCACCTTGAGCACTTTGCGCTCAGGTAAGCTAAAAAGAGACCCATGCATAAGGGCCTAATGCCAGTGGCCTTTCATGCTCATATCCAGACAATATTCCATAATAAGGCTAGTTGCAATTCAATGTAAATCAAAAGGTGACCAATATTAATTTCATAAAAAATCAAAAATTGTAAAAGTTTAAGCAGTACCGAGAAATACTTGGTTTCATTATCATATGCATAGAGGCCTGAGTAAGCGCTAGAAACACGAGAAATTTGAGTCTGAAGAAAGTCTATCAATTTAAACTTCTAGATTTAAACATGTGCTACAGCAACCACAGCAAGTAAAAGCATTTTGATTGATTGGCTTCTTTATAATGAAAATAGTCTACTTACTTTTTCACAAATTTATCAGCTGGATTTAAATAATTTGTGAAACTCAATCGTTTCGTCTTCTGATGTCCTCCATCTTTATTTACTTCCGTTTCCATGAGCTCTCTAATACTTCAACCAATCGAAGGAAGTGTGACATACGATAAACTGGTTCTGGTTCCCTGCAATTTCAAAAAGCGATTGGAGTCGAAAAAGAATCAGAAAATTTGTCCAATAGAAAGTTTTGTCATAAACTAAGTTCATTTGATTGGAGAAAAACGAAAGGAAAACAAACATGGCGGGCGAGGGCGATAGAAATGAGAATCTTAATTTCTCTGCACCGAATTCAGCTTGTAATCTTAATTTAACTCGACTGAGAGAACGCGTGAAAGAATATATTGACAAGGCTTGTGACTTTTTCATTTTATCTTCAATCCTGTTTTATGAAATATTGCCAGGAATAAGAAAATCTCGATAGTTCATGCCGTTGAAAATTGTACTGTAAAGTGTAATTGAATCAAACCACAATAACTAATTATTTGATACTTATAATCTTGCCATTCTTAGGTAATTTGTTCGTGCCTGTATGTCATTCAAGTCATTTTCTGACAAGTTAGCCTCCAAACCTACAATTTTTGAGCCCTTTAAACTTTCAGCTGTGGGCATACAAAAGACAGTTTGTGCCACAGAAATGTGTTCAGCAAAACAAAACAAAGTGACTAATTACTGGATCTCAGTTAGATCCGCGGATCTAAGATGTAAGATCCGCTGATCTAAGATTTTTCTACGGACAGAGAAGCAGATAATTGATAAAATCCAGGTATATATTGTACAAATTGAATAATTATAAAGAAATGTATTTTTCAACCAAATTTTGAATAAATATCTTTCTGGGGGATTGAAAAATTGATCATTTTCTGTCTGTGGATCAAAGATTTTAGATCTACGGATCCAAGATTTTACTACGGACATCTAGCTTCTTAAGAGCAGAGAATTAATTAAATCCAGGTATTTATTGTACAGATCGAAGAATTATACAGAAATCTGTGTTTCAACCAAATTTTGAATAAATATCTTTTTTGGGGATTGAAAAATGGATAATTTTCTGTCTGCGGATCAAAGATTTTAGATCTGCGGATCCAAGATTTTACTATGGACATCTTGCTTCTTTAGAGCAGTGAATTAATCAAATCCTGGCATTTACAGTACGTGCCAGGAGGAACTCTCGTTTTCCTCGAGGTCGTGGCGGACTACCCATTCCTTAAAACGTAACCAAATCCGCCGCATTTCGAGGATCACCGACACGAACATGGTCACCAAATATCACGGTGGACGGCTAAATGGTTCCGCGAACTTTTTGACAGGTAAGAATTGACGTATCGAGGCTCACAAAGTTCCTGATTACACGCATTTCGGCGAATTTTACGCTTTAAAATATCATTTAAATGTATAAAACCCTCATTCTGATGCATTTGTTTACGAATGCTTGTATTTGTTAACGGAAGGAATGACAATTCAAAACCGAAAGTAATTGCTTCTCGGAACAGCTGACCCTATTTTCAGAAAATAAATTGACTGGTTTCCGATTTACACGTGTTAAAACTGCTTTCCTATATTTAAAGAAAACATACAACATGTAAACCCTACTGCGACATCTGTATCGTCTATGCGCTTGACAAAATTATTGATCGATTTTGCTATACAATAACGAGTGTTTTCAATGACGGAAGTACACATAAACCTACACAGCAAATGTATTAGAAATTTGGTTTTAATTTTACCAAATGTCACATAAATGGCAGACGTAAAATGCACAATTTCATTACGGTCATTTCATTAAATGTTCAGCTTATCCAGGTGAGTTATGACCCTTATTATTTTTGCGCTGGTCGTCAAATATCGCCGAGATATTTTGCGATGTCGAGACATCGAGGAAATCCGGTTTTTTTTCCTTGATGTTGCGGCGGATATATTTTCCGCGTCCGCGAAATAGAGCAGAAAATGTGAGTTCCTCCTGGCGCGTACTGTATTGTATAAATTGAAGAATTATATAGAAATGTATGTTTCAACCAAATTTTGAATAAATAGCTTTTTGGGGGAATTGAAAATTTCATGATTTTTTTTATTTCCGCGGATCTAAGTTTCATGTACGTTTTGAATGATTAAAAGTTAATAACTATTAGTTAGAAGAAATACCTAATTTTGTCCGTGGATCTAAGTTATTCTGTACGCGGATCTAAGATTATGTATGGACGATCATCTGAAAAACAACCTTTTTAAAGAAAGATTAATACCGTAATATATGCAGTGTATCAAACAGGTTACTACTGCTTGCATTCATACATGGAGAAAATTCATTGAAACCCTTGCTGGCTTTGTACCTAGTAGTGCTAAAGGACACAACATTGCTACGAACTGGTTAATAGACCTTTCCAGATGGTCCATCTGTGCTGACCTAAGTGCATGATTTCCACAATTGACAACGTCATAATGTTATGCCTTTAGCTTGTGAGATGGTATGTTTTGTTTGTCATCCTCCAAAAGCTTGTGCAGAGCATTTCTGAATAAGTGGTTTGTATCTGGTTGACTTTAATAGAAAAGATTATAAATATAGAATGTGTTAGTATGCTGTGTATGTCATAGTAATTGTGTCACATTTATCATTACAGCACCACTATGACTCGGCCTTGTTCTGGGCAGATAAATTGGTTTCTCTTTCAAGTGGTAAGTAGTTAAAAATTAGAATTGTTTTAGTTGATTCCAAAAGACTGTACATCACTATTTTAAATAATCATATATTTAGAAATATTTACTGAAACTGAAAAGAATCTTAACTTGTCTTTATATATGTTTTGAATTAGCCAAATTCCTTTCACTAGAAGCTTTTAAAATACTTTCAGTGCATAAACTGCACCCTATCCAGTCAGACACTTGAAAGCTTTCTGTTTTGTTGTCACATTGTATGGGAAGGACCTTCAGTTTGACATATATTAAACTCATTTCATTTACATGCTATTTACTTCCCTATAATTTATTTTGGAAACTATAAATAAAGCAGCTTGGGACTAAAAAATTGGATTGTGAGATTATTTCTAGACTTAATTGGAACTTTTAACATCTTACTTACTTAAAGTTGTGATAGTATTATTGAAAGAATGTAATAATTTTAAACTTTCAACACAGTTGAATAATTATATATAGAAAAGTTCACACTTAAAAAGGAACATGTTTGCAGGAGCCATGGAAGATGTGTACTGGTATGCACAAACTTTATACAGTACTGGTCAGTACCACAGAGCTGCAAACTGTATCATTAGCAGGAAGCTACACAAAGTAAGACCTAGTTTTATGTGAGTAAAATAAAAATACAGATGAACTGTACCTGGGGTACAGAACTAGAAGTTAGTCCATTGTAAGAAATGTTTATATTTATTGTTATTTAAAATCTTCTAGTGCCTAAAGCTTTCCATTTTTTTGTTGTTGAACCTTTTCAGTAATCTTTTTACTGCTTTGAATGCATGACTGTGGTTCATTAAAAAAAAAAACTTAAAGAGTTGTTGGATTACAGAATCCTTCACTTTCAGGCAACTTTTTTAAAGAGTTCATTGTGTTAGAAAATTACAGCGTTAGCTAATAATCTGAAGTTTGTCTCAGATTGTATATCAACTGCACTTCCTTTTTTAGAACCACATGTGCTGTAGATACCTGGCTGCCAAATGCCATGTAAGTATTAAGAATTGGATTGTATTTAAATACAGTATTAAAAGCTACACATGTTTTACTGTTGAATTATTTATGAAAAATATGCTAGTGTATAAAGTTGACAGTTTCATCAAACTAAATTGATATATCACATCACTTTGGTATAATGATAAATGCAAAGAATCTCTTTCTGTTCACGGGATCTTTTCTCAGAAAACATATGAGTCACAAGACATTTGTGGAAGTAACCATTTGATGCTAATATATTGTTGAAAAAAGCATTATTATGATTTAAGAAGAACTTGATTTAAAATAAACTTCTTTTGCAGTATGAGTGCAAAGAATACCAAGAAGCTTTGGCCATACTTGACCTTGTAGAACCCACCTCTATACAGCCAATTAACAAGAGGATGTCCTTCAATATTAACCAGAGTATATCAGAACCTGAAACTTCATACACAAATAAAAATGTGAGTGTAAATATATTGCATACACGTACAGATTCAACATCTTTATTTCTGACACTGATTTCTGTTGCTTTTCTGAAATTCTAATTTAGATATTTTCTTTTGTTTTTGTTTTTGAAAAGGATCATATGTACAAGTATGAAGAAACAAATTTCATAAAACCAGCATCTCTGTCGCGGTTTGGTTGATTTGGTTTCAAGTTTGATTGAGGAGTCCGAATGATGTTTTCTTTTCTCAGTCTTGCTAGAGTTGTGCCCCTTAGCTTTCATGTAATGGTATTGTGGGAAATCTTGTAAGAAAATTTTGTTTATATAAAATGTTTTACTGCCAACGGCTCTTGTTGAAACACCCTATATTTCAGATGTCTTTGTTATTTAAAATAACTTAAGACTAACTCTAAATATTATGCAGATAGAGAGTTCAATGAATGTATTGCGGGGTCAGATATATGAGGCAATGGACAACAGAACCATAGCAATGGAGTGTTTTAGAGAGGCTCTTAGACAAGATGTATATTGTTACGAAGCCTTTGACCTACTAGTCAACCACCAGATGCTTTCAGCACAAGAAGGTTGGTAATCATGTGTGTCTGTGTGAGATAATGAGATGTTTTTGGAGATTATAAGTGCAATAAAATAAAGAAGCAGACAAAGTTTTTCCCTTTCTACCTGCAATTTATGTACTTGAGAGATTCAAGCCTGTCTAAGGGTAATCTACTGTTAAGGGCTCGAACTTTGCAGTGTCTGCTGTCAGACTGTGTTTACATAGCTTAAAAAACAACTGGCTTCTAGAATTGGATGATTTTATTTTAAAAGGACACTATAGTTAAAGGTTCTGGTAAAACTATTAAAGTTTTATGTGTATTTGATAAAATGTAAGTCTGCCTACTAGGTTTTCTTTCATAGTGCTAACCTAGTCAGTGAAGAATCATTTAGTCTATTCTGCATACAGGTAATTATCAAATATCAATTCCTAGCTTCATGTGCCTTTGTAACTGGCTTCACCTTACTTAAGATTCTACTGATAGAAGAATTAAGTCAGGTAAAAATGTTACCTTGATACATAAATAAGAAATTTCTTCCATATTTAATGAATAATTTGTTCATGGTAAAAGCGAGATACTAACATAATATTGTCCCCTTTTCTTTATTCACTGTGCCCTTTGTGATAAGTTTGTTGAAACCCCTTTTCAGAAAGAGAACTAATGGACAGTTTACCATTTGGCTTACAATGTCCCGGTGAAGAAGAAGAGTTGGTAAAATTCCTCTATGAAAATAAGCTTAAAAAGGTATGTAGTACTGTCATTTCAACAATAACATCTTCTCATAAACTGTTGATTTTAACAGACTTATTTTTTTTTTCTTAGTTACCCTTTTTTATTCACTTGGTGTGAGAAAAGTGAAATATGTATTAGTCAGTTATTGAAGGTGCCCATTATAGGTTAAGTAGAGTATTGATGCATTATTGTGTCAAGTATCAAATATTCACTTAAATGATTTAATTTGTAGAGTATGATACACGTACACTGGGACCCCGTTATAGTGCTCTAGTTGGGGTCCAAGGTTTCAGACCGCGATATAAACAGGGTTCTGATATATAACATGCCTACCGAGATCGTATAGTGGTCCTGTTGAAATGCTAGTATTACCCCACCCTCATGTAACTGTATCATTTTGTTAAAGTTAAAACATTCAAAACAACCAAATTTGTTTGTAAACCACTCAAGATACATTTTGTATAGAGAAAAATATTTTTTGGTAAAATATAACCTGCTTTGTTTAAAAAATGTAAACAAAAGCAATTCCCGTGAAAACCGCGGCGTAAGCGTTACGAAAATAATACCGTGAAATTGGTAAGTGACAATGTGTAATGCTGCACTGTAATAAAGTAAACACTGAAAGACAGCTTTCAGATTTTTAGATGCAGTCCTGTAATATTTTCGTGAGATACAACGAACTTTGTGCCGGTCGATAGAAAACGCAAGGTTTTTAAACAGATTTTGGGCTTGTGTTTGTTACCCAGTTCATCGATGTTTGCACATCGAGGTTTTCATAACAGTTTTATACCTGACTGAGCATCGATCACAAAGAAGCTGATTAACGCCAGACTTTGCATGCTTTTCACGCCCTAGAGCGTCCTAATTACGTAGTTAATTGTACTTCGCTGACACATTAAACAAGCATTGTTATGGATACAGCATGTAAGTAAAACCGTGAAAATCGGTAAGTGACAATGTGTAACGCTGCACTGTAATAAAGTAAACATCGAAAGACAACTCTCAGATTCTTAGATGCAGTCCTGTAATATCTTCACGAGATACAACGAACTTTGTGTCGGTCGATAGAAAACGCAAGGTTTTTAAACAGATTTTCCGCTTGTGTTTGTTACTCAGTTCATCGATGTTTGCGTGTCAGAGCTTCGAATTTGTGGTTTTCATAACAGTTTGATACCTGACTGATCATCGATCACAACGAACAAAGAAGCAGATTAACGCCAGACTTTGCATGCTTTTCACACTTTTCCTGACCCTCTCTATATTGGTATAAATCATCAGGTAAGTTTATTGAAAAAAAAAGAGCATATACAGATTTATAAATCAGACTGTTAAGGGTTTCACTCATCTAGATGTAGGCTCATGTGTATGTAATGCATTTCAGTATGACAAGCCCCAGGAAGCTAATATACCAGAGTGTTTAGAAGTGTTGAGTGATAACCTGGATATAATATGTAATCTAGCTGAGAGATATTACTACAACTGTGATTTTAGGGAATGTTTTAAACTGACTACAAGGTAAGATAAAAGCTGTCTCCATATCTCTATGAGTTTGAATACTGTTTGCACCAGTTGTCTATGTGTCTTTATGTTTAAGGAGGACTTGCTTAGGATGATACATGTACAGTACACGCAGCGCGGACTTTGACATTGTTAACATTGTCGCAGGGGGCTGTATCATCTCCGGGTGGCCAGTCGCGGTTGACTGAACACCAGAAATTTCGGATGTCCTCTAAAATGACCACCGCAACTACTGCCAAGGGGTATGATCATCGCGTGTCTCAGTAATAGAATGCTGCGCGTCACTGCGATGTTTTGACTTGGAGATTACTGCATTTAAACATACTGAAAGTACAGTACATGGTTTTCTTTTTACTCATACTTTTTTTACTTACATGTATTTTGTGGCCAACTTCAGTTGGTCAAATTAAAACCAAATTTCAAATACATTTGCGGTGTAGGTTTATTGTGTACTTTTGTTTTGAAATTTTTGAAAAACGCTTGTTATTATATAGCAAACTTGATCAATATTTTCAGTCAACCACCTAGACGATACAGATGTTGTAGTAGAGTTTAGAAAAGCAGTTAACATGTGTTGATCAAAAACCAGACAATTCATTTTCTGAAAATATGATCAGCTGTTTCCTGAAGCAACTGCTTTGAATTGTCATTCTTTGTGTAAACAAATCAGAATTAGAGCGGACTTTTTGTATCTTTGACTGTTTAAATTAGATCTATTAACTTTTCGCAGTTTGATTATCATTAATTTTGTAATAAATTAGCATGTAATTTAATTGCGAGTGGATTAACTCAAGTGCGGGACTGATTGAAGACTTGAAAATATATTAATTGCAGCAATTAAAGTTAATTAACAAAATGTCAGGTAGGTGTGTAAATCTTTTCATAATCGGCTGTGTTTCTTTTCTACAAATACCCTCAATCATACAACCAAAGTGAAACATCGAACATCAAGAAAACGGATGGGGTATTAAAAAGAAAAAAAAACAACTTCAACTGGTTATAATTACGTCTCCTTTGTAACTCATCTGAAAAAAATAAAAATTTTTGGAAAGTCAAATTGTGTTGTGACTTCGTTTTTGTGGGCACCGCAAACCCCGCGATCGGATGCTGCAACAGTGCACGGTACTGATCACCGCGGACGGCCGCTCTGACACTGAATGAACACTCGACGCGGTGGTCATTTTAGTGCTCAACGTGGACAGTATAATCGTTGGGACGGGTGTTCGCTGTCAAAGTCCGCGCTGCATGTACTGTAGTTCCAGATACAGAAAGTGTCCTAATTACTGAATCACTGTTGATTCTCATAAGGATGAGTTTTAGTAAGGAAGTGTTAAATTTGATTTCATTGTACCATGCTTCTAGGGTAATTGATGCTGGCTTTTCCAGTCTGCTAAATGACAGTAGCATGACAAAAGATGTATTGTAGTATTAAATTGACTGATTGAAGTTTTTTTGCAGAAATTCAAATATATCAGTTTTCCAACCCCACAACCATTGTCAACTGCATATGGGGGTATTTCAGTCCTAGAATGGCCATTGTCACACCGAGTTTTAAAAAGTATTGTTATATATGGATCCTATTATCCCTTTTTATGGTTAAGCACTGAAATTCTCGATGGCCTTTTTTCATTCCCAGTTTTAGATACCAGAAGGAACACAGATATTTGCAATGCAACTCTTTTATTGGTCAAAGCACCTGATTATGTCTTTTGTGAATTGATTTTGGGTTGCATGACAAATAGGAAAAATACAAGGACCAGAGAATATACATGTCATTTCATTGTATTTTAACTAAGGATAGGACACAGTTTTGGAATATTCATTAATTGGCTGACATTCCAATGTAAAATTTGAATGTTAGGGTTTTCTTGTAAAGCAAAAATCCTTTTTGTAATATTTGTTTATGTCTTTACTTATTGGAACACACATCCAGCTGACCTCTATGTATCAAACCGTACTTAATAAACAAAGTAATTTTCAGTCTGTTGCTTTGGCACAGTTTGCTGTAGCTCTGAGCGAATAGACAAATGAGTACAATATTCTGTTTATCGTTGTGTCTTTGTGACCATTTGTTTCTTTATATTCACATTCTGATGTTTAAATTTTCTGATCACAGTGGCAGTCTTACTGTCTAGATATTGAATAATCATACATTGTACATATTTGAGTAAGCAGAAGCAAATATTCACATAACAATTCAATATTCGTTCCAACCCCAAATTGTAACTGTTGGAAAAAGCAAGATAATTATTCAATACTTCAGGATACTGAATACAGATCCATACAATAGCACTTGTTTGCCGCTGCATATAGCTGTAATGGTAGAACTAAAAAAGGCCAATAGTAAGTTCATTCATCATTTGTGATTCTTTTTTCCATTTCAAAATGGACTAGTCAGCTTTGCTAAATTCATTGTTAACATTGTTTTGGAAGTTCACTGAGGTATAATGTTTCACCTAAATGTGATGCCTACAAACTTAAAACAGCATTTCAGGTTAAAATCTCAGAAATGGTAGTGTTTCAGTGTACCCAAGTTAATATATAGAAAGTTTGCTTTTTATGCTTTATCAGCTTATTCAAGTTCAGTATTGAAATTGTAAAGTTCTTTAATAGGATATGACATATTGTTACACAATATTATCTTACATTTAGTGATAAGGCACGTATACCTTTGATAATACTAAACTAACTACATTTTCAGAACTTAACTGCTTTCTTCATTTTAGGTTTATTCTACCTGGCACATAAATTAGTAGATTTATACCCAAATAAACCTGTAAGTACATGCAATTTTTCTGGCATTCAAAAAACTGAAACCTTAATTGATAAATGTTCAATAGTAAAAGATTATAAAAGTTGACAGGTATTTTTGATAAATATACAATTGATTTCTAAGATGCTGTCTCCATCCTTTCATTGGCAAAGTTATGTTACCGGTATTTAGACAACATATAACATCCAACTTGCATCGTTAACAGAGAAGATTTTTATAGGATACCGATATAACACTGATGTATTACCGAAACAAATAAGTCAAGCCATTAGTGCTGAAAGTAAGTGCCTGTTGGTTTCATTGTTTTTTGGTTTACAAAAGGATTCTTTTTGTATGACAAATTGAACAGCTGGTATTAGTTATCAAACTGCATGTCTCTGCAAGCCAGTCATGGTCCAGCATTATCAATAGCCAGGGCTCGATGTTGCCTCAAAAGTGATGTCGGAATTGTACAAGAGTTGATAAGTCTGTTTTTTGATGAATGCAAGTAATTAACTTTGAAGCATACTTTATATTTACATATAGGTTTCCTGGTTTGCAGTTGGCTGCTACTATTATTTAATAGATAAAAAGGAACCAGCAAGAAGGTACCTCAGGTAAGTAACAGCTGTAGCAAACACATTGAAGGAGCCTTCATATAGGTGTAGAATGTTGGACCACTTATCTGGAGGTCAGAGGTTTAAAAACTGTTTGAGGAAAGAAAGAGAATGCTAAGGTCTTAGTTTGGCTTGAGATGATGGTCAGCTGTATTGATTAAAAGCTTGTTTTGTGATCTAGGTGTTGAAAGAACTAATTGATCTGTGTTGATTGAAAGCTTGTTTTGTGATCTAGTTGTTGAAAGAAATAATTGATCTGTGTTGATTGAAAGCTTGTTTTGTGATCTAGGTGTTGAAAGAAATAATTGATCTGTGTTGATTGAAAGCTTGTTTTGTGATCTAGGTGTTGAAAGAACTAATTGATCTGTCTTGATTGAAAGCTTGTTTTGTGATCTAGGTGTTGAAAGAACTAATTGATCTGTGTTGATTGAAAGCTTGTTTTGTGATCTAGGTGTTAAAAGAAGACTTTACTACTTTTCTGACTGAAGACATTGAACCCTGCCCTCAATCTTGATTATTATTTTGAAAGAGTGCGTAGACCTCTTCTGGAGGATTGTTGTGTTGTATATTTTCTCCCAGCAATTTTCATTAGTTCAAGTGCCTTTTACTTACAATATTTATGTAACTAAAATACAATTTAAAACAGTTTGAACAGAGTAAAACAATTGTAGCATCACTTAATCTTGAAAATGAGGTAGATTTTGTACAGAAATGGATAAAAGACATGAGTTAGAATATGTTTCTTTTGTTTTCAGTAAAGCAACAACTTTAGAAAGAACATACGGACCAGCATGGCTAGCGTTCGGACATTCCTTTGCCACTGGGAATGAGCATGATCAGGCAATGGCTGCTTACTTCACTGCCGCTCAGCTAATGAAGGGGTAGGTGCTGATAGCAAGTTAAAAAAAAAGAATTGTATAATATTGTGAATTGATTTGATTGGAATTATTTTATGACAGTATGCTGATATGGTTTGAAGTAATCATTAAATTAATACTTAACTGAAAAATAATGTCTGCTGTTAATTATTAGTAAAAATTATCGACTGGCGTTGATTGAGTCGATTGCTCTAAAAACATTCTTAAGATAGAAAATATAAATTGTAAGAAGTATGACTTTCATTAAGAAGAGAGAAAGAAGTGAACATTTTAGTATTATGTATTTCAGTTTTTGAAAAGGGAAGTCTTGAAAAACATTTGCTATTAGTCAAGAAGCATTAATTAAACAAAAAAAAGTGACTTCCATTTTCCAATAGAATCATGTTCAAATAATATGTTGATGGACTGTTTCAAAGTGTCAAGTTGATTGCTTTTTACATAATAAAGATTTTAATTGCAGGTGCCATCTGCCTGCTTTGTATATAGGCCTTGAATATGGTCTCACAAACAATCCAAAGCTGGCAGAGAGATTTTTTAGTCAGGCCCTTTCTATAGCACCTGAAGACCCTTTTGTTCTACATGAAATGGGTGTGATAGCCTATCAAAGTGAAGAGTAAGTTGTAGTTGCAAAAGGATATTATTTTTAGTGCAGCAAATGACATATTTTCAAAATACATGTAGTTGTACTATTAGATAAACTTTTGAACCATTTTTAGCTCACCTGAGCACAACGTCCGTCGTTGAGCATTGTCCGTCATCAGCAATTCAACTTGAACTATTACTTCACCTCCTAAACAGCTAAGCCAACATTGACAAAACATGCCTGGAATATTCCTTGTATCAAGCTCTACCAAATTTGTTCAAAGAATTGAATTCCATAAAGAACTCCGGTTGCTATGGCAAATGAAAGGAAAAACTTTGAAAATCTCATTGTCTGAAAAGACAAGGCCCTGAGCCTTAGGATTTGGTATGTAAGATTTAACATAGGCTTATAAAGGCAAAACTTAAAGAAACCTCTTGTCTGAAACCACAAAGCCTAAAACTTAGATATTTTTGATGGAACATCGGTTCGAAGTCATCTACCAAGTTTGTTCAAATTATGCCCCTTGAATGAAAATTGGCTCTTCCCTAGGGGTCACTTGGATTCATATAGATTTATATTGGGAGATTCTTTTATGTTAGCTCAACAGCAGACCCAACGGCAAAGTATTCAGGTGAGCGATCTAGGGCAATCATGGCCGTCTTGTTTTCAGATCCATCTATCACAGTAAGAACTGTATTGTTATCTAACTTACCTGTGTGCATCAACATGTTCGTGATAATTGCTTTCACATAGCATTATACAATTAGCTTCTTAAATTTACATGCAGTATACTTGGAGCTGATAGTTAGACAAGTCTTTTCATTCCAAACTTACTTCAGAGGGATATATTGGAATTATTATCAGATTTTTCAGTACAAAACGAACTTTTGCTAAATTCTTTGATATCAGACTAGGAATCTCAGCCCAACATCAGATATTTGTAATGAAATATTTACTTTGGGAACTCTGCTTTGGGACTTATCATCAGCAACTAAAACAAATATATCTTTATATCAGGGATATATTAGAAGACAATGTTCTGTTGTATAGATGGTCAAAAGGCAAGTGCAATGTTGCATTGCAGTAACTTGGTCATTATATTTGTGACATTGATGAGTTTATTTGCACTGGTCAGTAAAAAAGGAGAATGAAAGGGACTAGACCAGAAATACCTTAATAGAATAATTTATTTTATATTTGAATGGACATGTATTATTTCTCAAGATATCACCCAAAGCTTTTTTAAGTTATAAAGAAACAGCGGCAAACAGTTATCAGTATACTATAACACAAGATAATGACATGTTTATTCAGTTTTACAACATACTGACCCGGGATTTTGAAATTCAGGTGGCATTGTGCTGAGAAATATTTCAAGGATGCTTTGCAGAGGATACAAGTGAGTGAAAAACAGAGAAACATAGCAGAGAAGTGGGAACCTTTGCTCAATAACCTGGGACATACTTGTCGAAAACTGAAGTAAGTTATTATCATGTTACATGTAAATGAGGGTTGTGCAGAAATGTTTTCTTCATGCCACTCAGGGGAATTGCAAAGTTTTTCATAAGAAACAGTTTTCCATAGATGTTTTTGACATTTATTTTCAAAAATGTTTTGCTGCAAAGTGAAAATTATATTAATTTATAGAGCTTTAATTTTTAAGCTCACCTTCAACTTTGTGCTTTGTGAACTTTGAAGTTTAAACAACATTTCCCCCTGAGCCACTTCGAGTTGGGCAGAGATGTTCTTGCATAAAGCTGTGCTTTCAAATGAAAAAGGTTTTCAAATGCCTTGCTATGGCAACAAGAGTGAAAATCTTTAAAAATGCCCTTGTCTTAAACCACCAGGCCCAAGGCTCTGAAATTTTTAGACTACTAGTGGCATTGTTAAGTTAACCTCTACCAACTAATACAGATTATGTTCCTCTGTATTCACTGTTGGTCCTGCTAGAGTGATCACATGTTTCACATTGAAATACTCATGAAGATCTTTAAAATTCTTATTATTATAAAACCCAGAGTTCCAAAAATTTTGCACAAAGCATTGTCTACTGTAACTCTATCAAGATTGTTGAATGTTTGCCCTTTGGTAATTTTTGGCTCCACTAGGTAATCAGATGTGTTACATAGATTTGTATAGACAAAGTCTATAAAAATCTTCTTGCCTGAAACCATAAGGCTGAGACTTCTGAAATTTGGTGTGTACACTCCACTAAGTCTGTTCAAACAATGTCCCTTATGTCTTTAGGGGACACATGTTTTACATAACGATATAGAGGCAAGTCTTTAAAATTCTTCTTACAACTATGAAACCACAAGGCCCAGAGTTCAAAAATTTTGTAGAAGGCATTTTCTAGTAGACCTCTGCAATTATTATTCAGATTTTGCCCCTGGGGTCATTAATTGGCAGCAGCTCTTGGGTCAGATGTTTTACATATACTTACATAGACAATCTCGTCAGGAACCAAAAGACTGAGACTTTTGAAATTTGGTGTTTAGCATTATCTGGTGGTACTGAACTAAGTTTGTTATGCCCCCCATTGAAGATGAGGGGGCATATAGTTTTGCAAATGTTGGTCGGTAGGTCGGTTTGTCGGTCAGTCCGTCGGTAGACACTTGGTTTCCGATCAATTACTAGAGAACGCCTTGACCTAGGTTCATCAAACTTGGTATGCTGGTTGGTCATCACCAATAAATGACCCCAATTGATTTTGAGGTCATTAAGTCAAAGGTCAAGCTCACAGGAACCATCATCCTAAAAACGGTTTCTGATCAATAACTTGAGAACACTTTGACCTAGGTTCACCAAACTTAGTATGCTGGTTGGTCATCACCAGTAGATGACCCCTATTGATTTTGGGTCTTTAGGTCAAAGGTCAAGCTCACAGGGACCTTCATCCTAAAAAAGGTTTCCGATCAATAACTAGAGAACGCTTTGGCCTAGGTTCACCAAACTTGGTATGCTGGTTGGTCATCAGTAGATGACCCCTATTGATTTTGAGGTCAAAGGTCAAGCTCACAGGGACCTTCATCCTAAAAACGGTTTCCGAGCAATAACTAGAGAACGCTTTGACCTAGGTTCACCAAACTTGGTATGCTGGTTGGTCATCACCAGTAAATGACCCCTATTGATTTTGAGGTTGTAAGGTCAAAGGTCAAACTCACAGGGACTTTCAGCCTAAAAACGGTTTCCGATCAATAACTAGAGAACGCTTTGTTCTAGGTTCACAAAACTTGGTATGCTGGTTGGTCATCACCATTAGATGACTTTGAGGTCATTAGGTCAAAGGTCAAGATCACAGAGACTTTCATCCTAAAAAACGGTTTCCGATCAATAATTAGAGAACGCTTTGACCTAGGTTCACCAAATTTGGTATGCTGGTTGGTCATCAGTAGATGACCCCTATTGATTTGAAGGTCAAAGGTCAAGCTCACAGGGACCTTCATCCTATAAACGTTTTCCGATCGATAACTAGAGAACGCTTTGACCTAGGTTCACCAAACTTGGTATGCTGGTTGGTCATCACCAGTAGATGACCCCTATTGATTTTGAGGTCGTTAGGTGATCCTAAAAACGGTTTCTGATCAATAACTAGAGTATGCTTTGGCCCAACCACAAGCAGTTAGGTGCTGCTGGGGGGCATGTATGTTTTACAAACATTTCTTGTTCAAGTTATGTCCCTTTGTTTTAGATGTCACATGTTTCACATAGAAATATAAAGGAAAACTCTTCTAAAACCCCAAAGCCAAGGGTAGTGACATTTTGCATGGTGCCAGCTGGACCTCTATCAAGACTGGTCAACATTTACCTCTAGGGTCATTTGGGCTCCTTCCCCTTGTCAGATGTTTTACTCAATCTTTTTTATTTTTGTAATAAATCCATACATTGCACTTGTCATTTTTAGCAGTAGTTCTCAGGCTAGTTATATAGAGCCATCATGGCCCATCTTGTTTTTATACCAGATGCATTTAATTGCAGTATTTTTCTACAGTAAAATTTGATGTATGTATTTTTTAAGAAAGTAACAGAATTCATGAAACTCTCATCTTGATCTAACAAAATAATTGGAAAGCAATTATTTGAAATCCACATTTCATGTCATGAATGTACAGTCACAGAAACATTAGAACTGCTGTGCCATAAAGGCAGGAATTTCAGATTTCACAATATCTTCAACCGTTCTTCCTGGCATTGCTAGATTTGTCAGAACTCCAGAAAGTAGTCGCCAAAGTATATTTATATCAGTGTTTATAACTTCTGTTATCTAGATGGTGTTGTGATTAATAAAATGAGCAAGATAAATGGGAATTGAACATTTCAGGAAATACGACGAAGCTTTGGAGTACCACCAGCAGGCTCGAACCTTGGACCCCCAGAGTCCATCAACATACTCTGCCATTGGCTTTGTTTACGCTTTAAAAGGTGACTCTCTTGAGGCAGTAGATTACTTCCACAAGGTAGGTGTTGGGCATTCCTAATAATGCTTTGATTGTGTTGAATGAGGAGGAAAATTCAGGAAAAAAAATCAACAACAACAATAAAAATGGACAGTTTGCTAGATTTATGCTTTTGTAATTTATATTTTCAGTATATATAGTAGCTCCTCCCTTCCAACATAAGAAATCCTACAGCAGATTGATTTTTGCATTTGTGTAAGTAATATGAAAAATTGGGTCCATTTTAAACGAGGCTAATTGAAATACCCCTTCATAATCATTAAAGAAAAGGTTTGTCCTAAACTGTCTGTCTGTCTGTACAGGTATGATTGACTGTCTTTTGATTACAATACTCAGATTGTAATTACATTTCTGTATTAAAAGTCCATGCATACACATCTTTATGAGTGCTTAGCTACACAACATATAATGTCCAAAATCTGTGTTTAATTTCTCAGTATGACTCTTCTATGAATGAATTTAAATGCATTGATAAACTTCAGTGATGTATTCTTTATTGAAATGAAACATATTTGTAGATGCTTTTATTGCCTTATTTGCTGAGACATTGTTTAGTGAAAGATTACATTCCTAGATAAGCCTGCCCTCATCTTCCATAAAAGGAAACAGCATCATTGACATATTCAGAGCAAATATTACTGCTAGTGTAAGTCTGATTATAATTGGTTCCCATGTCAGTTTACTGGTTTTGTGTCATCATGTAGGCTCTTGCTATAAGAAGAGATGATGCTTTTTCCACCACAATGTTGTCCAATCTTGTTGAATCTCTAATGTTGGAACTCTCTCCAGGTGAAGGTAAGTTTATTCTAGTTTAGTTTAGTTTTTTTATGTTCAAAGTTACTCGTCGTTTTTTTTAAGTTTAAGTCTATTCAGTATATATGTAGATTCACATTTCATGTTGAAAAAATTCTGGCAACTTATTAACTGAAATAAGTTCTTCCTGGAAATCTGACTACTTAGACTGAAAGGTGGGATTGTTGCAGTCTGTGTCAAACAGTTGGAAGGAGTGAATGAAGTAGCAAGAAAACTTACTAAATGTTGTGTTCTTATTGTCTGTTTGCTATTAACTGTCTCGCTGACAAGATTTCTTAACATACAAAATCATTATAAAGCTTTGAAATTTCTTCCTTCATTTCAGATCTTGAAGACAGTCCAGTATTTTTGGCTCCTACTAATGTTCCCAGCTTTTCATTAGATGACCGGCATGATTCTAAGGACCCTTTACGCCCACCTCCTATAATGAGGTTGACATCGCAGTTAGACGACTCTTCAGTATCGGAGACCTCAGCTGTGGAAAGTAGTAGTTTAATGATAGAAGAAGTGGAGATGGGAGACTGTGATTGATGTTTGCCTTATTCCTGAACTTTGTTTTTTTAACCTTTAACCTGCTGAATTTCTAAAATTGATGGGTCACACATAGTTGATTACTGATCATGATGTGTACTGATCACAAAGGCTAAACAAAAAAGCAACGAATAGGGTGTAGATTAATTTGTATGAGAAAAAGTATTTAGGCCCCCAATATGCTCAGGCCTGGGCTGGATTTTAAATTTAAAATTTGCAATATTGTGTTAAGATTGGAAAAATGGAAATGTTTTCGTACTTTAATACTTGTGATTTTGTCCTAATACATACTTGTGATTTTGTCCTAATACAAGACTGCTTATTTAAGCCTTAAAAACATCATTAGAAGTAGATTACATGAAACACAGACATAATAAAACATTTATGACAGATATAATATATTTGTTGAAAATTTTGTTACAGTACATAGTAAGATATAATCAAGGCAAGTAGCACATGTAAGAATTAATAGATGATATACTGCAGATGCATGTGATAGGTTTATTCTCTATCAAATGATTAGTAATTGGTAAGGTAGAGAAGAGCATAACCTGTGTCTAAACCATACCATAATCAATATCTAAAATGGACTTTTCCATCTTTCAGTATGGACAGATCCATTAATTGTTTAGGGGGTGCTTATTGAAAAATTACTGACTGAATGGTAAATAGTACAGACCATGATCAGACTGCATGGATGTGCAGGCAGAACTTGGTTTATACTTGTCACAAAGGCAGAGTCACTTGCCCCCAACAAGGTAAAGGTTGAAAAAATTTTCCTTTCCTTACAAGGACTACTATTATTGCATTCTGTTTACCTCTTGTACTTAAAATATTTGTTTGACAGGGAATAATTACTTGTTCAGTATGGTTCACATTTATTTTACATGACTGAAAGAAAATGTAAACTGTGAATTTTAGTGTAATACCTCTTAAGTTAAAGCCGATTTTGTTTATGGAATTTTATTGCTGAGTTCATTTGCCATAAGGAAAATGCTAGAAAATGCTAATTTGCTAATTTTCTTGAACTTAAGAGACAAAGAGAATTGTAAATGTCATAGAAGTTCAGATTCATACACTTCAGTTATCTTACTTACGAAATTAAATTTTATATATGTACTTATGTAAGTGACCCATAAGAGTAAAATGTAATGAAATATATATATCTAAAAGAAAAGTATTTTGTTTTTACTTCTCTGTGCAGATAAGGTAAGTTAGTCAAGAAAAGAAGACTTGTTCATCTTAGTCACCTAATAACATGATCCTGCCAGAGATTATAAAAGTCTTGGCTGTTGTTTGTTTCTAGTTTTCCAGATTTTTTTTTAGCTCACCTGAGTCGTAGGCTCATGTTGGATACCCACGGCTGATCCATTAACATTTATCAGCTGTGGGATTTTTGGACACTGTCTAGTCGATAAGAGGTGTGTCAAAGACAGCTTTTTCATTGGTTCCCTCACAATTTCATGACATGGACATGTTTAATTCAGCTTGTGCAAAGTTAAAAATTTAAAATGTGAGCGAAATGTTAATACTAGACAAAATGTCATTATAGTGCTCTTTACTTGCAGAAGAATTGAGTTGGCGATATTTTTTGCCTTTCATATTTGCAAGACACGCAAAACAGGTTTTCGCCATGGATGCAGCCATTTTGTTATGCTCCCCAAAAGGCGAGCATATAGTTGTCGCTTTGTCCGTCCCGTCCGTCCATCATAATTCTGTCTGGAGCATAACATAAAAACTATGAGAGATATCAAGACCAAACTTCATAGGTAGTTAGATCTCATTAAGGAGCAGTGCAGTGCACAAGAATCATAACTCTTGCTTTATTAATTTTTGAGTTGTTGCCTTTTGAAATTTCTCATACCTATTGTTTGTCCGGGGCATATCTCACAAAGTATGAGATATTAACATGAAACTTTATTGGTAGATAGATCTCTATGAGGAGAAATGCAGCGTGCAAGAATCGTAACTCTATTTTTAATAATTAGGAGTTATTGCCCTTTGTTATTTTTCATACTTTAAAAAAAATACATATTAAACAATAGCCCTTTTGGAATTGGCATTTATTCGGGGAGCATCCATCGGTTCTACTGATTTCTTGTTTCTGATAGTTTTCTACCCTCTCCATTGAAGAGTATTTATTTGTTAAACGCGATTTCATTAGTCAGTATTTTAGGCAAGTGTTGCTATATTTCGACGCAAAACGACTCATTTTCCCCATGGTTTGATTACATGTAAATAATCAACCTTGGGGTATCCGACGATGCCCTTCCGTTAGTACCTTAAAAAACATGGCCTTCTGATGGAGGGGCCTGTTTTCTCTCTATATGACTATATGGAAAATCTTTGAAAAACTTCTAAGAAACCACCAGCCTGATTTGTAAAACAATTTAACAAATAATGTTCTTTTGGTTGCCATTTATCATTTTTTTGTTCAACCCATTTTGGTCCCTGAAAAATCTTGGCCTACAGATTGATGGGCATGTTTTCACTTTCTGACTTTATGGAAAACTTTGAAAATTTTCCTCTATGAAACAACTGATAGGTTTCTTTTGTGTTCCAAATTTTCACTAAATGACTGTAAGGAATACATTAAAAATCTTGAAACCCCTGGCCAAGTTTCAAAGTTATTTCACAGAAATGTTGCTTTGATGGACATTTATCATTTTATTAGCTCCACTTTTCAAAGAAAAGAGGGGAGCTATTGTCATGATCTTATTTGTGCCGGCGTTGGTTTACTTTTTAGTTAAGGTCCATTTCTCAGAAACTATAGAATCTATTCACTTCAAATCTGGAAATAAGTTCACTATCAAAATGTGACATCATTTCTAAAGGGGAGATAACCCTCAAATTAATTTTTTTCAAAGTTATGCCCTCTTTCGACTAAGAATATTTTGGTAAGCCTGTTTGTTAAGATCCAATTCTCAAAACACCTCTCCCTGACCCGTTCTTATGGATCTGGTATGGAACACAGTCAGTGATCCTACTCCTACATTTTTTGGACAGGCTTAGCCAGCCTTAGCGGGTGGGTAAACAGTACTAAGTGCATCACACACTTCTGCTAGTAGAATTCTGTATATAGGAGGTCAGTGGGTTAGCTCAGCCCCTGACCTTGGGGTTGCAGTCGAGTTCTACAAGTTTTTCTTTTGGTGATTAACTTTTGTTAATGAACCCATCCACAACAGGTCTTTCCAAAATAAGTTCTGTAGACAAGTTAAAAGTATGTACTCTTGGGGAATAAAGCAAAATGCCGCTAAGAACGTTACCTCGAGTAAAACGTTATGGTGGAATACTGTATAACGGGTTATTTTTTTATGGCTGTAAAGATTAAAGAATTTGGAGAAAAGTGCTCTTATTTGATTTTTTATGACTAATTTTTATGAACTACAGTGGACCAGCAAAATTACTACTGAAATATTAGCTCTTATAACTGACAATAATTGAAAAACAAATAAGGTAAAGTTCAATTCAGTTTGATTATTATTTTAGGCAAATGCACATTACAAATGATCATAGCCTTAATATATTTGTACAAGCGGCGAAAACAATATCAAAAAACACTATTAAAAGAGCATGACCCCGGGAGCATGACACAGTTACATGTATACATAATGTAGAGCAATGCAATCATGAAATTTAACATTGAGCAATAAATCAATTGCATATCTGAATGATAAATATCCAATACAGCAATCTTATAATACTTCTGTCAAAAACCAAATATTAAGTTACTATATATTCCTGAATGCAATTACAGATCTTCAGAATAAGAAAATATAATTGAAGTCGGGTTGTTCTTAAAATGACAAAATCCAAAAATACATAAAGAAATATTTTTATGTTATAGGTCAAACAGAATAAAGGTAAAGTATTGGTTTTAAACGAAGAAAATCAGATCTTACAACATATTTACTGGGTTTTCAGTCAGTATATTTATTATCAAGGAAAATGTACAGAAAACCTTGATAAGCTGAATTTCGTTTTTTTATTGGCTACATTATTACATAGTATTATATTAACTACTTAGATTTCTATTAATGGTGTGTTAAGTCATTCTTTTATGATGGCCAATGACAATAGTATTTTGATAAACAACTTTCTCATATATCTCTATAATTATGACATGCAATACTCTCCTAGGCATCAGTCGAATGTTTCACTTTCTAACCTCTGCTAAAATTTAATTTTCAGAACAATATTTCTATTTCTAGACTGGGAAATCCACAGTTACTTTTCAGCCAATCAGTTACTAGCCTACAAGGAATCGTCCATTTGACAACCAAAAAATGTAAACAGAAAATGCATGTTTTCATGTTATTTTTGTATTTAACTTGTCGAAGTGTATTTGATATATACACGTAAATAAACCAGTGAAATATCAAAAAGGTTAAAATCACAATGGTACCATTGTTTTCGGACGTTTTATTGCTGTATTAAGATGTTACAAAATTTCAGAAAACACCTGTCTATTTATCATATATGCAGTCACATGATCGTTTCAACCAACTGAAAATTGTTTCAAGATTTTTCGGTTGCGGGGATATTGGTACACTTTCATTGGTTGTTTAAAAGTTCATTGTAAAGGTCAATATCATAAATCTACTCTTTGCGGTGTGATAGAAGGGGTATTGTAGGAGCGGATGTGGTCCAGTGGTAACGCGCTGGACTGGTAAACTAAGGGTCCCGAGTTCGAGCCCCTACTCCTAACAGGTCTTCGGATGAGACGTTAAACCTAGGTCCCATGTATCAGTGCTGTACACTGAGCATGCAAAAGAACCAGGGGTGTCTAAATAAAACATTTATAGATAAGTGTATTAGGAGAATTGACATCTTTGAACCAATTTTCAAGAATGCATTCTTTTCTGACATTAGTAAAAGGAACTTCACCTAATTCTCCATATATAGTGACATTTTTAGCTTGACATCTTAAATTCGACAAGTTTTAAGGAAATTTTATTTATACACGTTCTATATTAGGGGCTTTCTGAAATCCACAAATTCTACTTAATATAATTTAATATTGGTAAAATCATAGTATCAAATAATTTGAGATTCTCTTAAACAGCTAAAGATACAACATCAAATTAAGAATTAAGAGTGAATAAATCATGCAAAACTTGATGTGACAAAGCTTTGTAAGTATTATACAATTTACTATTACTTGATAACATTATACCTAAATAACAGAACTGATTGACAGTCTCTAACTTACTTATTATAATACATGTACATTATTTTAAAACATGTACACACTAAAATGTTCAACTCTATTCGCCACTGCTTTAAGTATATACAGTAATGTTTTACTTTAAAAACAATATCTGTACAAATTTATACAGTAATAATTGTAAACTAAACAAAGATAATGTTTCTCCTTATTTGATAAAAGGAATAATTAATATATTTCGAAGACATCTGATACTGTGATAACTTAAACCAAATTCCATTTCTACATACAGGGTCGAAAGCTTTTTTAAAATTACAGATGCGCAATATAACTCTTTATGTTTATTACAGATTGGAGGACAAATATACAATCGATTTTACAACACTTTTGTCTAAAAGCATATGACAATAAGCTAAATGTAAAAAAAATATGTTTGTCAACATTATGCCCCTATAGTTATCAGCATTATTTGGATAGCCCTTTTTACGAACAGGAACTAATAAACATTTAGTTCACGAGTCAGGATAAATACATTGTGTGTACAAGAAATTTAAAAGTTTTCATAACATAGATGCTAAACTATGCTTAGTATAAATATAAATATTTCTGGAATCAACACATTCTCTCCAACAATTTTTTGATGTTTCAGTTCATACATTGCTTTTAGAACCTCGTCAAAAGTAAATTCACAATCTAATTGTTATACATTAATATCGTCATAATTACCATCATGCATAGCATTTTCAGCATATTTGCAGTCGTTACAAAACAGCTTAAAATGTTCATAAAAATCAGACACAGTTACATTATTAATTGATTTATTTTTATGCACACATAAACACAAAATTAAATTAAATTGAAAAATAGAGAATTTTCACAGCTACATAAAATGTTTGTAAATTTGCCTATCATGTCACACACTGTTTAGGATGAAATGTCCTAAATTATGATACCCCGGTATATTGACTGTTACTAATCATACTGAAGATAATGGCATATTGATCTAATTGGTCGGGTGTTCATTATAAGTTATTTATCACTGTACCTTGAACTGTAGTTTATAGGCACATGCCACGTTAACAGACTATTTACTAAGAGCCTTTTGTTGTATTTATTGCTAAATTGTCATAAAGAAGACCATGGAATCGACAATGTAAACTGGTTATAAGGATTACTGCTGAAGTAAATATTCAAGCTCTTCATTAAACGTTTTTATTTCATGTTCGCAATTTGCTCCAGTTGGAAAGCGCAGAACTTGTTTTGACTTTACTTTTGAACGCACAAAAGTTCTTATCTCTGGCGTCAAATGTTCGTCAGAAGTGTCGCCAACCAAAACTGGTATCACCATATTTCGTTTTGTGTAAATTCCCTCAAATGCAGCTATATTAAACTCAAACGTATTCCAGTAATCTTTACAGTAAGACGGCGTCAACAGAACAACGACCTTTCGACATTTCCTCAGTGACTCTGGAATGACATGATACAATTTATCTGTGGCTTCAAATTCTTCCCGTACTTTTACATTGTAACCCCTACTTTCGAAAAATGGATACACATAATCTGTAACTGTTTGGTGCAGGGTGACGTCATCTGTCACGTCATAGTGTTGTTCATAAGAAATGTAAACATCTATTTGAAGAAGCTGGGATTGTTGTTCATCTGGATGTTGAAAGGGATCAATCTTTATTCTGCCAATGTACCAAAGGTATCGAAGTTGCCAGCGTTTTTGATAGAGTAGCGCTATTATACAGAATACAAGCAAAAATCCTACAAATCCTATTATACATGACGTCATAACAATCCATAAGGTACATTCATATTCAAGCTGAGATCTTAACAAATTAATCATAGACAGACTTACAATAGTTTTATTGCGATATAAACATTTAAGCTGATTCCTGTCAGTGATATGGACTTTAGTTGTAGCTATCCAGGTTATAAATTGTTGATTGTCACACATACACGAGAGAATATTCCCTGATAAGTTTACGTGTATATCTTTAGTCGCTGCAATTTGATCAAGAAAGTCCATGTTCTCACTAGAGATGTACTCAATTTGGTTGCCAGACAAATCAAGAAACTGTAGATTTTTCATCGATTTCAGCGTAAAACTGACATTTTTCATCGAGTTATCTGCCAACGAGAGATTTTCCAAGCTTACCTGGTTTTCAAAAATAACGTATGGTAGATTCTTTATGGCATTGTTACTGAGGTTAAGTACTTTCAGCTTCTTCTGGCTGGAAAATGTTTCTCCTTCTGTGTCTTTACTTAAAGAATCACCTATGTGATTGTTGTGTAAAAGAAGTGTTGTCAGATTGCGCATATCTATCAACGATTTAGTACTGAATAAGCTGAAGCTATTTGATGAAAGATCATAAAATTGTAGATACGTAAGACCATACCATGGTCCAAGAAACGCTGTAAACATGCAGCCAGATGAATCTAAGTATTGCAATTTGTTTGACCCAAATGTGAGCGGTGGAATAGGATACTTCAATTTAATATCATTCATATAAATTGTTCTAATGTTTTCTGGCAAACTAACCTCTTTAGTTTTAGTTTTAAATATATTCTGCCAATAGTCCAGATTTAAGTGAAATTTGGTGATATTTCTATAGAGCGGTCCTTTAATATTATTAGGATTCTGATAGCTTACGTCAATTGTTTCTAAACTGTCTAGATTTTTCAACTGTTTTAGAAATCTAGCGTTACTTATTTTGTTTTCTTTAAAAGACAAATATTTCAGCGACTTCGGGAGATTGTTCACGCAGCTGTAATGCACGTAGTTGATTAAATTCCATCCGAAATCTAGATTTTTCAATGAGGTATTTGTAAGACCATGGAGCATCCCTTCTGACAGAGTTATAAATGTGGGAAGATCCCTACACCAGTAATTAAACCTAATGGTTTCTATATTTGTTTCGTTCAATCCAATTGTTGCATTTTCTATGCTGTCAGAACACAAATTTCTGTTGTCAAGAATGATCAAAGTCGTGAGGTTTCGTATACCACGGAAAACATTCGGTTCCAAATTTCTGATGCTGCAACCATTCAATTCTAAGTATGAAAGAGGAGTTTGTCTTAATGGTTCAAACGTATTTTCTTTAAGCGTTGTGATGTAACAGTAGCCGAAAGAGCTGCCCAAATAAAGTGAAAGTAAGTTTTCTAACTGATTAAACCCAGGTCCAAATTCTGGAAAACCATCAAGATGTAAGTATTGTACAGATTTAGCGGCTGATAATGCCTTGTCGGGATAAACACACTGAGAAGTTTCAGCGTTGCAGTTGTTTCGTAAAGATAATCGACGAAGGTTTTTAAGTGGAACAAACACATCAACAGCATAAGAGTCGTTATGTTTCAAGATGTTGTGGCCCAGGAAAAGTTCTTGAAGAGCGACTAATCCTTCAAAAGTACCACTGTCAAGGTATTCAATGTTGTTGTAACCCAGTCTAAGAACTTCCAGAGATGTGAATGTCTTGAAAATTTCTGGCTCGATGTAACGTAAACTGTTATTGGTTAAATCTAATTCTGTAGTAGTGTTAGGGACGCAGCTAATGATTTCCGAAATGTTTGTCAGTTTCAATCCCGAACAGTTCACCGAACACGTCCTTGAGTCAACTTTACACGGACATATTCGGTTTGATATTCCGCAGACGAAACACAATGCCTGTATAATTAAGAGAACGGAAAAGAGACTTTTTCGAGACATGTTGACGCACACTTCATCCAGTCACTTCTAATTGAAACGCAATTCACATGGTATGGACTTACAGCTGGTACCAATAAACAACTGAAACAAAAATTCCCAAGAGTGTAAGATAAAAAAATGTTTGAAAAACATTTATTATAACTTTAGCTTGGAGAATTATCAAAATATTAAGGTTACAAAACTTAAGGAGCGGATCATTGGTCCTTTCGAAACACGCTAAACTGGTAATTCATGGGTCACTTACCTTGATCCCATAGGTCTCAATATTGACAATTCTTAATGTCCGTTGGATGAGATAAACTGAGGTCCCATGTATCAAGTTTTTTTCTCTTATTTATAAAAGTCAACCTTTTGGAGCGAAAGGTTCTGAGTACGAAAAGGTATAAGAAATTCCTCATCAAACTATAAGACTAGAAATGCAACGATAAAAAAGGAAGACATAAAACAGTTAATTTAACAATTCTGTGGCAGCATATCAGTTGTAAATTCTTCACTTCTTCTTGCATTTCTTTGGGCAGATGTAGATCGATGTTGAAGTTAACATAAACATTATTGAACGTCTTTAATACAAATTTTAACTAACGAGTCCGTTCTACCTCACAGACACTTGGATGCAGTAGAGCGGTTCTTGCCCCAAAATGGATCTTGTACACATGCTGTGACCCCCTACAGTTCATAACAAACATGTTTTGCCCACCAAACGGCACTTCAGAAAAATGCCCATTTTTCACTATATGGCTATTATAACACACTTTTTGATCAGTAACAAAGTTGTCAACCGACCGGCAGACCGACCTACCGACGTCTGCAATGAAATACATATCTATCCCGTTTCTTTCGAAGGGAGACATTACATACATAGAAAAAGATAGCAAATACTTGTATTGCAAATGTTTCATAGCACGGCGAAAACGCAGTGTACATAATTGCCGTTATTTATAATGAAATACAACATGATTATTTACACTGGAAACAAAGTTTGACATGTTTTAGAATCAGGTAATAGATAAACTGGTAAATATACAAAATGTCATCATAATCTAATTTTTTTCATGTTTCTGGTTTAAAATTTTGCCATATCATATAATTATTACTTTAATACATGCAGTAAATCTCCGCCGTTTCAAAATAATGAACTAAACTATGGTACGATTTATAATCATGTTCTAACAGACAATAAACAAACAATTTACCTCATAAATTATTACTTCCACAATAGATTTGTTTTCTTTTTCTCTTTTACATTTTGTTGTTTACATAGGCTGCATTAGACATTGCAAGTGTGATTTGAGCTACATAAAATCTTTAAATTTGGAAGCGTATACATGATATAAGTTACGCATTGCTGGTCTCAATTTGAAAATTCATTTTTGACTTGGTAATAATCACCTACCGTGTCCAGACATACATTAATCATGAAAATACCAGTTTCTGTATGAATGCAATCGATAAATAGTACTTATATTTTCAAATAAATACCGTGTACTTCAAACGTATATTATAACCAAACAGCGCACAGACAGATGACAATGGTAATTTTGGCAAAGCTATTAAACATGGCTTTGGACTAAAAGCTCAATATTGATAATCTATACCACTAAGCGCGTCTCGTCTATACCCTACCCATCAATATTCTGAAAATAAGAAAAATTGGGTACTATACATTTTACATTAAATTTAACCATTCTTCACTGTCCAAACTATTTTGGTGCGATTGTCTACCTGAATAATCTTGCTTGCCTTTTATTTAACGATACTATCATGTAACCTGGTTCATGATAAAAGTGGTTGTTGTTGTTGTTAAGCTAATAGACCTTCAATATTTTTTAACCCTCAGTGAATTGAGCAAATTTATGAAAATTAAATCTAATGACAAACTATAGTCAATATAAAACACTTTTGATGGAGCTTTTCAAGAAATAATAATTATTCGGTTCAAACCTCACTGAACTTCTTTTGTCTAAAAAGCTAAGTTGTAGACATTAACAAAAATGCTTTTTTTACTTGGTCTGAACCGAAAGCAACATCAGATGACAATGATTAACGATAGTTAAAAAAACGTCATTTAATATGTTACGTTTACTATAATGGTATGTAATTATCAATTCAGTCAATCCAAGCTCTAATATTCATAACAGACTTCAAGATAGTAGATGATTCACATACACCAATCTGAAAATTGGCTCAGATTTTTGTTAATTTCATGGGTGTGTTCACATAAGCAGAAATATCTTACATTTCTGAAACATGACCCCTACTTTTCTTGCTATTTTCAAGAGTACAAAGTACAGGATATATTAGTTATAGCCATTCAGTAAAGGTCTTGCTATGTTTTACAGCCCTGTGAGTAAAAATAATAATATCTTTATTTTTCGAAGGTTACATGTTAAGACATTCAATGAAATTAAAAATCTTATTTACAACATGGCCTTCTGAAATATAAACAAAATAATAACACAATCAAAAGAATACTACAAGACTAAACTTTTAAAATTATGTGTAACTGAGAAAGAAGAAAGAAAGCAGGCTTGTGAAAAACACATTTGTCCACTTTTTTTAAAGATATATTATGCTCAAATTTCAGATACAAATAAGTGAAATAACTACTTCATTTTTTCTATGTAAATATAAAGTAATCATGTCTGAGAACACAGAGTAGATATGTTAGGTTTTAAACTTAACACACTAGTAAACACAGTACAAGCTGCGAAATGTATAAATCAATCCATGTTGGATTTCTATTTGGGGGACGATAAACAAAATTTAATAAAAATGGCTTGTCATATGGAATTTTTATTTCAATCCACATTGATTCTATGTCATTTACTTCTATATCATGGCGACGCTTACAGCTTACTTTATCGCGTAAAAACAGGAGAACTCCACCTCCCTTTTTTGCGATATCCGTCAGTACTGGAGCCAATGTTCAAGTTGTTCATTAAATGTGTTAATTCGATGTTCACAATTCGCTTGAGATGGAAAACGGAGAACTTCCTTCGACTTAATTTTCGAATTAACGAAAGATCTTATCTCTGGCGTAAAATTTTGGTCAGAGAAATCTCCAATCAGTACTGGTATAATAATGTTCCGTTTGGTGTAAATACCTTCATACGCTGCTATGTTAAACTCGAAAGTATTCCAGTAATCTTTACAGTATGATGGAGTTAAGAAAACAACGACCTTTCGAGTTTTATTTACAGTATCCGGAATTACACGATACAGTTTATCAGTGGCTTCAAATTCTTCTCGTATTTTCACAATATAACCCCTTCTTTCGAAAAATGGATACACATAATCTGTAACTGTTTGGTGCAGGGTGACGCCATCTGTCACGTCATAGTGTTGTTCATAAGAAATGTAAACATCTATTTGAGGAAGCCGGGATTGTTGTTCATCTGGATGGTGAAAGGGATCAATCTTTTTTCTGCCAATGTACCAAAGGTATCGAAGTTGCCAGCGTCTGTGATACAGCAGTGCTATTAGGGACAGTATAAGCAACAAACCGACAAACCCCGTTACACATGACGTCATTACAACCCATAGCGAGCAGTCATATTTAAGCTGTGATCTAATTATATTGATCCTCGATAAACTTAACGTTGTTTTGTTGCGGTATAAACATTTAAGTTGACCCCTGTCGATGATATGAACTTTAGTAGTAGCTATCCAACTGAGAAACTGTTGGTTGTCACACATACATGCAAGAATATTACCTGATAGATTTAAATGTATGTCTTGAGTAGTTGCAATTTGATCAAGATATCCCATGTTCTCACTGGTCACATACTCTATTTGATTGTCAGATAAATCTAAATACTGTAGCATTTTCATTGTTTTAAGGGAAAAACTGACATCTGTCATTGCATTACGCGCCAGTGAAAGATTTTTTAAGCTCACCTGGTTTTTAAATATTAGATATGGTAGAGCTTTTATGGAATTTTTGCTGAGGTTAAGTACTTTTAACTTTTTCTGACTAGAAAATGTTTGCCCAATTACATCCCTCTGTAGGGAATCGCCGAGGTGGTTGTTCTGTAAAAGAAGAGTCGTCAAATTGTCCATATCTATTAATGAGTTGGAACTAAAGGCAATTAGTCTGTTAGAAGAAATATCGAAATGTTTGAGATCTCTAAGACCATACCATGGTCCAAGAAAAGCAGTTAGCATACAATCTGACATATCTAAATACTGTAGTTTGTTTGGTCCAAACACTACCTTTGGCACTGGAAACTCTAACTTAATGTTATTCATAAAAAGTATCTTCAAATTTTTGGGAAGATATACAGGGTCATCGTCTGCCAGTCTGTCCTTTATTACTTTGAAGGAATTATGAGATTTAGACCAAGTGAGGGTACTTTTGACTCTATAGTGAAACTGAAAACTGATATCCGCTATTTCTAAATTTTCCAGTCTTCTCATTTCATAAAGAAATTCACCTCTACCGATTTCATTTTCTTTAAGGGACAAGTATTGAATAGAAATTGGGAGGTGTTTTATACAGTCACTGTCTATGTAATTAATATCATTCCAGCCGAGATCAAGTGTTTTCAGGGACGTGTTTGTAAGACCTTTAAGCATTCCAGCGTCCAGATGTATGTCTTCCGAACGGTGTCTACACCAGTTGTTGATTCTCAGAGTTTCAATGCTCGTTTCATTAAGTCCAACTGTTGCATTCTCTATGCTATCCGAGCACAATCTTCTGTTATCAGTTATTATCAAAGTCGTGAGATTTCTTAGGCCACGGAAGACGTTTTTTTCGAACTTTCTTATATCACATCCATTAATATATAAGAATGAAAGTGGGGTTTTTCTGAATGATTCAAAAGTATTTTCTTTGAGCTCTAGAATGGCACAGTAGCCATTATCGTCACTTATATAGAGTGAATACAGGTTTTTCAACTGGGAAAATCCAGGTCCAAAATTTGGAAAGCCGTCAAGTTGTAAATATTGTATAGATTTAGCGGCTGATAAAGCCTTGTCCGGATAAATACAGTGAGTTGTAGCAATATCGCAGTTGTGTTGTAAATATAACCGACGAAGATTTTTTACTGGCATGAAAACATCGGTAGCGTAAGAATCATCTAGACTTAAATTGTTGTGATCCAGAGACAAATTTTGAAGTTTTATTAAGCCTTCAAACGCACCACTTTTAAGGTATTCAATCTTGTTAAAATCCAATCTCAGAACTTCCAGAGAAGGAAATGTCTTGAATATTCCTGGCTGAATGTCACGTAAATTGTTTTTAGATAAGGTGAGTTTCCTGGTTGTGTTCGGAATACAGTCAAGTATGGTGGAAATGTTTGTTAGTCCTATTCCCGAGCAATCTGCTGAAGATGTTTCCACATCAAGTTTACACTTACACTTTTCACAAAACGTTTCAACGAAAAACAACTGCAGTATGCAGAAAACAAGTAATAAACGTAAGCAATTCACCATGATTATTAATTCAACATTACCACATGTCATATGAAATCAATATCGTCTCTGTCTCTTCATTGTAGCTGTTGTCGATACACTGAAACGAAGTTTTATAATAAATATAGCTTAATACTCCAAGTTCATACTAAATAAAAAATAGCTTTACAAAAGATTTGGAGTATGTACACGCCTGGTAAACAACAGAGCTACTTCTTTCGGAGGTATACGGTAAATCGCTCTATCGCTACTTCCTAGGTAGTGCATAATTATCGCTAAATGTGAATGTCAACAAAGGTAAAATATTTTCATATTTTATATATTTTGTAAATTCAGAATCGAATATCGAAAATTGAAGAATGCTATACCATGTAGATTTGATTAAAGTTTCCAGGGAACGTAAAGTTGGTGAATTTATCTTTCAAATGTAGTTGTGGCGGTGTTTCCCAGTAAGCGAATTTAGCGTTGAAATGGGCCGTTTTGTCATGAAAGTAGTGTTTTTGCCTCGTATTTTCATTTAAACAGCAATTCAGATTAAACAGAAATACGTTTCAAGTAGATGTTAGTTCTAGAATGCAAATGAAATCTAAATCACAACCAAAACTTAGTTATTAAAGGAAATATATGATATTTATTTTGAGAGACAGCTCTGTCGTGAAGGAGGTAGTCATGTCGTCAAGGAGATAGCTCTATGGTTATAGAATTATTTACAGAAATTTCCGATTGTTTGCTATATTCAGTAACATCTAGAAGTCCTACTTACAAATACAATGTCATGTTTATTGTATATAACTGTGTAAATACAAATTAGATACATGTTTATTGTATATAACCTTGTAAATAAAATATAAAATCTTAAGTAAATGATTCGTTTCAGGTGACTACATTTGAATGGGAAAAGCGACGAGGCTTTCTGTGTAGAAGAAAAAAGGGTAGATACGAGTATCCCAGCTCAAAATGGAAAGTACCTGTATATGTTTGATTTTCTTCCCATCGAACATCAAAATATTAGATATTGGGTGATGTTCTTTCTGCAGTCATATTAATCTTTTTTTTATCACACCAGGACCACTATCAATTTCCATATCGTAATATAAAGGTTTTAAATTACGCACAACTGAATCGCTAGGGCATGCAAAGTTAATTTTTGAGTTCATTGGTGATAGTCTTTGCTTGCCAAGTAACTGAACAGCTGGCCCAGACATGAATCTTAAAAATCTACCGCCATACAGCTTCTTTCCTATCCAAAAAAACTTTAGACTTGTTTCACTGTATCGCATACTTCGAACGTCTTCAGTACCATTTTACAACGTCAATGAATAAAAGAAAGGCAACCTTATTGTTTTTTTCGGTACTAACTTAAAGAATGTTCTCAGTATATTTCGTCTTCCACAGTCAGTTTTTCTTGCACAGTTGTTGAAGGGTCGCTTTCAATGTCAGTTTCAGTATATGGTAATGTTTCATCTTCCTCGCTATATGTTTCAATAAAATCATTATTGTTGATCTTTTCTTCGTTATATTGTAAAGTTCTTTTTGATGTCGGTCGATTGGTAAACTCATTTTTCCTTTCTAAAGTGATTACACGGTTGAATTTTAGAGGAGACGGCGTAAATATTCTGATTTTTTTTCATAAGTGGAGATTTAACTTTTGTTATGGACCATTTTTCTTTTTAATTGGATTTTTGGTGTATTCGTTTTCAAGGGTTTCTGAATATAATTATAGTTCTTAAAATGTACAGGTACTTTCCAATTTGAGCTGGGATACTCGTATCTACCCTTTTTCCTTCTACACAGAAAGCTTCGTCGCTTTTTCCCTTTAAATGCAGTCACCTGAAACGATTCATTACTTAAGATTTTATATTCTATTTACAAAGTTATATACAATAAACATGTATTTATTTTTTATTTACACAGTTATATACAATAAACATGATATTGTATTTGTAAGTAGGACTTCTAGATGTTACTGAATATAGTAAACAATCGAAATTTTCTGTAAATTTCCTGGAAACTTTAATCAAATCTACATGGTATAGCATTCTTCGATTTTCGATATTCGATTCTGAATTTACAAAAAATATAAAATATGAATAATTTTACCTTTGTTGACATTCACATTTAGCGACATGCACTACCTCGGAAGTAGCGATAGAGCGATTTACCATATACCTCCGAAAGAGGTAGCTCTGTTGTTTACCAGGCGTCATGTATGACATCACTTTTCTAGATAAGAAAAGCTGCAAAGAGTAGCGATGAGCTCTTTTCACAAAAACATCGAAAATAAGCGTGGCAATATTTCAAAAGTTGTTGTCTGTTTCTGTTTTGTTTTCAATCTTTTTTCAAATGAAGGGTAGCAAAAATAGTTTACATACAGACATTTTAATGGTTTAAAATGATAAGGTTTCGACTGGTTTTAAAGTAAGATTGACCGGGGTCAATAATCAAATATAAGGTCTTGCTTTCGTTTGCATAGAGTCCAATCTTTTCAAAGCTAATGTGACGAAAAAGACGTTGTGTCAACAATCCAGCCCAGATGAAAATTTCTAACCCTTTTAGTGGACTTTGTGTGAGTTTCATTTAAGACACTGTTATGTTGGGATTCAGTAAAAAGCTTTTTACAACACACGCATATCACTGGAAACAAATTTTATCACAATTTTCACTTGCAAATCTCTTAAAATTTTTTGACACAGAATTTCAAAATATATTTTTTATAATTCTGATTGTTTTTTGTTGTTGTTTTTAAAGAAGATATTTTAAACCAGCTTATTTTGTAAATGGAGACCTGAAAATTATACAAAATTCGGTCTTTTAAAAAGAATATTTTACACTAAAAACCCTCTTTTTTCTGTAGGAAAAAACGCATTTTTGCTTAATTGTTTCACTAAGTTTACAACAAAGAGCGGAAATTTTCACAGAAAATAGAACGAAATTTATAGAAAAATGTTGCCGAATTCGCATCTTGTCTGGAAATCCCCACGCTATAATGCAATAGAAGAAAAGAAAAGAGAAAAAAAAATAAAAGAAATGATGCCAAATTTTGTCAACTTATATGCCAAATTGCAACTGATTAAACTTGTACATAACTGGCACAAGAAGGACAACGCAAATCTGGTATAATTTATGAACTGCAGTCGTTTTCTCGACACTTAAACTGAGAGTAATTTCTGCTATTGTATGTTTGCTAAGTTAAGCCAAGCAGGCAACGATAATGATATTTTTTCCCTAACCTTATAACTATATTAGTAGCCAAAGTGACCATGAAGTTTTATAATTTCAAATAATATAAAGGAGTATTGTTTTTGGTAAAAGGGGGAATTAGGTTTAATAAAAATATTCTTTCTTACGAACAAGAAATTCCGTAAAAGAAAGATGAAATACATCGTAGAAGACACCACCCAGAGCAGGATTCGGGCTCCGATGTTAGCGCATCGAAAGCCAACACTGCCGCAATTGTCAGAGGCTGAATTTATACAATTATAGGAAGGTATGCACTAGACCGTAACACCTTACATAATTTTAATTGATGCGATCAACTGAACTTATCGCATAATAAATCTAGAATTTACTATATATTATGATTTGCTGAAGTGTAGTATTACACAAAGATTCTCTCTAGCAACAAAAGCTTCCTGATTTTTTTAAAATATTTGTGTATGATTATTTTTAAGAACGATATTAACCTTTATCATGCAGGCGGCTATTGTGTTTGTCTTTGCGACCAGTGCAGACCATGACCAGCCTGCACATCCAATGAAAATTCCCCTATAAATGGTAAATGGTATTGCCCAAACTGAAAGATGGATCAGTCCAATTTTGAAATTCAGCAAGCCATGGTTAAACAAGACAAAATGTAGATCTATCAGAATGAGAAGAAAATAACTTTCAGATTTTTTAAATGTTTAAGTCTGTTTTTCTAAATATTACCTTCCATCTTGAGAAAGACAGACGTTCAGCATTTAAACATTATTAAAACATGCTCAATAATTTTCATTTCAATTCTTACACTCAACATTTATTCCTATAACCTTTGTGAACGACACTGATCATTCACATACCTGTAGGTCCTAGTTTTTCATTATAATTTTAAAAAAAGTTATATGTTGATTATAAAATAAGTAAGTTACATGCATGGAAATCGCTAATTTGACTTTGATACTTTCCAATTATACTATACTATACTTGAGTACATAGAGAATTATATGCTCATATAATTACAACACGCATCAATACAACATAGTTACAACTCGACTGCTCAACATTATACGTACCAATCAGTATTATCCATGTCGTTTACTAGGACTTATTTTCCTATTCAATTTTCTGCCTATGAAAATATCAATTGATCTCTAACGAAACAATTAAACGCCTCTCTGGTCTTAAACAAATAGATTATACATCAACATAAGTTGTCGAAAAACTTCACACGCTTTCTCGGCATAGTAGGAAAAATAATACACAAGCGCACATATCCATAGCTTGCCGTACAACAAGTGTTGTGTAAACTGTTGATACACTAGTTCTAAAGTCAACAAAGCAAGGTTAAGTATTGAATTTGAGCTCTTTAGACTTTTCCACAAATTCCGAACTTCTATTTAGATTTAACACATTTGAAAGAATTTATTTTATCATTGAATATGTTTGAAAGCGCGTGTGTGTTTTACTGTTGCTTGTAAATGGTGTTCTACTGTTGCTTGTAAATGTATAGCAGGTTAAATCTAGATTACAAATTACATGATATATCTGTGCGCTATTTCTGTTACATCTATGCAGACGCAATGCATGAAAGAACTCCTTTCCATAGTTACTTGCATATTGCACGTGGAATAAAAAACATATTGCAACTCCTGTACGTTAGAGGTATACCCCAGTACGCAAATCCTACAACTACAATTTTCCTGTTTACAGGGGCGTAGCTAGGTCTAAACTGAATGTACCTACAAATCCGCAAAGGTCCACGTGGCCACGTAAGGCCCCCATGCAGGTTCACGGCAGAACCTGATTAAGATCCAGGGGCGAAGTTCCCGATTTAGGGATGCTGTTATTCACCTTGTTGGTAGTATGATTGGTCGGTATGTTTAGCATATTCGGATACCCATGACTAATGATTATGCTACTCTCCATCGCTAGGTGGCCTATGACTGCAGTCTACGGTGTGCAATAGACCTAGGAATGGAATGTTTTAGGGTGATTTACCCTCAATACCGGTCTAAGCCATATGCCCGAACAGTAGACCGGGGTGTCTAGCTGCTAGTTAAAATACCGTGCACAATCGGTAAAACAGTTTTCGACCGTTGGAAGTTGGTTTTCACCTTAATTTCCGGTCCGTTTAAAGGCGAAAGTCACTTAACAGCTGATTAATACAATTACATTTATATCGGTATGTTCAAAAGAATTAATTAAACTACACAAAAACCTCAAAAGGATAAAAAAAGACACATGCTGAATTTGATATTCCCTGGTTCCGTCCAGTTAACGAAAAAATCTTAACTAATCACTATGCCGTTACTAAACTCTAATTAAAAACAAAACACACACACACACTTACAAAAAAGTACGTATATACGCAACCTCATCTGCGTTAAAAGTACCTTTTTGAAAGTTAGGTCAGAGTACGGTAGCCCAGAAGCGTCATGGGTGATTTACTTTTCAGAATGAGTTTATATTTAATAATCTGTATGATATTTGCTTGAGATTAGTTTTCTCTATTCTTTGGGAACAAGATATTTGACTCAGTTTATTTTTAGTAATCTTTGGGAAAAACTTACTCACCCGATATTTTTTTTCTACTCTGAGAGAACAAGTTATTGCCCGAGTTTATCTAAGTCAGTAAACTGGTAAGCCCTATTTTAAAGGTTCCTCGTTTTAAAATGACGAGGTTCGGCAACCAGTAATTTTCAAAAGAAACGTAACTCTTTCCAGCCTTGGCAAATACAAACGTTTTGATTGGTTAATTTATGTTGAGGGAACGTTTAATAAGTCCGATGTTCTCATACTAGAACAAATGCAAAACAAAAAAAAAAGATAAAAAGAAAAAAAAAGGGGGAGGGGAAAAAATGAAAAAAAATGGGCGGAGGTTGGTTGGCAAATTCATACACGTCATCCAAAAAACGTAACAATTAAAAAAATAATGAAAAAATGTTGGGAGCGGGGGTGGAGGGTAGTGGGACTGGGTAACAGTGGGAAGGTGGGGTGGGCCCATGCAGGGATAGGGAGGAACCTATCTATCCCATGTAGGTAAATAGTTAAGTTCTAGGCTCTGTGCTTTCCCATTAGAAGTTTTTTCCCATATATGTCTATGCAAAACACAGTGATCCAACAGTAGACCACAGCAATACAACAAATAAACAAATCATATTTTGATGGCTTGAAAATGTTTCCTTTTACAAAAGAAATACTACATAATTTACAAAATGCATTATAAGACATCGTTTTATATTTAGTGTACAGAGAATAACTAAAATATGAAACTAACCTGGAAGATATTTTATTTCAAAACAACAATATCTGGCTGCTTTGTTACGGGTGACAGGTTAGTGGAATGTTAGTGAGCGAATAACGGAATTATGTATAGCATAATATATGAGGCCAATTAAGCTATATAGGGGTTAAGGTTAAGAGTTAGGACGTATTTTGGAACACTTTTTATTAAAATTTCTTAATAATCTACCACCCCTTAATCAGGTAAATACTTAAGGTTTATGTAGAATGAAGGGAAAGTAATAAAATAAAAACAACAGGCTGAATACAAATCATCTTTATTTATTATATTTGATTGAAAATATCCAACCCTATGACACTGAGATAATAATCTCAGGCAAATAAGTTGTTCCCATAGATTACTAGAAATAAACTCATCAAATACCTTGTTCCAACAGGTAATAAAAATAAAATTCCGAAAAAAGTCACAAATTTCGCATCTGTGCTTCCGTATCAGAGAGATGAAAATACTCAGGTTTTTTTATCATGAATGGCATTCCAATAGTTCGTCTGCTACAGCTGTCACTGACAGTCACTGTACTCCCGCCTCCCACCGAAAAAAAAAACCCTCCACGGCCCCCGCAACCCCCTCCACGGGAAGACATGCAAAAAAGTGTAAGATTAAAGAGGGGAAATCAATAATGATAATGTTTTCCCATTTTTTTGGCACTGAAAATAATTATAATAAAAACAACCACGGCCCTTTATCTTTTAAATGATACTTCTTGTCACTGATTGTGTTAATGTTAGGCTATAAACATTGTACTATGTTTAATGCTAAATAGGTTGTTGTTCTTATTTTATATAGATTTAACCTTTGCCATCTGGTTCGCTCAATGATCAAAGACGGTAGTTTTTCGTGCCGGACTTGCTACTCAGATCGAATTCCATGCAGACCGGATGTTTGTTCTTCTAATATACTAGTACGTAAGAACTATTTAAGGTACAGAGGAAGTTTCGGAAGGTCCTGGCTTTGTCCATTTACCAGTCCATAACACGTGATGTGACTTTAGGGAAAGAAACCTAACATACGTATCACGGTGCATAACCATATCGACGGCCCCTCTGCGAAATCTGCTTTATCGACGTTCTCACTGCATCGGCACCTGTTATTCTGCTGTAGACACAGTTTGCGATGATAGACAGTCAGAAACATCATTTCAAAGAGTTGAGTTACTTGAAATTAAGAAAAGCACTGAACATCAGAATATCTTTGCTGCCGTGCAAAGAGACCTCCCGTGCACCATCAAAACCATAAGTAGAGGGTGCACAAGAATTTCAAGTATCGGTCAATGTATCAGTATTTTCTTGAACAATAGTGAAAAATGAAAATGTTTGATGTGACTGTTATAGTGTTATTAAAGCAAAAACTCGTTTTTATTTTATGTTTTAAAGTGAATTATAGAGTTTTCTCAGTGAAATAAAATTGATAATCCACTGTTTTAAAACTGTGGAATACCATTTTTATTTTCACTGTTTTTGCTGAACTATTTCTTAAAAATTTTGTATTTTTTTTGTAATTCTTTTAATTTTCGTTTGACAATTTCGTAAATTTAAATAAAGTAAATTGTTTTTTTTCAGTTTCTTTAGATGATATAGATAGATAAGATGTTTGACATACTTGTATCTGAAATAAATGTCAGAACTATTTTCTATTGCTTTATCAAAAAAGATTGGAAATAAAACGGCTATTATTTTGGGCCCTGCACAGGCCACAGGAAATTCGAAGTTTTAGTTTGTCAATAAAACATAAAATAAAAAGAAAATTGGTTTGTTTAAGAGAATTATCAATTTTATTTCACTGTTTTTGGTCTTCACTCGTGAAATAAAATCGATATTTCATTGAAACAAACAAAAATCCTCTATCAGCCTGTAGAAAGCGCAGAAGTTCTGTTCAATATCAGTACACCACTTAACAATTTGTCCGAGTTTCGGAGCACAGTGGCTGTTAATTGAAATACACAGCAAAATTATCTTATGTTCCGTGCACATGTTAATATTAAGCAACTCAGCTATTGAACTGATGTCTTTCCGATTTTTCTGAGTGTTTATCATCGCTACCTATTTTTACAGCAGAAAATAACCGGTGCCGACGCAGAGAGTGCGGAAATAAAGCCGGTCGCCGACTTGCAGCGTGCGTATAAAGCAGATCGCCGACTTGCAACGTGCGTTTGAGCAGATCGCCGACTTACAGCGTGCGTATAAGCAGATCGCCGACTTGCAACGTGTGTTTGAGCAGATTGCCGACTTGCAGCGTGCGTATGAAGCAGATTGTCAACTTGCAACGTGCGTATAAAGCAGATCGCCGACTTGCAACGTGCGTTTGAGCAGATCGCCGACTTGCAACGTGCGTATAAAGCAGATCGCCGACTATCAAAGTGCGTATAAAGATGATCGCCGACTTACAAAGTGAGTATTAGCAGATCGCCGACTTACAAAGTGCATAAAAGCAGATCGCCGACTTGCAAAGTGCGTATAAAGTAGATCGCCGACTTACAAAGTGCTTATAAAGTAGATCGCCGACTATCAAAATGCGTATAAAGCAGATTGCCGACTTGCAAAGTGCGAATAAGCAGATCGCCGACTTGCAAAGTGCGAATAAGCAGATCGCCGACTTACAAAGTGCGTATAAAGTAGATCGCCGACTATCAAAATGCGTATAAAGCAGATTGCCGACTTGCAAAGTGCGAATAAGCAGATCGCCGACTTACAAAGTGCGTATAAGCAGATCGCCAACTTGCAAAGTGCGTATAAGCAGATCGCCGACTTGCAAAGTGCGTATAAGCAGATCGCCGACTTGCAACGTGCGTATAAAGCAGATCACCGACTTACAAAGTGCGTATAAGCAGATCACCGACTTACAAAGTGCGTATTAAGCTGATCGCCGACTTGCAACGTGCGTATAAAGCAGATTGCCGACTTACAAAGTGCGTATCAGCAGATCGCCGACTTACAAAGTGTGATAAAGCAGATCGCCGACTTACAAAGTGAGTATAAGCAGATCGCCGACTTACAAAGTGCGTATAAGCAGATCGCCGACTTACAAAGTGTGATAAAGCAGATCGCCGACTTACAAAGTGCGTATAAGCAGATCGCCGACTTGCAACGTGCGTATTAAGCAGATCGCTGACTTGCAGCGTGCGTATAAAGCAGATCGCCGACTTACAAAGTGCGTATAAGCAGATCGCCGACTTACAAAGAGCGTATAAGCAGATCGCAGACTTGCAACGTAAGTATAAGCAGATCAAGCTGTGTGCTAGCAACAATTATGAAGACCTTCTTCAGTGACTGATTTACGATGAATCGAATCTCAAAAGGGAGCGACACTAAAGGAGAATAAAGTCAAAAATATTACCTTAGGACAATGTCTTAGTCCATTTTTAGCCAAGTCTTCGGGATGTTGTTCAACATCCCCTTCGTTGAATGTACGATTGCTGCAGGAACCCACTGCAAATATCGAAAGATCTACTGTTTCACTACTGAATTAAGGTGGTATAAATATTGAAATCACGTGTGGGAAGTAGAATCTACAAGGTTACTTATGACATTTCCGCACATTAAGTTGCTGTCTAACACAACATCAATGTACTTCCTTATCCGCATGTCGGTAATGTGCCAGTATGTGATAGCTCTAACATTTATGTCAAAGCTCTAATATCTGTGTCATATCTATACTATATGTGTTATATCTCTAATATTTGTGAAATATCTCTAATATCCCTTTATATTCTGGCGTACAAGACATGCCATTGGTGAACTGATTCAATCAAGCATCAGTCATCCAACTTCATTCAAATACAAATGAATATGTTTGTCTTTCGAATCAATCTTTAATGTGACTTACAACAGAACAGAATAACACACAACAGAACAGAACATTTTATCTAAAGCTCTCCGGTACCGTTGCTATTACGTTTGTGCAGAGCTTTTTTTTTTATCAAGTATGATCAAAATGTTTGAACGCAATAACACATAGTGTAAATGCGTTTTCTTCAATAGCGGACAATTATTTTAAAACCTTTTTATTATAAAAATCAAAATATTCTAGTTATAATCGTAATGCGATTGAGGCTCTTCGTTTTTGACTTGATAAAATGACCCAAAGGAAGCTATACCAAATAACCGGTCAGTAAAACGTACTAACACATTTATTTTTGCGGCCATAAATACATGTACTCTAAATAGGAAGTAAACTATTGAACGTATTTAAGAAGCACTTTATCTATTTAACATTTCAATCGTTATTCATTTCCGATCTATTCTTTGAACCAACTTTGACCTCAGTGTCAAGAATACTTATGGACAAGACAGCAAGAAAGACTTATAATTACAAAAATTACCATGACCTTTATTAACAATGAAACTTTTTTGTAGACTGGAGGTCATATCAGTTTATTTAATGTAACAGAAGACAAGCAGAGCGCTACACACTACGGTTATTATCGCTCGAATAATATTACATCCGACAGTTTAATCAGAAACATTAAAATGTCTTTGTGTCTTGATGATTAATAAACATAAGTAAAAACAAGAAATGTGTACCAGACACGAATGCCCCCGAAATACGGCAATAGTCACAGTTATAATTTGACTTATAATTTGATGTTCGATCACTTGCGCCGAAAAATTTTGCAGTCTTTGAACTGAACAACGTACACATACGTCCAGGGGTAATAGTATTATATGTCCTTTACCTATTTGCATGGTGAAATGAATAAATTTCCAAAGCTGATCTGTTTCAAAATATATTGATCTAGTATTTTGTACCCATGGGTCAGCTTTAAATTGATGGCATGGTGCTTGCGTGTTACATAATCCAATCTTTAGTGCCATACTGTTTTGAGTTCTGACCATTCAACCATACATGCCCACACCAACATCCATATCATTTTGTTAAAGTCTGGGGGATATCGCATTTGAAATGAAGGAGGAAATTTTCTCAGAAGCAATATTAAATAAACTTAAAACAAGAGCAATAACTCCGCCTAAAATGACCAAATTGCAAAAGCCTGAAAATATGCGCTGTAACAGATGAAAGTGATTTTATTGTGAATGTTTGGCAAAAAAATAAAAATAAAATAAAATAAAAACAAAATAAAAAAAGAAAAAGATTGAGAAATGTAGGAGACGTTGCTCACAGAAACAATACTGAGTAAAATTAAACCAAGGGCAATAATTCCACCAAAAAAGATAGAATTTCAAAAGCCTTATTACATGCACTGCAACACTTGAAAATCATCATTCAGAGAAAGTTTGGTGAAAATGAAATGAGAAATGTAAGAAGACTTGCACACACTACAATAAAGTACAATTAAACAAAGAGCCTTAACTCCGCAAAATATAAACACATCACAAAAGCCTGATAATATGCATTGTGGCAATTGAAAAAAAGGCCATAACTCGGCCAAAAATAAACAAGTTGCAAAAGCTTAAAATATGCGATGAGACACTTGATAATGATCATTCTAAGAGGGTTTGGTAAAAATCGTTGGAGAAATGTAGGCGGAGTTGAACACACAATAAATATTTAGGGAAAATAAACAAAGGACAATAACTCCGCCAAAGATAATTGAATAATAAAAGCCTGAGCATATTTGCTGTGACACTTTATAATGATCATCCTGTGAAAGTTTGGTGAAAAACGAATGAGAATTGTAGGTGGAATTGCGCAAAGAAAATGGGACAGACGTACAAACGGACGGACGGACGGACGGTCAGTGCGACTACTGTGTGCAGCCTTTCGAGGGCTTAAAAAACATTAAAAGTTAAAGCAAGGCCTCTAAACTAGTAACACAAAGGAACAGTCTCAGCTAAAGCATCAAGGTAAATACATGTGCATCAGTAATAGGTAAACATATTGTCATGGAAATTAATAGTTTTAGCACTATTTAGTTTAGTCTAAAGTCTTAATAGTTGTTCCAGTCTTTCATTAAGAGCGCTGATGTTCCTTTCTAAATTGCCTTGACTTGACAATCGAATCACCTCCTTTGATTCAATTTTGGCGCGTACAAAGGAACAAATTTCAGGCGTTAAGTTTTTGTTAGAAATGTCACCAAGCAATATCGGAATGATAATATTTTGTCTTGTGTAGATCCCTTCATATGCTGCTATATTAAATTCAAACGTATTCCAGTAATCATCGCAGTAAGATTCTGTTAAGATCGCAACAACTTTGCGGCTTTTCCTCACCGCTTGTGGAATGGCATGATATAATTTTTCATTACCGTCAAATTCTTCACGTATTTTTATAGTGTATCCTTGTCTCTCAAAATAAGGGTATACATTATTCGTTATAATTTGATGCAAAGTTACGTCTTTTGTGACGTCATAATATTGCTCATATGAAATGTAAGCATCGAATTTTGAAAGTGCTTGTCGTTCTGCATGATTATAAAATGGATCTATTTTTAATCTCCCGATGTACCACAGGTAACGAAGTTGCCATCGCTTATAGTAAAGTGAGGCAACAAGAGTAATCAGTAACAACAAAATTACAAAGGTAATTACACAAGACGTCAAAACAATCCACGACGAACACTCGTACTTTAACTGCAGTCGTATCATTTCAATTTTTGAAAGTTTGACCACAGAATTGTTCCGATATAAACAATAGAGGTCATCTTTGTCAACAATCGTAACCTTTGTCATAGCGAACCAGTTAACAAAGTCCTGATTATCACACCCACAGCTCAGAACATTTCCCGATAGGTTAAGAAATAATTTTCCTTTTGCTGCGACTTGATCGAGAAAGTACATGTTTTCTTTGGATATATACTCTATTTCATTTCCAGACAAATCAAAGTGGCGAAGATTCTCCATAAACTTTAGAGAAAAGCTTATGTTCCTTAGCGCATTGTCTGCCAACGAAAGTATCTTTAAATTGATTTGATTTTTAAATATCCAGTATGGTATATCCTTGATGACATTGTTACTTAGGTCTAGCACGTTTAGCTTTTTCAGGCCTGAAAATGTTTTACACTTTGTATCTAGATATAATGATTTGCCAATCTTATTACCTTGAAGGTATAACGAAGTAAGATTCCCCATATCTGTTAATGATAACGGATGAAAGAAATCGAACCTATTAAATGACAAGTTAAAAACCTTAAGATTTGTCAAGCCATACCAAGGACCAAGAAAGGCTCTTAGCATGCAACTAGAGCTGTCAAGATGCTGTAATTTATTAGGCCCAAATCTCACTGCTGGTACAGGATATCCTAACTTAACGTTATCCATGTACACAATTTGAAGATTTCTAGGAAGATATACAATACTGTCCTGTATTGAGCCTTGTCTGAAAGCAAGAAAACTAAATTTTGAATTTGTTTCGGCCTTCATTTTTCCACCAAATGAGATGTTGCTTTCTTGTTCGCTTGTTACATTACTCCGTTTGTCATTTATTTCCATTTTCAATGATATTCCCGATTGAAAATGACTTTGGTAACTTCCATCAAATGTATGCAAATTTTCCAGTCTTGTGAACTCATTAAAAAATTTAGCGTTTCTTAGATAATTTTCTTTCAACGAAAAATACTCGATTGTTTTCGGAAGGTTTCTAATAACAGTGGGATCAATGTAACGGATTTTATTCGAGTATAAATTAAGAACTTTTAGTGAGGTTTTAGTCAATCCCTGAAAGTTATCTTTTGATAATACTGGATAGAAAGCTGGGTTATCGCACCAGTGGTTAAACTGTATTGTTTTAATATTTGTTTCACCTAGACCAACAGTTGCATTTTCTATACTGTCTAAACAAAGTCTCGGGTTATTCAAAATAATCAAAGTAGTAAGATGTCGCAGTCCACGAAATGTGTTTGGAGCCAGATATTTTATATCGCAATAATTAAGTTTAAGGTATGCAAGAGGTGTTTGACTGAAAGATTTGAATGTATTTTGTGTTAAAATAGGTATTTTGCAGTAGCCGTCATCTAAATGTAGTGAGTACAACTGTTTCAATTTGGCGAAACCTGTTCCGAAATGAGTGTTAGGTAAACCATCTATATGAAGGTGTTGAAGTGAGCGGATTGTCGAGATAGCCATGTCTGGATACTGGCAATTGTAGCGATGACTATCATCACACCGAAGTATATTCCCTTGTAGATATAGCTCTCTTAGTCTAGGCAAAGGTTTAAACACGTCTTGCGGATAGGAATTATTTTGACGAAGTCTGTTGTAACTCAACTGCAAAGTTTCTAGTTGAGCTAATCCTTCAAAGGCGCCACTTCTGAGATATTCAATAGCATTATAGTCCAGTCTTAATATTTGAAGGTTCGATAAACTTACAAATGTTCTTGGGGCAATATCAGATATATTGTTATTGTTTAATTCAAGCTTTTTTACTGAAACAGGAATACAGCTTAAAATATCAGAAATATAGCTCAGCTTAATTCCAGAACAATCAACTGTAGGACCGTCAATTTTACAAGCACATGTTTCTATTACATTTCCCGCCACAGCACGACCTAGAACGAATAGCAATAACACCGTCTGCAGTTCCATTTCGGAATCTGTTGTCGAATTACACCCTGCTCTGTTACTGATCTGAAACAAAACAACACGTTATTACTAGTTATGGAAGGATGTAGCAAATCGTCGACTCTAGAACAGTTAAGCGTTCGCCACCAGAATGACTAATAGAAGAAACGTTATCTAAACTGCTAATTTAGCACTGTAGTGCCGAGTGTACAATGCAAAAGAAACATAATAAATGCTCTTCACAGCAAGACCAATGGAAGACATTCGGCTAAAATACAGCATACTTATATGTCCAACATTATGTTCACTAAATGGCATGCTCGTAATCTGGGGCATGACCTTTATCACCTGACCAGATTTTACGCAGTGCGTGTAAGAATGAGGGACATTGATAACAAATTATCTCCCTTTCTCAGATAGCATCAAAGGTAGACCAAATTGCACTTTAGTCCTTTCAGTTGGAATCCTCTGACTTTATCCTTGTTTCTCTTTGTGATTGTCTTGACTTTTAGCTGTGAAAACTGTCACTTATATATTAAATAAAAAGTTAGGTTTAACAAAAAACAAGCATTATGGTATTAGCAAAACATGTTGCTAAACTAAATGTTTAATCTGAATATCATTGTTGCAAATAATTAGGCTTAATTATCACCATACCAAAAGAGAAAATAGCGATGAAAGCAGAGGAATCCAAATGGAAGGACCAAAGTAATATTAAAGAGTATTCAAGGTAGATAATCCACCAATGTCCCCCATTCGATTAGTATTATAGTGACCGCTGGACCACAGCCAATGTTAAATATCTTTTCTGTAACTTCAACAAGAAATTCAGTCAGAGGGACAAGGTCAGCCACATCAAAGTTGAAATTTACGTGCAAAACTTTAAACGTGGGTCAAAGTTCATGGATGTAATGCCAAAAAACAGAGAGTATGTTGGTAGGTCACTCAATGGTCGTCCAGGATAGGAGTTGAAATGTGCATGCACAATAATGCAAGTATCTCTTTTATCAATAGTGTGTCCTAAAAAACAAGGCAGCAGGTTAAGTTTTGTTTATCTAATGTTGAAGCTGAAAACTATACAAAGAACTTTACATATGCTCCATTTTCTTATACATTTAGTTTCAAAAACATTTATTGGAACATAAGGTGAAGGTCGCCCAGATGAAATCCTCCTGAAAAATTGTAAATTTAGTTCGGACTTAAATGCTGTAACTGCAAAAATAAGGACGTAGATCGATAGGTCAAGGTCACATGAAGGTCAAGAAAAGTTAACTATGTGAACATGAAGATTTTCCCAAAATCATTGAGCGGATATATAGTTTTTGCACATGGGGTGGTAACCAAATTTTTAGAGTTCTGGTCTGGTGGTTTTTGACAAAAATGTTGTTAAACGTTTTTCATACATAAAGACTTAGCAACTAGACTTCAATACAGAATACATTTTTTTCAACAACTTTGGTAGAGCTTCGTGTCAGGAACATATCTGCCATAGTTCATAAAATTGCTCAGTGGTTTTAGAGTAGATGTTGTGGGTGATAATGATATCACAAAGGCTCACTGTGAGCCTCTTTGATGAGCTATAACCCAAGGCTTTTGATCTTCATTTTAGAATCATTGTCGGTTATAGCATATCTATTTTTCATCCAGACAATATACCTTGACGGACAATATGTCATTTGAAGTAAAACATACACATTCCAAAGAAATGGTTGTGTAAATATCCTTCATTGGTGACTATACATTCGACGTTAAACATAAGTCAACCTATAACCACCGGTTTTCATCCAGTTCATTATTTGATGTTTGATATATATGTTTTTTTCTTTTGTAATAATACCTCACCGTTTGGACTGCGATCCACGGTAAGCGATCCACGGTAAGCAAGCGATCCACGGTAAGCGATCCACGGTAAGCAAGCGATCCACGGTAAGCGATCCACGGTAAGCAAGCGATCCACGGTAAGCGATCCACGGTAAGCAAGCGATCCACGGTAAGCGATCCACGGTAAGCGATCCACGGTAAGCAGAATAAGTCTTACATGTTCTGCTGTTCACTGCAATCAGAAATACTCGGCAGCTTCTTCCTTAGAAAATATCTGAAATACAAAGTTTTGTTAAACAACGTACATTCTCATTCACCATTGTCCCTGCTGTAATGCACTTAGAAAGTGAAAGATAAATATAAGGCTGTAAATAATTAGAACAGTAACTGAACTAACTGAAAGTATTCAGTTTAAGTATGAATTTCACGGAAGTTATACTTGTTCACATGTATTCTGTTGTAATATGAATCTTTTTATGATCTGTTTACGTAAAGCACAAGTTTAACAGATCTATTACTGTCTCTATGCATTTTAACATATTCCATTAATCAATATGAATTATCAGAATTCTATCAAAACCTTACTAGTTTGGAAATAAAACTGTTCTTTTTCCATACATTTTGTGAATGGCATATATGTTTTCAGACACACCATAAATCGGTTAGTTTTAATTTATTTAATTCACTTCGATTGGGGGGCAAATTCTTGCAACTTAAATGTTAATCCCTCTCGATGACAGCTTCCTGGATTCGCACCAGTGCTTGAACCGAAAGTGTGGAATCTGGAGAGTCCCTACAGACTCTCGCCACTTGTGGGATTCCAACCAGCAACCTCCGGATCAGGAGTCCGGCGCTCTAACCCCTAGACAACCATAAATTTCAAAGACATCTCCATTTAGTGGTAAATTTCAATTTTTACACCAAATCATGAAGAATTAGAATAAAACTGTGTGTTTTGTTTTAATTATTTCTCTATCTAAAGTTGTATTTCTATATCGACATAATAAAATCAAAGTGAGGGTTTAGAAACGAAAACTTCTTCTAGAGTTCTTATCCGCATAAGCCTTTAGAGAAAATTCAAGTAGTTACATTTCTTTATTTATAGCCTTTTTATATACGACACAATCTAACCAAGCTCTTTGCTGCTACGTAAATGTACTATTTTCTGTTGTTGAAATGTAACAGATGAAGCAACATTTTAAAAAAGAAGTGAATATTTTGACGTCACTGTTATATGACGTTTTTAATGAACACAAATTAAAATAAATAAATGCTAGAAATGTGTCCAAAGGACACAGATGCCCCCGCTGAATGACATTGGACACAAACTTGGTAAATCAAAAGTATGGGCAAACATGTAAATATAGCATAAAATATGACTAGGCAAAGATATCAGGTTTTTACCTTTCTAACTATTGTTACATATTAGCCCTTCTGGAAGACAGCATAAGCAAATCTTTAAAGTTAAAATTTTATGAAAATGATAACTGTTGATTTTAAACACTAGCCACTCCACTGTATCTAGCTACATAACATGCATGTATCTTGTGGAAGCCAAGCTAATGGTAGACAGAAATAACAGTATCTGCATAACAAACTCAATAGCATGCTTAATTTGAAAAAAATATATCAAAATACTTTTCTCTTAATGAACAGGTAAGTGGTGCATTTTCAAAGACAAGTTCAGCAGTCTCTTACAAGTATAAAATCTTCAGTCTTTCAAATATCCTTTAAGAGATTGTATCAAGGCAACAAAATGGTAAGGGATAAAACCTAAGTTGCAATCTACTGTTATTTCTGTTGCGCCCATATTGTAATTACATCAAAGCACCCATACATGCAGTCCACTACAAATGTCTATTACATTCATGTATGTTCTTTGTTGCTCACCTGCCTTGTGTGATAATTCCATATTCAACATCTGCTACCTTACTAAAATGACATGATGAGCCTGCTGAAAGTGTTGAAATTATAGGCAAGGAACTATCATGGCGGGGAGGTGTCGCAACAATATGATGATAAACATTTTAAAATCCCACCATGCACGTGAAAGTTATGAGCCCGACACGTACAACTTTTTCACTATATCCATACAAGGAATAAGCCAAAACTTCAAGTTTCCACTGTGACCTTGACCTTTGAGCGAGCGACATGTTTCCTGCACGCGAAACGTCGACTTTATATGATAATCACTTATTCCAAATTATTTCTAAATCCAAACATGCACGACAAAGTTATGAACCGGACACGAAGTACTTTTTCATTATACCCATATAAGGAATAAGCCAAAACTTTAAGTGTTCACTTTGACCTTGAACTTTAAGCGAGTGACATGTTTCTTGCACGCGTCACGCCGACTTCATATGATGATCACTTATGCCAAATTATTTCTAAATCCCACAATGCACGACAAAGTAACGAACCGGACACGAACATCTAGTGTATGTCCACCCCCCTCCACACACACGGACAGGGTAAACACTATATGCCCGCTCGCCATTATCATAGCAGAGGCATAAAAATGAATATAATATTAAGGAAATAATGTGACAGCGTGTCTTATTATTTTTGTTACAAATTAAGCTATCGAAATAATCTGCAAAACATAAAAAAACGTAACCATTTTGTGAATTAAGTGATACTTACATACCATCCTGAATAGTAAACGATTATTAAGTACAGGTATAATAGAACTAGATGCTGTTATATAAAACGATGTGTCATAGTCACGAGTGTGTGATTACACATTCATATATGTTGCATTTATTTTTAGGATGTTAAGGCTTTGTTTCCCAATAATATCTTTGAACGGAATCCCGCTCGTACCACGTAAAATATCGCCTGACAGGCGAGATTTGTCTCGCCCAACGAATGAGGAAGTACAGGTGAAACTTCACAAGTGTCACATTATTCATCGCGTGACTCATAATAAAATATCGCAAGAAGTGAAAATACGAATCTTAAATAATAACATGAAATTTTCCTAGGCATCAATCCTCTAACAATTAGCAAATTATGTAATGATATTTCTCGTGAATCTGACCTAATACATACATTGTCAGTATATTAAACGCACATCCCTTGTTAAAATACCTGTGCGGCTGGTGGGTTGAATTATTCAAAAATGAGCAAATTACACCAGGTACAAAGACGAATATTAAGACAAGTACATGTACTATTTAAAAAAAATAAATTTATGGATCTTTCTACTTACAATGTTTTGGTACGGAATCCTTCCGTCATCTCACTTCACAATCTCACCAGTGCTGATGATCTAAATGTGCTGAAAAAAACCCAAAAAAACAAATCACCAGCTGTTTATGCAATTGTTACCAGAAATAAATAACAGTTCTTTGGAACTAAACGTAACTGCCACCTTGTGAAACCCAACAGAAACAAATTACCAACAAAGCAACTTGAAAGCATTTCACCCATTGCAAATGTCCTATCATAGAGCAAATTTACTTGCCTAATGCTTCAATCAATATTTTCAATAACAACAGAAACAGAACTGATAATTTCTAAAACTTTACTACACAAAACAATGTCTTCATCTGGCAAAAACCAATGCAACTCCTGTACATTTCAGTCAGCTGACTTGACATAGCCGGGAAATGGAAGTCATGCATGGAATAAAGTGACAAGACTAAATGGATAGCCTCCCTTGCAACATAAAATGACTTGTTCAAGTTAAATTACATAAAAAACTTTCTGCATAAAATATGAGCCTGCTGTTTCCTCCCCACCCTCCCTATTCATAAATGATTTCTCATCATTTGATCATCTCGAAAGAAATAAACTCTGGAAAAAAAATTGTCGTAATATATTAATAAGTTCATGTCCATGAAGTTAACAGCCTGGCAGCAAAGAAGCCTAGCAGTCTAAAAAGGAGAAATTTTGAAATGCCCTGAAATGCATGTTAATTATATTCTACAAGCTTAAGACGGTTATCTGAGTTAAAATGAACACGAAAAGAGGCACTGGATTTCTAGGCCACCCTCGTGAAATATTGAAACGCACTCAAATCCAACCAAATTTTAAAGAAAATGGAAACTTATTTGAATGAAATGAACATGAAATAATTATGTTGCTCAATATTCTAGCAGCCTAGCAGCCTGGCTTACTAGCAGCCTGGCAGCCTAGCAGTCTAGCAGCCTAGAAAAATATTTTATTATGCTTTTATACAACATGGAAACTGAAAAAAATGTCCTGATTTCATCAGGATTCAAAACCATGCCCTTTCAGTCAGTAAAATATAGAGCGACGATCTACACCACTGAGCCAGTCAGCCAATAGTTATCACAATTCATCATAATTAACGGTATAACTAAAGTATCTACCCCGTGACTAACGGGGTCATATTTTTTTTGCAAAACTTTATATCATTTATATTATTTATATTATATTATTTCTGAAACAAAAATTGAGTCAATAACTTAATTTAAATATGTTCTTCACAATTACAGCTATAATTTCTAGATGTATAAACATTTTCTCTTTTTTTGTCGTCAGCCCATCTGTGAGTTTAGTCTAACTAATCCAACCTGTCGAAGAGACATCGAGAAAATTTTTAACAGGCGATATCTTTCTTTCTAAGTCCAACCACCAGTTGCATTGTTATGCATGGAAAATGCCCGTTTAAAAGTCGTTGTGAGTGATAACTAGCAAACTTTGGGAGAAATGACCGACATTACCTGTTAGAGAAAAAAATTTAATACAAGTTCCCGAAATATCATTTTTAATGAACATTTTAATATATATCAAATTTGACTTAAATTTCAATAGCAACGCTAATCGGTTACACAGTTGGCCATTTCTGATTGGCTAGAATGAGGTAAACGCTGCATAAGTTTTTACCTACAGTGTAATACAAGTATCCAGATATCTGTCGTTTTGTCGGGTATATTTGATCAACTCTTAATTAAATACATTTAAAGCCGTGAATTCCCTATTTTCTTTATCAAAATATGCAATAAATAATACACATTAAAAATGTTTCAAATCAAAATTTTACATTTGAAACTAGATGTTTTTGTAAAAAAACGCATTTCTGCCCCAGCGCATCATTGAAACAGGAGTACAGAAGAGATGACACAGGTCGGCTAGCGGCAGGAAGAGACCCAAAATCTAGACTTCTTCTACTCAACTAGGAAATCATACTATTAAGTTTGGAGACTCTGGATCAAAGAAAACTCTAGCGGAAACCATTTTTGTATTTAAGGTCAATGTGACCTTGACCTTTGACCGACTGACTCGAAAACAATAAGCTTCTTTTGATCAGCAAGTACAATCATCCTATGAAGTTTGAAAACTCTGGGTCAAATAGAACTCAAGTTATTGAGTGGAAACCATTTTCAAGTTAAAGATCACTGTGACCTTGACCTTTGACAGGCTGACCCCAAAATCAATAAGCTTTTTCTACTTAATAAGAACAATTATTCCAGACAGCTCGAAGACTCTGAGTCAAATAGAACTCAAACTTTTGAGCGGAAACCAATTTCTTCCTGCAATCGTTTCCGTACAGTTTTTTGCATGGATAAGACGGTGTTGAGTACCTGTGGTATAAAAGGCAGATTCAGTGGCAGTAAGGTGACGACTACGCAAATGCACGAGTCGAATAAACCTGTCCTGACGTTGTGACGTCACACGCGAACGCCCAGACCTAGGTCTGTCAGTGACCTGCCCAGTTTCACTTAGACGTCTAACAAGACATTCCATAGTGCAAAAATGGACATCGAAATGTCTGGCAACCTGTATTTGTCTTTGTCCTTAGATAATCGTCGCAACGGCCTGACCTCTCTGAACTTCCGTCAGCCGTGCCATTGTTTAATGCTATCAAAAATAATCAAAATACTTGAAAATGATGTATCTCTACGAAGACTTCCTAGTGGTATGACGAGCTGTGTAATTCAATGTCACAACACTGGTGTGCACGAGTTTTTCCGTTTGATGCTATACCCGGGAGACATCGTTACGAAATCCCGTTATGCGACATTCGATAAAGGACCACGTGCACTGTAACCTAGAGAGTTGCTTCACCGATTTTCATTGTTTTTGAACCACGCGTTCGGAAGATATTGCAAATAATGTCACATTGTGTTTCTTTATCCCTTGAGTATACAAGCAATGGCTCTTTTTTTCATTTTGGAGAAATTATAACAAAGGTCTTGCATTTCCTTAATACTAGGAATGCTGATCTACCCCTTGAATTATTCAATTATACTGTCTTATCTATTTTAACATACAGCTCAGAAATATTGGGAGGTGAAATTTGTAGATACACGATTGCTATAACAGTTAAAGCAAGAATGATCTCAAGAAAAGATTATTATTTGAAAGACAGGGTAAAAAATTGTTCCTGATTAATAAATACATGCTTAAAAAAGTCCACGGAATCTTTAGACGCAGTAGGAGAAACCAACCTTCGGCCAAATCAGGATGATGCTTCATATAAAAACACTGATCTGCAAATTAAACATATCTTAATAGATTAGTTCAAACAATACTGGAATCCCAGATGCAAAATTAGAATACTAGTAATGATAGGGTATACAGTGTGTTTAAAAATTGACCTGAGTATGAAAAATATCTGAAACCTTTCCGAAAAGGATTTCTAGTATCTAACTCTTTTTTTAAATTCCTAACATTTCCGTGAAGTTACAGCCTAGCAGGGTGAAAATAGCTGCATAGCAGCCTGGCAGCAAAAGTGATAAATTGAAACGCCCCGAAATGCATGTAAATTATATTCTACAAGCTTACTAAGGTTATCTGAGAGAAAATGAAAACAATCACTGGATTTTAAGCTACCCTCACGAAGTACTGAAACGCCCTGAAATCCAACAAATCTTTGTTTACTCTAGACGGGACATCACGTGTATCTAGAAATGTCAAGTTTAAATCTAAATACCTGTCGAAAGCTAAAACAAATGTATTTTACGCCGTTTAAGCGGGGCGAATTAGGCGTTAAATAATTTCCTATGATTGGATAAGATCTTTTCATAGTACCAATGGAAAGTTGTTTTGTTAAATAATGTATTTCACGAGTTTTTGTACTTTAGGTAATGCGTATTCATGGTCATTCAGCTTTGGGCATCAATGCTTACGGACACATTATTTATACACACATCTAGTTATGGATAGTTCACCTACCCGTGAATATACTGACACAAATCAGTCGTCTTCATGTACAACTGGAAACACCGAAATAAACCAGACTTTAAAATTGGTATTGGAACATCTTCAGTTGCACCGTGAAAAACTCAATTCTTTGAGAGTTGATGTGAAATAGCGTTTCTGCAGAGTTGAAGAAATTAAGAAACAAAGAACTTTCATGGAGGAAAGAAGGAAACAAAATCCAGTTTAATTTCAATTAGGAAATAGAGGAATCTGTCACTCAAGCCGTGTGGGCTGTTCATAACAAAAAATGGACTACGCCGTTGAGTTGTTGAGGGACACAGGAGACAAAATTCATAAGCGGAATAAACTCATCCGTATTGCAGACACCACAGACGGGGGTTGGGAAACTGTGCGACAATACCAAACCAACCCTGTAGCCAGCGGCAGTGAAGACAAGTCCAAAATTGTCAAGGCAAAAAATAGGGCTTTGCGTAAGAGGAAACGATTTCAGTTGAAGAAATCGTCAACGGTAACGTCTTCAAAAAATGCAGTTCTTCCAGGACCTGATTCTACTGTTGGAACAGTCCAATAATTGCATGGGGAAAACAGCAGACTACACCGGGACAATTTCAAGCAGGAACAAGTACGTCGACTTTTCGTCCCTACCCAAGGAAATCCTTCGGTTGCTGCTTCGCATGGGGGGAGTTCTCCCACTATAGAAAAGACTGTCCTTACATGTCAGGCACCTTCAACAAGCCGACACAGTCGATGTTGCCCAAAACAGGAAATGAAAGACCTGCTTTGACAGATGAGTATTCTATTTGTAAATGTGATTGTTTTGATTTAGATGGTGACAGATTCACACACGAATACTCCGAGTATGAACAAGGACAAAAGTCTATTATAGTCAAAGATAGGTTAAGGCAGAGTTCAGAGTGTTTGCAAAAGATCGGAACAAACGATTTTATTTTGTATGTAATTAAAAATGGGTATAAAATACCATTCTTTTGTTTACCAGCAACATGCGTTTTAAAAAATAACAAGTCAGCTTTAGGAGAATGCAGTTTCGTACAAGAAGCAATAAATGATTTGTTGTTAAGGGGTTTAATTGAAAAATGTGAAAAAATTCCAATGTTGTCAATCCTTTTGTCCCTAAGGCTGATGAATCATTATGGGTTCCAGTGCAAAATTTGGAGTTTCTGGGAAGTGTTCTCGATTCTGTTATAAATAGTGTTTTTATACCAGATAGGAGAATACAAAAGACTTTTCATACTTTATCAGATATTCTATAGTCTTAGGTCACATTTCTCAGATTATGACAAGGTGTTTGAGTATAGATAATACATCTGCGGTGTCCAGGGCAGAATATATTCAGTTAAGTGCTGAAAGTATTGGTCAATTACAATTCTAGAAAGAAAATTTACAGAGTTTGAAAATAAATAAGGTCAATCTTGCTGATATTTTCACTAAGTTTGTATTTAGTGATGCTAGCAGTACAGGGTACTCAGGGTACTCGGGGTACGAGGTGAAGACCATAAATGGGGTCGCCCATGGTTTATGGTCAAATGACGAAAAATTACGTTCGTCAGCTTGGGAAGTATTGACTGCGATATTTAGTGTTGCAGTCTCTCAGACATGTGCTTGTGGGGCACAAGGTTAAGTGGTTCACCGATAATCAAGCTGTTAGTGTTGTGGTGACAAAGGGGTCCATTAAAGTTGACTTGCAAGAAATCGCCTTAAACATATCTAGATACTGCCTGAAAAATGCCATTTATTTGGACGTTGAATGGATTCCTAGGGAGAAAAATGAAAAAACAGATTACTTTTCAAAAATTGTTGATAAAGACGATTGGGGTATTTCTTTCAATGTTCTGCATATTATTGAAAACTGGTGGGGTTCGCTAGAAGTAGATTTGTTTGCTTCTAGTCACAATTACAAGTTACCCATATTTTATTCTCAGTTTTGGAATGAGAAATGCTCGAGGGTAGACGCATTTGCTGAATTTTGGGGTGATCGGAAGTGTTTTTTTCCGCCAGTCTGTATAGTGGCAAGAGTTATTAAAAAGATGCAGTGAGATAGAACCAACGGTGTATTAGTAGTGCCTTGTTGGAAATCGGCTAATTTCTGGCCGTTATTGTGTCAGGGAGGTAAATTTATTTCCGGTGTAATAAATTGGATCGATTTACCTACAAATAAAGCTACATAAAGTTACATACCCTGCAAAAATTGGAAAGGTTTATTTGCGACCCAAGATCTCAGGTCTCGAATGTTAGCATTACGAGTCAAGTTCGGAGTGATAGCCAGTCGTATACTGTGTACAGCATATAGGCATGTCTACTTTACTAATTGCTAGTTTTAATTAATATGTACAATGTTGTTTCAGGCTGATAAGCCTTGATAATATGTTATAATATGTTGTTAAAATATTGATGATTAACAAGCCTTGTTAATTTGTCTGAACTGATTTTTATACATATACTTTGAATAGTTTGTATGGAAAGGCAAAGCTGCCTTTTTTACTTGCTTTGCACGGAGTTTGCTGATGTTTCGGCTGACAAGCCATGATAATATGTGCGGGATTATAAAATAGATCGACTTTATATAATCTATTAGTTCATTAGCTGAGAATGCTAACAGTTTGTATCTATATACATTTATTTTTTCAGTGTTATTCAACCGATATAGACGAGTTGCCTGAAGTTCTGGTCGATAAGGTGCCTTGAATCCCGGAAATACTGAAGGACGCTCGCGTTGACAGCACCACCAAAAGTTATTACAGAGGTTTTAATCGGTGGAAAACGTGGGCCTTGGGTAATTCATTGGGTGAAAAGGACATCTTTCCGGCCAAAGTTTTTCATTTTGGTATTTATTTGTGTTCTGTTGTTCAATCGTCGAATTCATTTAGTACAGTATCAAAGTCCTTTCATAGTGTTAAATGGATGCATGATTTGTATGGCAACAGACTCAATGTTAGTTAAAAAACATACCAGAAGCTGCGAAACGTAGACTGGTTAGCAGTACTGTTAAAAAGAAACCGATGACACCTGAAATGTTACTTAAATGTTCAATACTTTATATTGCGAAAACAATTTGAAAAACCAAAGAATTATTTGTGCATGTTTATATGCTTATGCTGGATTCTTAAGAAATGAAGAACTGTTAAAGATAAAGCGTTCTGACATTGTGTTTCATTCTACATATATCAATATTTTCATTGAATCTAGTAAGACTGATGTTTATAGAGCTGGTGCTTAGTTCACTCTTTCCCGTACTGTTTTATGCCCTGTTGTGAATTTAGAACGTTATTTGAGTTAGGCACATATCGATTCGGATTCTGATGTTTACATATTTTGTGGAGTATCTAAATGTAAGAATGGTTATAAGTTACGAGATATGAACAAACTAATATCTTACACTACTCTGAGAGAATTATTTATTGAAGCTTTCAAAGATCACGTTATAGACATTTCAAAATATGGTTTACATTCTTTGCGTTCAGGTGGCGCTACAGCAGCGGCCAATAACGGCATTAAAGATAGGCTTTTTAAAAGACACGGTAGATAGCGCAGTGAAAATGCCCAAGATGGTTATATCAACGATTTTTTATCTGAAAGAGTGAGTGTTTCTCAAAATTTAGGTTTATGAATAAACATATATTACTTTAAAGTACAGATTTCTGGTTCTTTTTATTTCAGCTATGCCCAAGTGCTCGGTACAATAAGTATTATTATACCTCAATTTCATTTACAATGTTAATCTTCCATAGGCCACCATGACATATAAGTACTGTCAGAAAAAAAAATACTGTCGGAAAAATACTGCCACCCGCTACCATAGTTACGGAATGTTCTAAAAATTATACTGTACCATTCGCGCATGCGCAGTATCTATTTTTACATTTCCGTTGTAAACAGTTTACTGTCGGAATAATACTGTCACACGCTGCCATAGGTACGGAATGTTCGAAAATTATACTGTACTATTCGCGCATGCGCAATATCTATTTTTACATTTCCGTTGTAAACAGACGACAATAATGGCAAGCAACAAACGTTTTAAAGTTGAATAAAGTTGTTCATGGTTTGAATTGTTTTTCGGTATAATAAAATAAATGTTACATGTCTGTCAGACATGTAATATTTATATACTATATACTAAGTATTTTTGTCTTGTTGTTTATTCAGTAGTTACAGATCTGTATAGGTAATATGAAATGTATTTCACGCCGTTTAAGCGGAGCGAATTAGGCGGTAAATAATTTCCTATGGTTGAATAAGATCTGTTCATAGTACCAATGGAAAGTTGTGTTGTTAAATAATGTATTTCACGAGTTTTTGTACTTTAGGTAATGCGTATTCATTGTCATTCAGCTTTGGGCATCAATGCTTACGGACACATTATTTTAAGAACGGGTCAACTGCACAGTTATTAGAACAGTATATATGTATGCATGTATAAGTTTGCATTAGATATTTTGCTGGACAGTGGTATATTGACGGTATATTGTGGTATATTGTTTCCAGATGTTACAGTTTTCTTGCAATTTGTGGTACAGTTGAATGAGTTATAGACTTTGATGTATAGTAAGCTATGCCCAAGTGCTCGGTACAATATATACGATATAAGTATTTTTGTTTTGTTGTTTATTCAGTAACAGATCTGTTTAGGTCATAGGAAGTAAGGTGATTGTGTCAGCAGTTGATTGCTATATAATTGTATGCATTGGAGACACGAATTTGCGATAGATTGAATAACTATTACATTGTTAATTGTCTGGCATTATTGCAACGAGTTGAGAATTTGAAGAAATTACAACGAAATATTGCCTGTTGATTTGTAAATTGGATATTGCCTGTTTCGAACAATATATTCAACCATTTTAAGTGTTGATTCAGACCAATGCAAAGTTTTAACACAGTACGCTCTAATATACAGTCTTACGCAAGTACTGGTATAATGAAAACGATATACCCGCGGGGAGAGGAAAGATGATGTGTCATTTTCAATAATCACTTAAATGTTATTATGCAGAATAACTAACTCCAGGTAGTATTTCTAAACTTCACCATTATGGTCGGTATTCTGCACTTTTAATTACCACAAAAATTAATCAAATTTTTCAAATATTTATTATACTTTTCTGCAATAATTTACTGTTTTATATTTTTAGAAACTCTTAAATGAGTTTCATCAGTAGTTACTGGAACAAAATAAGTGGAATAGTTTATCAAATTAATTTTTCAAAAAGAAACATATGTTAATCATGTTTTTTTTTTCATTTTTTTTTAAATTTTGCAACCCTATGCAAACGAAACTCTTTATTGACATGAAAACGTTTCTGTCACATGTCAGACATCATAAAACGTCTTATATCTTTGTCATTTTGGAGAAAAACATCATCATGAAAGCATCTTAATTTCTGTTGTTGAAATGCACAAGTTTTACAAACTTTTGATATATAAATTGGTTTATCAATTATTTAAAGCAGCTTTTTCATTTAATTCTCAGTTTGTGTTGTCTGGGTTTATCTGGGTAAATGTACTATAGTGTGACGGCAGAGCCTTCATCATTTTGTAAAGTGAAAACCACCACATTATTTAGTTTACAGGTAATAGGCAAACATAAGGCAAATACAACAGCGGACCATTATAGCGTGTGGAGTGTTGCAAAATTGTACAAAAAGATATTTCTTCAATAAAAGAAATAATTATGAAATAAAAATATATGATGTTTCGTTCCATGAGCTGAGTTTTCAAATCCCGGTCTTTGTTTCAAATGCAGTGTTAGAAATAAGGGTAAACTTTAATTCAGATATTTCAAGCTAAAGGTGTGGGTGGAAAGCTCTAAAATTGTTAGAACAAACTTTGTATATTAAAAGTGGCAATTTGTTAAAGATAGCTTCGCGCATTATACTAACTGAATTGTTTATTGCATCCATATTTCGTAAAATGAAGGCATAGTGTGCCACTCATTTTCTTTCTGGTACAACAAACTGATCATAATTTCCTTTTCAAAAATTGTGTTAGTACACGCACACATTTATCGCAACGAAAATTATGTTTGTGTTCTTTCAAACAAAGAATTAGTGTTTCCTAAAGTTTTAGTGTCGTGGGATATTTACAGAATTCCCATATACCCGATGTACTGAATACGGATAAGTATATTATGCCCGTATATTATGCAAATCCTACCCGTGTATATTCGTATACCTGAACTATATGGGACCGTGCACTCCTGTATGATGACGTATTGTTCGTAATGCTAGCTTGTTTATTTGAGAGTTATGCGAACAAAACCGTCTCTCAGCTTAACGTTGCACTTAAGGACTAGTAAAGTGCAGTTAAGCGACTTCCTGTTCTTATGTTTGGCCAGCTGTAGAAAGATAAGATTTGACCAAACCTCGTTACATTTAACCATCTTTTTCCCTACCTTTCGGTCGATTTTAGAAGTAATCCATTGAAGAACGTCGAAACAAGCAAACACACACAAAGAACGCCCTTTGTGTTTTTGTTATAAAGTAGGCTGTTTTTCACAAAGTACAGAATAGTATGTCCTTCCTCTTTGCATCAATAGTACAAACACAGTATCTGACAGAAACCGTTTCATAGTTATTTGTTGTTTTTTTTTACTTCCCCTTTGTTCAAAGTCATGACTTGGTCATATAGAAGTAGTAATAAAAAAATCCGCATGGCTTTGCGGGAACGTCTTAACGCACGTGCTGTCGGACGACACGAGATGTAAATTGAAATTTAGCTAATTTACCATTAAAAGTTAACACCAACGTTCATACGTTCGATAATATAAATGGAAAATAATTGATGTTAAATGGATGTTGACTGTTTCTTTATTGTTGCAGAAGCAAAGAAAAGAACACAATTTATCTTTTTAAAAGGACAAAGCCCAAAATTATCAGATGATATACTTTATTCTATCTCATTGTCTCATTCGCTTTTAAATGAAAAAAGGAGAGATAATTCAAAAAAAGAAACATATGTTCAAAGATGTCTTTTTAGGCATTAGGACACGACACCAAGAAAGCGTTCATTTCGATATGTATGAATAGCTATCCATCGAAAAATAGTACAACATCCACTCTCTATGTTAAGACTTATAATAATGTTTTCAGTTTATCTTGTTTGACGAAGAATGTTTTACTAAAAAGTTGACAGCTGGTAATAATTCATTCAAAAGCAATAACGTGTACATAATTTGAAATGTAAAACAGGAAAAATCTTAATCAATAAAAGATCGTATATTTTCAACGATAAAACTAAGTGTAAAATCTATTTCACGACCGATCGTATCAAAGTCTATCTAACAAGGTTGAGAAATTATTATAACAACCCTTTCGTTTAAATAACATAACATAACATAACAGAACTTTATTAGCATTAAATGTAAACAGCCATGCATTTACATAGAAGAACATAAAACATATACATGTAAAAATTTCAAATAATAATTGAAAAAATACCAGGTTACAACATAGATACATCTTTTTATGCAGCTCCATATTAACAATATTTTTTATTTGACAAAAACAACAACAATCCGGTGGAAAAGTTAACAGAAAAAAAATTCTGGGAGAAAAAATTAACAACAAAACAGTTGTTAGAAGAAATATTTTCATGATTAATTAGTTAACTGAGACCATAAATTGCCTTGTACACTTGAGATTATATATGTATACTATATTACATTTACTGTTGTTTTATTGATGGTAATACCGTACGTATAAGGCATCTATTTCTCAGCTTTAGTCAATGCGTTGTTTGAAGGCAATATATATATAGCTAAATTTATTATTTTCTTGGTGGAAATATTTGATAATAATTCGGCGAATTTGTTTTAGAATTTGTTTTATCGTTGGCCACCTACAATAGTAATGATTTAAAAATCTGATTCTCAATTCTCTTTACTTTGGGCAAACTAACAAAAAATGGTACTCATTTTCAACCATGTTCATATTACACTGTGAACAAATACGAAACTGTCTGTCTATACTGGTATATCTACCTGCTTCTGTTGCTAGATTATGTGAAGAAAGACGGAATTTTGACAAGGCAATTTGATATTTTCTTTCGTTTATACAGTCTAGGTATTTCTCTTGTTCAAAGTTATATTTGAATAAACAATCAGACGATAGTTTACTACAATTATTAATAGTTGCATACCAAGATTGTTTGTATATGTCCAAGATGCGTTGTTTTATAGTTTAATAAGAGATGCTTATACTTACGTTGGTTATTCCATATATAACCTAATCCAGTGTTTTCAAAAATAGATTTAATTTGAGATGCCCAATTTGTACTGTTATACCAGTTTCCATTATTTGCATCATTAGTTAACATTTCGTATGTTGTTACAATGAGTGGATTTGATGATGTGAGTACTTTAAACCAATTTTAATCATAATCCGTTGTCTATAAATTTTCATTAGAAATCTTGCAAGCTCACCGTATAGTCCTTCTATATTAGCTGACTTTTTTACACCTAAATTTTTTCGTAAACATTTACAAAGTATACGTTCTATTTCTTTTGACTCATGATATCCCCATACAGAGGCATTGTAATTCAAAACAGATCCAACTGAGGTATCAAATAATTTGCATTTATCTTTTGTTGTTAACTCCACTTGATTTAGAATAGTAAAAAGATTATTTAAGGCATAGTTTGAATGTTGTGCTATTCTCTTCTGTGTTCTATACCATGAACCGTACTTAAATAAATGTGCGCCAAGATAATTAAAAGAGGAAAGAACTTTTTTTCTCATTTAACTTGAAGTTGTGCGAAGTATGACGCCCTTTCTCAAAAATCATTATCTTGGTTTTTTCTATATTTATTTTTAATCCCCAAGTAAAACAATATTCTTCTAATTGGTTTAATAAATTTTGAAGAGCTGCAGGGGTTTCTGCAACCAAAACAGCATCATCTGCAAATAAGATGAATATTTTTAGTTCGTCGATAGTAAATAGACCTTCAATATCTGAGTTAATGTTTTCTACAATGTCATTCAAGAAGGATAAAAACAGCAAACTTAAACTTGGGTCCCCCTGTTTTACCCCTATATGTGAAACGAAAAATACTGACGTTTTACCTTTGTATCTAACACATTGTTTTACAACACTATACATTGCTTCTAGAGCTTTAACAATTTTTGTGCTTATTTTTTCCATATACAGTTTTTGCCAGAGGAGGGTCCTATCTAACTTATCAAAACATTTTTCGTAGTCAATGAAGGCAATATACAGTTTCTTATGATCATTAAGTGTTTTAGATATTACTGAATGAAATAAAAAGATACAATAAAAAGATACAACCTGTTGTAGACCTGCCTTTTTGAAAACCGAACTGTTTATGATTAAGACTTTTGTGTATCTGTGACCATTTTGTAATTCGATTTAGCAAAACTTGTGAATAAATTTTGCCTAAAATATTAATAAGACAAATCCCTCTATACTTGTTTGGGTCATCTAAGTCCCCACCTTTGAAAATAGGCACTAATATTCCTCGTCCCCAAATTTCTGGGTACTCCCTCCGATTAAATAAGCGGTTAAAAAGTTTTAATAGTACAGTTGCAATGTTATCAAAGGAGCATTTAAATATTTCTGCACAAAGCTCGTCTAGACCACTGCTTTTATTATCATTTTGTGAAAAAGTTGCGTCTATTAACTCTTCATAACTAATTTCTTTGTCTAAATATTCATCATATGATTGCTTATATTCTGGTGTGTTATTGTTACTATCAGATTCTTCGCCGTATAAATTTCGAAAATGCCCAAATAAATCATCGGCTGTTAGGTTCTGTGCTAATTGTGTGTTTTTTTTTGGCATATTGTTGTTTTAATTTCTTCCAAAATAGTCTAGGTTTTTGTTTAGCCATATTTTGTAATTCTAATTTCTCTCTTTTTTAAATTTATTCTTTACTTTCCGTTTTATTCTATTGTAATTTGACTTTTTATTAATAAAATCCTGTCTATTCTCGTGAGTTTTATCGCGAGAAAATTTATTTCTAGCTGTAGTGTACATTTTTCGTGCAGCATAGCATTCTGTATTGAACAAATTATGTTTCTTAATACCATTTAAGTTTGAACTAGGTTTTGATTTATTTGTTCTGCCGTTTGTTTGCATGAAATCAACAAAATTCTGTATTATATGATCAACACTGTTTTCTGTGTTTTCAATATCTAAAATAAATGCCTGCAAGATTTGCTCGTTATTCGATAAACACTCTATGAATGAATTTACATTCTCAGAATCAAATTTTATATATTTATCATTCAAATGACTGTCTTCCTTTTTACTGAGATTGATAGGTTTGGACAAGAAATTTACCTGTAAACCCGCATGGTCAGAAAATTCATTTAATTCAGAAACTTGAAAATGCGATACGAATTCGAAATATTTTTTATTTAACAAAAATAATCTACTGTACTCGATCCATTCATTTAATGGTATGTATAGTCACCTTTTTTATCTGAATATAATCCTCCATTGCCGATTAGCAATGATGTACATATGCACAATTCAAGCAAGCGACGACCATTTGTGTCGATCACGTGATCTTGATTTTCACATGCCGGAATGTCTACATAAGTCATTATATCATCATGCTCAAAATCTAAATACATGTCATAGTCTATAAAGTCTGGATGTTTAGAAGTTCTAGCATTTAAGTCTCCTTAAACGAATATTTTGCCCATGGATTTATTTTTCTCTATATCAGACTCTATTTGGTCATAAAAATCAAAATTGTTAGTATTAATAACATTAGACTGGCAAGGTACAACATATGTGTTACACAAATAAACATCATCGTTGTAATTAAACATTGTATTTGATTGTTTAATCCACATGATACCATATTGGTTTTTTCTAAAACAGTTATTTTGTGCTTCAGCGCTTGTTTATAATATAACGATAGCCCACCACTATATCTTCCTTTTGATGTATTTTTTTATTTATTACCAAACACCTACGTATCCCTGTATTTCAAGATTAACACTTACGTTTTTATGAATCCATGTTTCCTGTAGAAGAATTAAATCATAACTATACAAAATACACAGAAAATCAGGGTCATGTATTTTCCTAGCAAGCCCGTTGACATTCCATGATAAAAGTCGAATGTCATTACGTTCCTCACGACCACACTATTTATAAGTGGGAAGCGTGTGCTTCGGAGGGGAATAGCTTTTCCACCTTTGTATATCTTTGTCAGTTTTCCGTTTATGTAGAGTTTTCGTCCTTGCTGTCGTACTGTTTTGCCGTCCTTTTCGTTGTCTTTAAAGTCAGCTTCGAATGCTTTTCTTGCGTCACGAGACGTCAGAGGTCGTTGAACGCCAACGCCTTGTTGCGTTTTTTAATTTCTGTTTAATATCCTCATTGTACGACGTTTTTCGTACAAGTTCGCGATTTCCGTATTCTGCGAACTTTACAACGATTCCTCTAGAATTTGACCAGGTTTTTGACCCAAGGCGATGGGCCCGTATGAATTCATGTTAGTCGTATCAATCTCCATGTGTGTGATTATAAGGTCCTTCACTAATTCAGAGCAATCCTCTGGGTCTTTATCTTGTGGTGTTATAACATTTTCAGGAATTCCTTAAAGATTAGGTTATCATTCATAGACCGTGTTTGCAAGTCAATGATCATATTGTCCATTTCGAAATTTTGTCCCTCTAGATCTTGATTTTCCTTCACGAGCCTTTCATTGACTTCATATTTAATATCCTCTTTCATAGTTTTAATTTGTGTTTTGTTTTGCTCAGCTTCACTATCCAGGAACTGACATGACCGTTCAGTTTTGGTAACTCTCCTTTCAACACCGGTCAATTTTGTTTCAGTGTCTCTGATGTTTTAACTGTTAATGTATTGAGAGACTTTCCAACCTTTTCAGAAGACAACTTAAGTGACTTCATATCTTCGATAATATGCGTTGCCCATATTGGCGTGTTCTGCGTTTGCAGTTGTGGTTGCGGTTAAACTTGTGGGGACCCAAACATTAGCTGTGTAGGTACTCCATAGTTCATCATTTGATTAGGACTCGCGGAGTTCATGTTTACATTGCTATACATTGGAGTCACTAAATCCATGTTACCAGTCAGTACAGCAGGGCTATTGTTCGACTCGCACTTTCTTTTGTTAGCCGTATTATGTATACATTGTGATCGAAAATCACTCGATTGTCCCATGCATAATCCACAAACATCTATACTCGTTGTACTTAAATTTTCGAGAGGAGAATTCGGGTTTCTCTTCTTTTTCTTCTTATTTTCAGAATTTCTAGCGTTTTTTTCCGATGGCATTATTATCCTATTTCACGCTATTACATCCAAAACTCTTTGAAAACAACATCCCGAAACTATTTTTAATTCCATTTATTAGCGAGAGCTATTTTTCATGGCCTTCACTGAGTAACGGTAAAAAATCTTTATATAAAATTTCTTGTAAATAATTATTTTATTGAGTGTCTTGTTTCTCTTTATATAATTCATATTGTTTCTTACAAATTTCTGAAATTTAATTTTCTTAAAATTTTCTTAAAATTTCTTAAAGCAAGCATTTTTTGCTAATTAATGCTTAATTAACGTAATTAATTCTTAATTATTCCTAATTTTCAATTTTTTTTTTAATTTCTTGTTCAATCAAATAATCAAATTAAAAAAAATCTCTGAAATTCTTGAAGCAAGAGAAAGTTCTATTAAATATTTATTGTTAACATATTTTTAATTCTTGTTAATGTGTATTTTGTTGAAATTCTTGTCAAAATTTATTTTATTGAATATTTATTTAAATGCACATAAAGCTTCTTGTTAATAGTGTACTAAGATATACACAATCCTATTGGCGAAAAAGTATTTTCTCAAAGTGACTTACTTTCCTTAAGACAGCAATAACTACTGTATATTATATATTTACAGGTATGACATTGGATATATCAATATGGAAGTTTGGTAGAGATACTGGATCGTATGGACACCCTAAGACTTTTATACCCTTAGGAAAAAGATATGGTATAATCAAAACAGCATTAAATAGCATGTAGAAACATATATGCATACCCTTATACCTGTAGTAACATATATATACAATATATGAGGTGTATAATAAGTAGAGCGGATGCGAACCCGACAACTCCCCCCACACCCTCCCACCAACACACACACAATTCATAGCAGTATAAACATTTCTTTGAAGATATAAAGAATTTCAGCTTGTACCTCGTAGCAATCGTATCAACTTTTTCCCCTTTTATTCGGTAATATATCTCGATTCACGCTATATATCTGAATACACTTTCATTTATTCAAAACTTGACAAATAAAGAACACTAATTTAGTGTAAAAGAATAGTAACTTTTCAGAGTTTCATTGAATATTGGATATAATAGCGTTTTGTATTTTATTTCATGAACATTTCATTATTTTCCTTTACTAATAACTTTCATATAAAGCATTTAAAGTCTCCATAGATAACAACATTCATTTCTCTTCAGTATTACTCTCATTTGTTTAGTTTTATCCTGGAGCTATGTTTACTAGTGAAAGTTAAAATACAGATACTTCTGTAGACGTGTTATAAAGCTTTTCTACAATATAATTTTTCAAATGATTTATCATTGTTTTCACTGGTATTAAATTCTTTCAAACTATTCATTGTTGCCGTATTATTCTACCAAATACGTCTCTAAAACTCAATATAAATTCTTATATTTGCATAAATACAAAATTCTGATGACATCTTTATTAATGAACCACAGCAAAAGACAGAATAAACTGTTTTTAATCGTTTTGTAATGAAATGCTTAGAATGATAAAACGCTATCTTAGCTATATTCGCAGCAACTGTGTCAAATTGGCGAAAATGTTTTAAATTTTGGACTTCTTTTCGCAATCTTAGATAATGGAATTCTGTTGAAAAAATACATGAACAGAAAATTGTTAAAAAAGCTATGCCAAAAAAATTCTTATAATTATATCATTAATATAGAATAGAATAGAATAGAATAGAATAGAATAAGCATTTTGAGAGTATTCAATATTAATTTTTTTCTGCAAATTTCAAGCCCATGGTAACAGAGTCTGTAAAATCAAATGACGAAGCTATGCCTTGCTTATAAATGAACTCATCTACAAGCTTGAATTTGGATGAGTATCTGTTTTACTTAAAATAAACTTTTGACTTTCATTAACAAACAATACTTTGAATCGGTCTTGGTTTGATAAGTTGCTGTTGTTTCCTTCGAAAACGGTTTCCATTTCTTGACTGAAAGACTATCTTTAACGGCTGTTGTAATTTTCGTTAAATTGTCACAATAATCATAAAACAAAAGGAAAAGAAAAAAAAGTATAGCAACATTACAATGTCAAAGTCATAGAAGGAATACAGTAACAGAAGTACTTGTACATTTCTTGTTGAAATTTCGCTGAGATGCTATCAATCGTGCAAATAATATATAATTAGGACATAAATATAAGAAATGGTTGTCTGACGAATCGTTGTTGCCTCGTTACAACCATTTTGGTCATGGCAAGCGCATTGTAAAACCGATTGGCCATCAATCACTGTGTCTATGCATCCAGTGGTAATTCGTTCCGCAGAGCAGCCTCTATGAACTGAATCTTTGAATAAATAATAAAAATCAACATAAACATAAATACAAACAAGTGAAAATTGGTGTCCTGTAAACTATAATTTTACTGTATACATATTGACACACGCAAATAAATTCAAAGTTGAATGTCACTCAGTTTTTTTATTCTGCGTTTTTGATCTTGATAAAGAAAACCATTAAAGCAATCATTCTTACTTCGGTTCGTAATGAAAAATATATAAGATAAGATCAGATACGATGCCTGTTGTGTGTTAATAGGTTTTCCTTTGACCTAACAGTATATCTATTTTCTGGTCACATTTGGCAATCCTATATAATGTCTTTTCTAAAGTTCATTCGTGATTCTGACTAACTGATTTAAATAGATTCACACAGGACACAAGAGCTTGCATATAGTTTCCACTGGTATGTGAGGGTTAACCAAATTTACCTGTATGTAAACCAAATAACCAAGTAGCAAATTCATAATCATGACATTTCATCAAAAGACACTTCCTGGCCAAGTTTACGTACAAGAGCGTTTAAAGGGATGAATGTTCTATAAATTAGTTTTAAACATCAAGTGACCCTTTCTTTATCTCATCTAAAAGACATACTGATTGTTTTGTTTTTAAATGGTTTTTAAAAGGTGCCATTTCTTAACTGGTCAAAGTCTTAGTAGGGATGCAACAGCCAAAGCTTCATGTTAAATTTCAGAACTCTAGGCCTTGTTGCTTCATCCAAGAAGAATTTAAAGATTAACCCTCTGTATTTCTACGTTTAACATGTGATCCCTCGAGCGGGACCAATAGTGACCACAGGAACATTATTTACACAAAATTGATAGTGTCTGCTTATCAAATTAAAAAAAACCCTTACTCTTACGGTTTCTAAAAAGAAGATATTAAAAACTTTCTCCATGTAATTCAATATAAATCCCCCCTCCGTTCTGGACAATGCCAAAAATGACTCAACGTAAACCTTTACAGTTTACGTAGGTGTCTGCTAGACAATGCTTCAGATTTCAAAATTCTAGGCCTTGTGGTCTCATACAAGAAGATTTTTTAAAGATAGCATTCTATATTTTTTTATAAATATTGTGACCCCTAAGGCAGGGCCTAAAGTGACCCCAGGGACATAATTTGATCAACTTTGGTTAAGGTTCACTAGAAAAGGCTTCAGGCCAAAATTCAGAACTCTAGGCCTTGTGGATTTGGACAAGAACATTTTTTGAAGATTTTCCTTTATATTTCTATGTTAAACATGTGACCCCCTCGGGCGGGGCCAATAGTGACCCCAGGTAGATTATTTGAACAATGGTAGAGGTTCACTACACAATGCTACCCACCAAATTTCAGACACCTGGGCTTAGCAGTTTTAGACAAGAAGTTCTTTAAGAAACGGAATTCTTTGAACAACTTTGGTAAAGCTTCATGCAAGGAACATTCCTGCAAAGTTGTATTTACTTTCACTACGTGGTTTAGGAGGAGATGTTGTTTAAAGTAAAAAGGTACGGCGCACGACGCACGATTCTCGACGCACGACGGACACAAGGTGATCACAAAAGCTCATCCTGAGCATATGCTTACGGTTTAGTTAGCTGAAAATTCTCCTGTGATGTAGTAACAAAGTTTCCTTTGATATGAGCTAGAGGTACAGTTTTAATCCTACATGATACAGTTTCAATTTCATCTGCGATGTCATTAAAACAATCTGTAAAATTAAAACGTGTGGGTCTAAAATACGGCATTTGTGCGCTAACAAGCTAAGTGCTGACGACAGTACTAAACATCAACCCGACTACCCTGTGCTCACACAAGATAAAATGTATAAAACGCATCTGATTTACCTTATGAAGGCTTAGTCAACGTCAAACAACTGTGGGCTCATTACGCGATTAAAATGTCACTTGATATTATGTTCGAGTACGCTGTATGCCATAGGGGATTTAGCATACAAAAACAAGCAACAACAATAAGTAAATAAATAAATGAAACCATAACAAATTCTTAACAGTGTACTTTTTAGATCTAAAATTCAGACAAGTAATTAACAAAGATGCTTGGCCGAAACAGTTTCAGCTAACAAAGCAGATAGCTCTAGAAAATGACAAAACAAATATGACGTAAAATTATCAACTGAAATATTGACTCACCAACAGACTTATATATTGTTTTGAAACACGATCCATTGCCACAGTTGACTAGAACTTGATAATTCTGATTAAAAACGTTGTCACTACATTCCGCATTTAAGTAGCAGTCATAGCACTGCAGTCCATCTAGAAATAAATCATGTTTATCATTTACTATTATTTTTATTGTTATTATCATCATCATCATTATTACCTTTTATTATTATTATTATTGTTGTTGTTGCTGCTGCTGCTGCTGTTCGTATTTAATTCTGTTTTAATAGAAAAACTACCATTGCATAAGCTAATTGAAATTATAATTATATTTAGAATCATCTTCATTACTTCAACTGAATATTGATGATTATTTACCTTATCCTAAAATCTTAATATTAAATGAAGATACATATTTGTATAAAATTAGATAAAACTTTACGGATGACCGTAACAGGACAATGATATTTGGTGTATAAGTAATTTAGATCACAGCTTGTATGGTATGAATTTTAATAATAAATGTATTAGACGCCAATTGTTCTCATACCATCTCCAGCCCCAACAACACCAACAGGACCATTGCAATTGTCTTTGTAATAGCAGCCACAGACGACTAAATCGACAGTAGAAGTGTCACAGCCGTACCACTGAAACCCAGGCAAACAGTACCGGTCAATCGGCCCTGCTAAAAAGTACAAGATGATAACATGGTAATTTTTTGTCAAAAGAATATTTAGAATATACCCAATAATGTTACAAAACTTATATACTACTCAAGTTTGCTAAGCACGAAGAATATAGAAAGAATGATTTTAAGAAGAATTTTTAAGTGTAGATTTGCAAAGCTTTAGTTCATTAGTGAATTTAAGATATTAAGTGATTGCTTTATCAATCTGTTGTGTTTTAATTCGTTTTGATCATAGCGAATAATGAGACAACTGAAAAAGGGATTTGGGGGTTATTAACTTCTATTTATCGAAGACGAAACGACAGTACTGTTGATTCTTAAGTCAATATCTGGTATGTGGCATGTGGCTATCATTACAGCTTTGCAGTGCCTTCTCGTGCTGGTTCTTTTAGCCACTCAATTCTGAGACAAACACTGCACAGAGCTGCTGAATGGTTCTTGACTGGACTTGCCGAGCTGTAATAGTACCAGCTGTATGTAATTCAAAAGGTTCTCGACTGGGTTCAAGTTGGAGAACGGGGTTGTAACTTCACACAATCGATCCCCCCCTCTCAATCAAAGTACTGCTTGGATACTCTGATACAGTCAGGATGAAAGTTTTCGACTCTGAGGATGAAGTTGTCGCCTACTGTACAAGCGTCGGTTCGTACATAGGCATCCAAGGCATCATCACTATACCGTTGATCAGAGATTTATGTGTATATCACAGCCTATATAATACAAGATGCCATCCAAGATCAGTTATGAGCCAACGCAAAACCGGTCGTGTTCTACTTTGTTAGCATAAGAAACCTCACTCCTTTTTTCCGCCACGCCCTGTAACACCTTTTGGTATTGGTTAAGGCAATACTGTCACTCGTAGTTGTCTTGTAAACCCAACATATTCCATTCCAACTCATATAGTTCCTGGAGATTGTTCTTGGAGAGTGTGGTCTTCAAGACCTAAAGCCACTCTTGATAGCCCAGTTCGGAAGGTCTAGGTGAGTAAATTCAACTCATTTGCATTTTAAAGGTCTCCACGACTGGCTTCTTGATCCAGTATCCCTACAGCGTGCCGCATATCTGCCTAAATCAAATGTCGCCTAGAGTTTACATCATCCATCTTTAGATTAACATCAAACATCTTACTTATAAACAGACCACTGGATAATGTGGATTGTGTAAACACGCAAAGTCCATGACACATTCTCATGCAAAGCAAGGGGTGCGTGTTTGCAAATGCTCGTCACAAAACTACTGTTATTTTAGGGTCTCAACGCTCGTGTGTTAGTGACTCGAAACAGAATAGAAAAAAACTGAAAAGTACCAAACTCTGAGCAGTATATATTTTTAAGTTTTATTCAAATTGCACGGAAAATATAGTTTGTAACTGCACGCTGAGTACTTTGATATAGTTAAGCAAATGACGTCCCGACCACTAAAAATTTAATTTGGTACAAATTTTGAAATTAAACACCAGTATGTCGAACAACATCAGTCTGCCCCAGGTCTACAAAAAACCCATTTAGAGCGATTACCTTCATTTAAAAAGTGCTTCAAGAGATAACCATCCTTTTTATTGATTAACCATTCTTCCAAAAGTATTTTAGAACAAATGAGTCAAGACTAATACCAAAAGACACGAAAATGGCTCATCATTCGGCACAGTCATAATAAAATGTTCTATTCCTCTTTATGACGCTACTATATTTGAACGTAGTGTGTTATAATCAGACACGTGGCATGTGAAGAGTGAGATAGAGAGCGAGAGCGAGCGAGCGAGCGAGAGAGAGACTCTAGAAACAAAATACAACAAATTACATTAAACGGCATATTAGCTATATAATAACAACTATCAATAATGTTCATAAAGCAAAATAAAAACCTTTTTAAATAGAGACGAATAAAAAGGTAAAACAAATTCAAATATTAAACATGTGCGTAGTCTACAGGTACCAGAGTTGCAAATCTTTGAACACCTTTTGTCACCATATATAATTATAATAAATAGAACAAGGAAATAGTTGAAAACGATGAATGCCCCCCAAACGAACACGAAAGTAAAAATGTGCAATTTAGGAAGGTGTAGAGTGAAGAGTTGTTTTGTGTTTCATGATGACGATTACTGCACTGATGCATACTGTGCTTATTACCTTAAATGGTGTTGAACTATTTTCACATCAAAACATAACTGCGTTAATTACTTATCCACCAGGACCTTGTTAGATACTTGGTGATTTAAACTTGGTTAAGGACAATTTGTATGTGCGTTATGCGGTTAAGAAGTTCTTTCAACGGTTTTGCTTAATGGGCTAGAATCTGGCGGACATTTGACCTGCAAACACCGACCACATGTCTAAAAGCCAAAGAAGTCCGCCCCACTTGATATGCAAAGTGATACTGAAAACCTAACTTGTTTTGACCACAAATAACAAGGTTCTAAGGAAAATTGTGAAATGTATAAGCATTGGCGTTTATAAACTGGATTAATTGACTAGGAACTGTCTGGTGCGTTGTCGTTTGTGCGTTGATTTTTCCGCTATTCATTAACGCGCTTGTATCGTCAGCCTCAAAATGGAATAAAACGTATATTTTTATTTTGCTCTCGGTACATAGAAATTAAATATATTTATATTTTGGTAAAGTTTTAAACAAGGTCTGTAAAGACGTTTCACATAACTTAAGGATATCTTCTATCTTTTGTATAGCAAAATTTGGCTTAACTTACCGAAATTTGTATCCCTAACTTTCATACATGTTCCGTTTGTACAGTCAACAATTTCTTGTTCATAATCCTGGAACAAATCATCTCTACACTTCTTTTCATGAAACTTGCAGTCAAAACACGTCAATGACTGTAATGGTGGTACTACAATGATGTAAATTTAAGCAAGTTTTAACTGCTTACACAAATGAAATACCGATTTGAACCCTAAAAATGTTTGAAAGGTAGTCTTTCATTTCATAAAACTCAACATCATTAAGTTAACATACCAAAACTAAAAAAATCCACTGTATCGAAAAGAAAGTATTTCTCTTGTCAGTCTTATGTTTTCATACTTAAGAATTCATAATTATTTTCGAAAAATCGTTTTTAGGATTATGTAAATCTGTTTGTCTATCAAGCTTAAAACTTCAAAATATTTTTCATATCTAAAGACTCATTTTCAATCCCGTTTTTCTGCACTTATATTAAGTAATTAATGCCAGTTGCACGACTCAGTTTTCAATTGAAAGGTTTGTGGTATAAATATTCAATTTCATTGTATTCAGAGAAGAAATTCTTTTATGCAGTGTAGACACTGAACGGACGCCGCTAATTTCTCTGAAATTATATAGGTCTATATAAAATACAACAAAGTTTAATATACTTAGTTTTGTACTATTCACGTTTACGTAGGTATAGCACATAAGAGGTATCATCTTTTTTTACGATCATACTGCATTCAATCTAAACGAACAGTTCAAACATAACGAGATATGAAAGCAATAGGGTTATGTCTACAACTAATTTATAACATTGTTACCCATAAATACAGTCTAAGATTAAGATAATGCATATTATATTAGAGAGTTACTCTAAAGAACTAAATTAAGGGGACATTACGTTTCATGATGCAAGAAATTAATTAGTGATAACTAAAGCATAAACTAGAAGTGAAAAGAACTGGGTTTAAGCTCAGATATAACTTACCGTACGCGATCATAAGGTAAACCGGAACTAGAGACATCATTGCATTCATAATGGCTGGTACCGAATCTTGAAATACAGAAACAGTTGTTCGAGTAGCATTGTCAATAAAACAAGACAAAGTAGATACCAAATGAGTAAGTAAGAGAAAGTATTTACAGCAGTACAAAGCTGCATATAAACGACAAAAACTAAACTCATTGGGAGCAGTCAAAGGATAATCTTTAAGCTTATGTTTAGTCAGTGCAGAACAGAATTGAACCTGAAGAGACATGTAAACACACATAGTAATTCCTTTCACGTCTAAGTCACGCATAGATAATTCTTTAACAGCTTAATAGTCGAATAAAACAAGTATTTTTCTCCATTTTTGTTTAAAAGACTATTAGAATTTTCATAAGTGTTTCAAATAGGACATATTTCTCAACGTAAACATAAGAGAGAGAGAGAGAGAGAGAGAGAGAGAGAGAGAATAATATATCCTTATCTGAATTTCCTTGAATTTTTCTCTAGTGCTGTCATAGACATTTCAAAACAAAAGTACACATGAACAACTTACTCTGCCTTTGCTTCGATGAATTCCACTTGTGGCGTTTCAGAATGTTCGTCGAAAGACAGATGTAGAATTTGATTCAGTGAAAATAAGAAATACTTAGGTATCACTACAAATTGTATAATAGATTGGTAATACAATATATCCTTTCTTTCTCACGAGCTTTCTAACCATCCAACATCATGTTTAATAATGTCATGCTGAATGTTTAAGGTATTTGACTCAAATTAGCTTTATTGAATTACGAGCTTTGATACGAATTTAATACTTACGAAAGGAAATTAGATGAAAAAGCTCTTATATAACGTGACACAAAATATTGCCAGAACATAATTTGACATGTCATTCGTTTATTTGCAAAATATCTGTACGATATGTAACAAAAGAAAAGAAATAGGCGAAATATTCAAAACGGCATTTATTCTTGTGAATCAGCAAAGCTTGAAAATTATGGTAGCGATAAGTAAAAGCTGAGTTATATACGAATATATTTTAAAAAAAACATTGAAGTTTTCTGTTTTGTGTATAAAAGTTGTCGACTTCGGGTTTAAATAGAAACTTCAAGATAAAGGTCAAAATAGTTGTCAATAAAATAATTTTAATAACTGAATAATAACTGAATTTTTTACATATGGTAATTTGAACAGATAAGGAATAGTAAAAACCACGAGCACATAATGCTAAAGCCAGAAATGACATTTTCAAAGTATTTTTCCCCTTATCTGACTGACACTGAAAGGCAAAGCTATATGCTAAAGTCTACGTTTAATTCAATCAAGTTTGTGAGATACAGTATAGAAGCTGTTTGAGAAATAACACTGTTTTCTGTAAGTTTTCCTTTGTTTCTTAATCGATATTTTCTCGCATCAAAATTATGCTGAACTGACATGATATGATTTTTACATCCTACAGAACAATAAATATTCTCGGGAATAATAAGAAAATAATGTAAATTCTTTGTTTTCCGCTAGTTATATTTCTTGATTATAAGCCATCATCTCACCACTGTTTGTGCTATATAAGGGATTGCTGAAGATTTAGTGTTTTTTTGTTGCTTAATTGTTTTTGTTTGATTTTTTTTTATTTATTCATTTATTTATATATCTTCTGCTACGTTTTAGCTTTTATAACATACCGATAAAAAGTAAATTTTATAATGCATTTCATTAATTTGACCACATGTAACAACTGAAACTATCTGCTGATAAGCAACAGCTTTGTATATAATTCGCGTGTAAAGCCACATGAAGGTTAATCAATTTGTTTTATTGTTGCCATATCTAGTGATTATAAATTGCTGAAACCAACAAAGCCTTATGGTTATACAAGAAAATTGTCCTAAGTTATCCTAGAAATAATTAAGACAGCTTATAAAATGCAACCCATACATCTATTTACATTTGGTGCTTGATATTTTTTATTGTATAATAAAAATATCAATGATTTTATCTATTACTTTTTAATGATTATCCATTCATTCATTGTATATCTTTACTCTTAAATTGCCTTTACAGTTGCTGGCTGAAAATTATGCAATAAATATATGATAGTTACTTTATCGTCTAGTAAATGAACTGGGCTAAACAGGAAATTATGCTGGAGAAGTAAAAGATAAGTTCGCAATCGAACGATGACGATGAAGAAAAGATCTCAAAGCAGTCACTTACAACTTTGTTGTAATCAGGGTTATATTGTCTTCTGTTTGGTCTTGATACATCAGATACTTACCAAACTATAAGCTGTAATATAAGTGTGATTCTTGATCAGTTGGCTAAAAAATTTAACATTTTTAATTTGTGTTGATTCAGTAAATGCAATAACGCTTTTAATTTCCCCTATTTTAAAAGCATGTTTTTTTTCAGAGACCGAAAAATTCAAGGCAAATAAATCAAACACTTATTATGTCAAAGATTTCTCTTGGAGGCGTTAAGAGGCTGTACTCCAGATTTGACATAAAAAATCATAAATTATATATCTAGATGCCGTGAGATTATAACAACATAATATTTTACTTCAAAACTGATTATAATAATAAAAATAATTTCGCTCCAGCCTGATTTGAACTCTGGACCCTCATGTTAACAAAATATTTACAACGCTTTTACTGTCACCACCATCGCCGCATGTGATATTACAGATATTTACTTTAAATCTTATACGATATAGTTATACCGTCGCGTTACGGTATAGCACTTTGAAAGGGGGAAAAATCAATTTATAATGTAATTATTTGACTTATTTTTTGTCAGTAAGTTATTTTTTAAGCATTAGTCATAAATATTACAAGAAATTTATAATACAAGAAAACTTTCTTTTTTTTTGTCATCTGGAGCACAGCCCCTTTATAAAGCATTTGTTAATCTTATTGTTACTTTGGTATCAAATGGGACTATGGTTTATGTTTGTTACTCTTCAAGACTTCGGCATTAATAGGAGGATCTTATCACTTACTGCTTTGCAACTTGTCACGATGCACCAGCCCATCATAGTCGAGATAATTGCAAATATTTGAAATATTTTAAACTACTACTAGCAAAATATTGTTTTCAGATTGATTTTCGACAATATATAATCATGTAAGCATACATTTGCCTATGTTATATTTTGGCAGAGTTTAAAATACGTACTTCACAAAGTACATATTATGGAGTCTGGTATGTTAAAAAGTCTACGACATTACAAATAAATACAAAATTTTATAATGAAAAATCCTACGAGCGATGTAATGAAGGGCGATATAATAGTGTCACCATAGTAAGGATGTAACTTCTTTAAAATCCATGAAATTATCAAAAAAAGGATAATTTGTTAGTCAGGGTTTCATACAGAGATCCTAGGATAAATATTGTCACTGAGGGTAAGTAAAAACGAAGACTCAAGATTTCAAAACAAAGTCTGTACTAGGTGTGAATGATTAAATTTGTATTAAAATAAACGCGAGTTTAATATCATCTCTTCTTTAATTGACTGCAGATCATATGAAATAAAACTGCATATATCAAACAAAGGTTGCACTTACTTCGTGGAAATAAATAATTTACCATCGGCTATTATTATCCTAAAGATTCTATTCAGAACAATGGTTCCGTTTTTGTTTGTTTAATTTGCTTATAAAATCTGAAAACAAACTGTTCAGAATGATGTAGAAAAAAGCGCATCGAAGACCAACACTGACCACTGAGCCAAAGAATCGATTCACTGACGCACTTGTCAGAGGTTGTATTTATACAATTATAGTAGGTGTGCACTAGACCGCAACACATCCCCTCTTGAGAAAGTCATCATTTATGATGACGAATGGTGTTGTGTATTTTTAGATCAGAAGATCAGACTTAAATATTGAAAGATACTATTTTATTTAGTTTTTACAACTAAGTCCAGGAGAGGTCATCTCGGACGAGACCCCATCTTATGAACATGAAAGTCCGTAACAGAAAGATGCAATGCATCTTAGAATACACAACACAGAACGGGATTCGAGCTCCGATCTTAGCGCATCGAAGACCAACACTCTAACCAATGAGCCAAAAAATCGATTTCCTGACGCAGTTGTCAGAGGTTGTATTTATACAATTATAGGAAGGTATGCATTAGAACGTAACACTTAAATCTCTGATTCGTAATGAACCAATAGGCGAATATTCAAGGTAGTTTAAAACATCTGAAAGTTCTCTAGCTAGGATAATGCGTTGTCGCCACGTTAAGACATTATAAAACAAGAGACGTTCACCAAGTTCAAACACTCGTACAATACCACGTTCCGTAAGATCTAACGTTTCACTTTCCTCACTTCGTATACAATAACATAGTAGGTAAACAAATATGGGTGAGAAAGTTGTTCTAATAGCAATATTTCTTTCATTAGTTTCTTAAACGAAAGTACGAAATATTTTGATCGCAATTCATCTTTTCCTAGATGACCTTTTTTGATTTTATCGTACATGACTTAACTTCGATTTGGTGTCTACTTACCGTTTTTACTGCCACTAGCGTCCCTCAAAAGTCAAGCTTTGAAAGCTTGCTTTGAGACTCCGTGTCCAATTCTAGAAATTGAATGAAAATGAACTTCCTAATTATTGAACAATTTATTACTAATGGTAGTGTGTGTGTGTGTGTGTGTGTGTGTGTGTCTGCGAGCGCGCGTGTGTGTGTGTGTGTTTTAATTACAACGAAGGGTATGTTCTTTTCTGAATGAGCTTTAATTACCGTCATTTTCTTGTGAACCCATTTTTTCTTTTAGAATATTTAGTTCAGTTAAGCTGTCATCGTCTACACGATCTTTTTCTTTTCTTGAAATTACCATCCTTAGAGAATGTAACAGCAGTTCTCTTTTTTGGTTTTATTTCGTAATAATCTTGAATGATTTCAAACAATTTCTCTGTTTTGTTACCGTAGATCTGCATAAGTGAAATAGCAGAATGGCGGCACGACACAGGAAGTCATATATATATATAATTAATTATTACAAAAAATTACGAATAATTATTTTACAACCTGAGATCATCAACGCGTCATTTGTATATCAGCATTTATAAATATTACAGCGAAATTTGTGTTACATCATGAGATGTCGCTTAAATAAAAAAATGAAGTGCTAAAAGCACTGGCATTGTACTTAAAACACCACATTAAAAAATAAAAAGAGATTAAAACTAGCTAGTCATTACATGAACTTTAGTAGCCTATTTGAACTTGTGGGATCAGCTAATATTCCTTATAGTGTTGGGGGCTGTTCCACAGAACAATTGTATTATAAGCAAAGGACATTTTACCAAAACTACCTACCGTGGGTAATTAGTAGCGCCCAGTATTGCTGAACGTAAAATTTGAACTTGACACATGTGAAGGTACAGCAGTCACTCTTGACCTTGTACAGCGATCATGCACCAAAGTAAGGCGAATGAAATGTTCACATAATTATTCAGGGGCAAGTCCTAACTTGATTTCATGTACGTGACCTAGAGTTATCTGATCAACTTTCTTTGATACTTGTAACCAGTTTAAGGATATGAAATTGTCAATACCAATATGTGACCTGTTATCCAAATTCATAGCAAAACAAATAGGTTTGTTCTGTGTAGTTTGAAACCTGTCCAATACTAAGTCAAGCAAGGGTACCAAAAGGAGCGCACATAATCATAATGGCACTAAATGAGCAAAATTACCAACAATTTTCTTTTAAACAGGCATTAGCTTTTGTGACCACCGACCTAGCAATTTCACCACATGACTGTTGGTCCAAAGCAGCACCGAGATATTTCACTGGATCTGTGGCTTGAATACTTGTGCCAATACAAGTGATATGCAGCCTAGACTGGGCTTTTCATGTAGGTTTAGAACCAAACAGAATGGACTCTGTTTTGCCAAGGTGCAAAGAAAGCTAATTTAAACAAGCCAGTCACTAACACTCTCCAATTCATTGGATAACAGTGTTTCAATATAGGATGTGCTTTACCAGCAACAAGGATACCTAAATCGTCGACATACAATAAAAGTTTGTTTTTAACAACAACAGACATATCATTAACATAGATTAAAAATAAAAGGGGTCCGAGGATAGACCCTTGGGGCACCCCACAGCTCACGGATGCCTTGCTGGAATATACATCAGAAACATCAACTTGATGATGTCTGTCAGAAAGATAAGACTGAAAGCACCTGACAGAATACTATGGTTGACCGTGTCAAATACCTTTTGTAGACCCAGCGACAGCATACCCACCTTGTTTTCTCTATCCATTTGGAATTTAATAAAATCTTACAAATGGATGAGACATGTGTCTGTAGAAAATCCACGTATCAAACCAGATTGAAAAAAAATATATAGAAGCTTCTTATCTTTCAAAAACCCTTCAACCTGATCATAAATGACCCTTTCAAAAATCTTAGACACAATACTCAAAATTGATAGAGGGCGGTAATTGCCAACCTCTGTTTTATCATTGTTCTTATACAGAGGAATTACCTTGGCTGTCTTAAGATCATCGGGAACTGTTCCTTGAATAATGGAAAGGTTGACAATACGGGCGAGGGGACATGCTGTAATAGAAGCACTGTCCCTTATAAATCTACAGGGGATACCATCTACACCAGTAGCCTTGTTAGCACTAAGATTATTCAAATGTAAAAGAATTTTTTTATTCTCAGACACTAAAGAAAATGAAAAACTGTTTTGACGAATACCTTTAGAAGAGTAAAAAGCATTGACAAAACTTCTTCCATATTCAAAAGAACTTTTTGGCAGATTGTCAACAAGTTTAGATGTTACAGTTGTGTAAAAAGAGTTGAACTTCTCTGCCACTGTCAAAAATCTAAACAAACATCCCCATCAATTTTTAAGCTAATATTGTTTGAAGTTGATACACCCTTTTTAAAAGGTAAACCAAGCTGTTTTAATGTTTTACAAGTTTTAGAATCATTTTTGTTTTGCTCTAAATTATCAATAAAATAATTTTTCTTAGCATCAAAGATGAGCTTTTAGGTCTTATTCCTAAGGTGTTTTAAACAATTAAACTTTTCTTCACATTTATCATATTTATACAAATTAAAAGAACTATTTCTTTTTATTAATACTCTGTAAAATTTCTGAATTAATCCATAGTTCTGTACTCTGTTAGATTCTGACCTATTTAACAGGTGCAATATTATCATGCACATACAAAAGATGGATTTAAAATTACACGATGCTGCATTTAAATTATCACTAAGCATCACTGAAGTCACGTTTGTCATACATTTTTGTTCTTTTTTAACAAGATGGTTTTGATAACATAAGTAAACATGTCAATGAATAACGGTTTCTGAACAGTTTCATTTTTTTCTCGTATTGTCAACAAATAAATGAAATACATTATTGTTATGCTCAAACTTTTTTATCGGTATCATCATTAAGCTTGATTTGTACCACGTGACCTTACAGTGTATTTTCCGTATTTGTACGCACGTATGCTAAAAAATGACGGTTCTGTAAATAAAATGCTAAATATACTTGCTATGCATGATTTTCTCATTCACTGCAAATAAACGGATGTTATCACATAAGTTGTCAGACTTAATAATTGCTTTTTAAGTTTCACCTTTTTCATATATGAAATGCTTTTATATATTTATAATGATAAAAATCTACTGTTGTAAGCCGTCCGTATTAACCCGTAGCCTGCACAATTTCTGAAATGGACGTGCCATCTTTAATATGTGCAGTATCATTTACAACTTCTAAGGGTATTAGTTGAAAAAAAAATACTGTCTGAATAGTGAAAAGTGCAGACCATAATCAGACTTCATGGATGTGCAGGCCGATCATGGTCTTTACTGGTCAAAGGCAAACATAAATTAAGATCCTCCGCAAAGTGCCTGTTTTCTTATTTGTAACAGACGCCAGTTTTACCTTTTTAAATAATCTGTTGTATCTATCAACACTATCAAATGACTCATTTATTTAGTACTAACAAGAATTAGCTATTTAGTTCATCTAAGTCCTGATCGGGATGATAAATAACCAACATTTAAAATTTCTTGTTTATATTTATAAGAGTTTGTTTAACATTTATTTCATTCAAATCCTTCCTTACACATTTAACAACTTCAACTTCAATTTGTTACTGTCAAAAGTCAATACTGACCATACTAGGCAGGCGCGTGTCAGGAATATTGAAAAGGTCAAAGATAAAAACAAAGTTAACAACTTTTTTAAAGATCTTACGTAAACATGCATTGAGAACATTTAAAATCCATATAACTTGTTCAATCTACTGATAAAAGCTGGTACAGTTCGGGTAGCCTTAGTCTCGGTCGGTAATCCGTTATAGAGTTGTATAGTCCTTGGGAAAAATGAGTTTATGTGATGTTGTATTTCTGATTGCAGGATGAGGAATTTGTTGTTTCTTGTGTCTGGAAGGTGATTGTGATCGACATTGACCTGTTTATTTTCTATTTTGTATAGCATGACCAGATTGGCTTGGATTAGCCTTAGCTGAAGTGTGGACCATTTCAATTCCTGAATCATTTTTGTTACACTGATTGTATACTGGTATTCATTATGAAAATACCTTGTAGCTGAACTCTGGACCATTTCTGTTCTGTGCAGTATTCCACCTGGGTTCGTACATATGTTTTTTAAGTTCCATTTTCAGCCGTTTGTTTGGTGTTCCAACACTTCGTCCGATGAATCTTAAGCTGTTTTTTGCTTTATCTGTGATGTTGTTTATGTAGGTTGACCAGTTTAGGTTACTGTTAATATTTACTCCTAAGTATTTTGCATTTTCTGTAGTTTTCAGAATAATGTTGTGTAGGGTGTAGGGAAAGATGACAGGTTTCTTTTCCCTGTGTATTCTGCCTGCGTACTTTACACTTGTCGTGGCTGACAAGTGTTGTCGTCAGCCAGTAGACGCACCCGGCTTCTGGTAGGTCATTGATGTATGCGAGAAAGAGACAGGGAACTTAAACCGATCTCAGAAGAACACCAGAAAGCACAGGGAGCCTGTCAGAGACCTTGTTTTCGACAAATACTTGTTGTGATCTGTTTTTGAGAAAGCCTTTTATCCATGAAGAGATGTGTTGGTGAACTCAAGTGTTTCAGCTTGTGTATGAGTTTGTAGTGGTCGACTGTGTCGACTACTTTACTGAAGTCATGAAGATAACATTAGTTTATTGACCTTGATCTAGGTTGTCAGCTATTTCTTCTGTAAAGTTGATGAGTTGGGACTCACAGCTATGTTTTGACCTGAATCCATGTTGCTGGGGCAGTGTATGTTGTGTGTGTCATGTTTGAAATCATTATTATTATTATTTCTGAAATTTATTTATGATTTTATTAAGATTTCTTAAAGCAAGTGTTTTTTTCCTCCTTTTTTGTTAATGTCACAAACTCAGATCAGGGCCTCAATTTTGTTATTTTTGTATTTTTCCAATTTTCTTTGCATTGAGAAACTGAATTATAAATGATTTCAGTGATGATGGTTTAGTTATGGCATACCGCTGTTGTATGATATATACATTTAAAACACATTAACGTGTTAACAGCATTGCCAGTCATGCTCTAACTTTCAATGGGGGACATTAGTGGATTATCTACCCCGAACACTCTCTGATATTACATTGGTCCTTCCATTTAGATACCTCTGCTTTCATCGCTATTTTCTTTCTTTGGTTTGGTGATAATTAAGCCTTATTATTTGCAACAATGGTAGTCAGATTAGACATTTAGTTTAGCAGCATGTTTTGTTAACACTATTATGTTTGTTTTTTGATAATCTTAACTTTTTATTTAGTATATAAGTGACAATATAAGTACAGTAAGAGACGTTTGTATTTGGCACATTGTCTTTTGGCACAGTGATACTATTTTATTTATTTGATGATGTACCCAAAGAAACACAGTTACGCACCATAGTTTGATGTATCTTGAATTATAGATATTGTTGAGCTTTACAGGAACATTCCTGATGTTTTATTGGAACCCTGCATATGGCATGGTGTATCTAAAGGAGCACTAATTGCCTTTAATTTTATTTTGTACTATGGTCTTGACCATATGTTATATTTTGTAGCATTCACCCGGATGTTATTTCCCGGAATCTGAGATAACGACTCAGAGGTCGTTTGATAGTGCACGTTGTCCACTGCTTTGTATAGGACAACAGCGGTATTGAGACTCTGAAACAGTTCATGAGTACTCCAACATTTAGCGATTACGTTAAGTGCCAAAACGGTGCCTCATCCGATTACAACGGTGTAATTCGTGATGTGTAGTGCCATTCGAATACGTTTGGGAACTTTATGAGACAGGAGGAGTTAATTGAAGGACTGTATTTCTACGTCACTAGTTTTTTTCTTACTTTTCCCTTGTTGCAACAGATAATTTTTCCCTCATTTCATTTTTCTTTTATTATTTGTAAATAACATTTATTTCTTTTCTGTAAATAAACTTGTAAATATTGTATAGAGTTGTTGATTAGTTTTACTTATTCATTATCATCCTGCCACAGTTTATTTCATAATTTACTTTATTTTATGTAATTAATTTTTAATTTACCTAGGTTATTTTTAATTTCTGATAAATTTCCTTAAAAAGTTTTAAATCAAATTTCTTTAAATTTTCTTTAAAATTATTGATACAAATTAAAATTGTATTTAGTATTTTTTGTTCCATGTGTGTGTGTGGGTGCGTGCGTGCGCGCACTCGTGCTTGCGTGTTTAGGCGTGTCCGAAGTAACATATACGGTATATGAGACGAATAAGAAAAGGAACGGATACGAAACACTTCCCACATTCACTGCTGAATTAACATTTCTTTTAGGATATAAGAAAAGTATTTCAGCTTAGCAATTTTATACATTTACTTTTTCACCTATTAATCAAAAATAAATGTAGATTCACGCTATCATCGAGTCCAATCGTTCAGTATAGACCCCAGCAGTAGAACGGATGGATAGATAAATTTTATGGAGGAAAACAGGTACTTAGGTAAGAAAATCGTCTCGCATTTATCTGATAATGCATATATCAGATAAAGATATGGCCCATCCTGATCTCCTATGATATTTTTATCAGGTGGTCATCCCAAGTTTGCCAAAGTTTAGTTAACGTCTTAGAACATTCTCCAAAATTGCACTAGAAAATACCAAGAAATGGTGAGATCGCTCTTTTAAGTGTTAATATTTTGACAAGTAAGCAAAGTTCTGAGCATTTGTTTCGTCCTAAAAGCTCGTTTAAAACATGATCTCATATGCCAAAAGCCTTCACTATTTCTGGAACGTATTTTGGGGAGATAAATAACATTTTAGTAAATTTTCAATATGAAGACATGGGTCGAACTTTCAGGAGTTTTCATCTGTTTGCAAACTAAACGCATGGGCAGGCGGCTATTTTTATCAGAAAACACTTTTATTTATTCGAAGCTTCTCAAATAAAGAAAAAATATAATAGTTTAAAATGTAATAGAATAGCAACATTCGGAATTTTATAGAATTTTGGATATGATTTTGCCAGTACCAGTACTATCTTTACAATTTTGTAGAAAATTGGCTGTTCCATCTCGTTGTGTTTCTTGTCTGTAATCTATTCTCACCTTCAAGCATTTCCGATGCTGTAACAGATCTGCGGACAAAGTTAACAATATTTACAGCCTTGGCCAGACATTTCTGTATTTCTCGCCCACACTCTTTAAATCACGACCAATTGAAGAGTGTGGGCATAACTTCTCGGGTGTTTAGGGAACTAGTCATTTGCATTTGATTCATCATCTGAGTCGCTATCATCATCATCATTACCAACATAATGGGGGACATTGGTGGATTATCTACCCTGAATACTCTCTGATACATTGGTCCTTCCATTTGGATTCCTCTGCTTTTATCGCTATTTTCTCTGTTGGTATGGTGATAATTAAGCCTAACTGTTTGCAACAATGGTAATTAGATTACACATCAAGTTTAGCAACATGTTTTATTAACAGCATAATCTTTCTTTTTTGATAATCCTATTTAATATATAAGTGAAAATTTTCACAACTGAAAGTCAAGACCATCACAATAAGAAACAAGGATAAAGTCAAAGGATTCCAACTGAAAGGACCAATGTACTATTTGGTTTACCTTTGATGTTATCTGAGTAAGGTTGATACTTTGTTATCAGGAATGTCCCTCATTGTCATCATTGTCATTTGTCCTCTTAAATCCTGGCATATTCATCTCGAAGGTTTTTAACTTTGTTCGATGCATTGTCTGATATAATGCAAATCACATTCTTCTCTAGTTCAAAGCTTGCCAATATATAAACGAATTCATTAAGAATATTTTCCCCAGTGTGTTTACCGACAAATCTGTTACAACCTGTTATCAGCGATTTCATTTCCCAGTCTTTATTATAGCGTCTTGTTATACCAAGAGACGCACTCATTTGGTGGTTGCTACAAAGGTCGATTGTAAACAGATTTAATCTGCTCAGTGCATATCGCCTCTCATATTTTTTTCTTATAGCATCAACCTTTTCCTTTGTAAGTTGAGTTGTCATCCTTTTTCTACTAGGCATTACAAATTTTGGAACTAGACACTCGGCAAATCTTCTCAAATATTTGCTTTCAACAGGAGACAGTGGTAGAATATCACAAGCTATGTGATTTACCAATTTATCTATCGCTTTTATTTGTTTTGGGTGATTTTCGCCATATTTGGTTAAATTTGAAACACCTGTTGAATGGACAGTCTTTTTACATGCCTCTATATACTAGTCTCCGTGTTTGGCCTGTTGATTAAAGTCAGTAATGGCTAAATATATTTGAAATTATTTGCAAGAAAATGACATGTAACAAAAAATTGTAAAATTTATTTTTCATTTCCTTTATTTTCATAATATATCAATATTATTATTATTATTATATTATATGTGGATTGTTTTAAAAACACTAAAGTAGATAAAAACTAATATAATTATAGTTGAAAAGAAGCTTACTATGTGTATTATACTTACATTTAAATGTTTGAGAAGTTGGATAATACAGCTAGTGTTCCAGAAATCTGCGACGGATCGTGCAGACACTATGCTTTAAAATTTTCAGGTAGTTTGAAAAATTTATTTAAACCTATTTTAACAAAATTACAATTTCTTTATTTCAGTTTAACATAATCAACCATGTAAACAGTAAAATGTTACATTACAGAATGGTTATTCTTTGTCAAATGCCTGCAGGGAAATTGTTCGATAACAACTCACCATTATATATATAATATGAAAAAGACTTTTTATATATGTGATAAAATAATTCCTAAAGACTTTTAGCAATTCCACTGTTTGGTCCATTGCCCATATGTAATGTGCCATTGTGCAGTGGTGATCACTATTGCATTGTGTTAATTAACCCTCTGCACGCTGGGAAAATTGTTGTCTGCTAAAAATGTCATCTGCTCAATATTTAGATTTTATCGAGTTTTCCCTAATTCATAAGAAGTATTGTTTTTTTAAGAAACATGCAAATTTCACCATCATGTGTGAAAAACGGAAGTACTGCTGAAGTACTGCAGTATCGGTATCAAAATTTGTCCAAGTGCTGCTGTAACCGTACCAGGAATTGCCAAGTTTTCACCAAGTAATGCAGTACCAGTAGTTGCCAAAAAAGCTCCAGTACGTACTTCAGTCCCAGTACCTATATCTCAAGCCTGTCTTGAGCATTTCATTACAAAACTATTGGAAACAGTTTATTCCGTCGTTTCCTGTGATTCATTAAGGTATTAGAAAACTAATAAACATTTTGTTAGTCTACATTAAATTGAGCTTTTTTTAAAGACATGTACTACCTTGGGCCCAATATTAGACAATATAAGACACTTTTAATGTGGGGGTTTCAAGAAATGACTAACATTCACTTCAAACCTCACCCGACTTAGTGGGTTTATTGGGTAAAGAGAAACAAAGTGTTTTTTTCTAAGACTGAAGATAAAAACAACTGTTACTTGGTATGCAATCACTCACATTATGAAGACCTACTGACTGTTGACAAAAAAACAACAACATGAAAAGACAAAAGTAAAAAGAAACGAAATATGTTTACCCCGCCCACTATATTATGAGGGAATTTATCAACGTAAACTTCAACATAAATCTTCTGGACTTCAAATTCGTTATAATTTTTTTTTATTCATGTACTATTCTTAAGAAATTGGCAAAATATCAAATACCGTTACCATCAAGTTTTGGAGATACTAATGACTGATATCAAAGATAACATATTTTCATCGATTTACCATGTTGATAAGCTTTGTTACAATTGAAATATATTTAAAATGAAAGTTATTAAATCTAAATTCTATAGAGGTTATTGTTAAAAACCAAAACAATGTAAAACTGCCGAAAACTGAGAGAAAATTGACTTGAGTGGGGTTTGAACCCATGCCCTTCAGTGAAAATGTCTTAATCCTACACAAATTAATGGAATTGAATACTCTTCAGTGGAGGTAAGGTATTAGGAATCAAATACCTTTATAACGATGTCATCAGAATTTTGCAATGTATATATTACAATGTAGATTGAGTTTTGGAGACATTTTTTCCATTTTTTATTCCACAAAAACATATATACATACATGCATACAACAGTAACATAATATTTATATATTGATTGTTTTCAATGCAAAATGAGTATACATATGTTAAGGGGTTTTAGATAATAGATAGTTAATCCGTTGGTTATATAACTGAAGAAGTGTTCAAGGATCATAGGTACTTTCCAAAATGAAAAAAAAACAACAAGAACTGTCACTGTAAGATGACAATGCCCCCGAAAGTGATGCTTTGACCTTTGAGCTGAGAACAAGTCATTCAGGGGTCAAGGTCAAATAAATATAGGTCAGTGGGAAGGTTTTATCCAAATGGGTGTTGTGTCTATGTATAAAGTAACTCAATTTACTAATAAGGAAGTAATTGCCAATGTTTCAGTTTTGGACAATTGGATCTTCAAGGTGAAGGTCATTCAGGGGTCAAGGTCAAATAAATATAGGACAGTGGAAAAAGCCTTTTCCAAAGGGGTGCTGTGACTAAGTATGAAGTAATTCCACTTACTAATAAAGAAGTAATGGCCAATGTTAAAGTTATTGGACAATTGGATCTTCAAGGTGAAGGTCATTCAGGGGTCAAGGTCAAATAAATACAGGTCAGTGGGAAGGTCTTGTCCAAAGGGGTGTTGTGTCCAAGTATCAAGTTATCCACTTACTAATTTGGAAGTTATGGCCAAATTTTAGTTTTAGGACAATTGGATATTCAGGTGTCAAGGTCAAATTATTAAAGATCAGTGGGAAGGCTTTGTCTAAAAGGGTGTTGTGTCCAAGTATGAAGTAAATCCACTTATTAATAAGGAAGTTATTGGCAATGTTAAAGTTTTTGGACCATTGGATCTTCAAGGTGAAGGTCATTCAGGGGTCGAGGTCAAACAAATATATGTCAATGGGAAGGCCTCGTCCAAAGGGGTGTTGTTTCAAAGTATAAAGTAAATCCACTTACTACTTAAGAAGTTATTGCCAATGTTAAAGTTTTTGGACAATTGAATCTTCAAGGTGAAGGTCAATCAGGGGTCAAAGTCAAATTGTATAGATCAGAAAGGTATTGCCCAAAGGGGTGTTGTGTCCAAGTATGAAGTGAATCCACTTACTACTAAGAAAGATATTGCCAATGTTAAAGTTTTCAGACGGATTGACGGACGGACTGACAGACGGACGGACAGTTCAAAAAACGATATGCCTCCCTTCGGGGGCATAAAAATAAGTACCGGAAGAAGAAACAAAAATAAGAAGAAAAACAAAAGTAAAGAACGTTTCCAAGAATGTTTTTCTACATTTATAATTAAGACATTTTTTACTAATGCTCAGATGAAAAATTTTGACCATTTTATTTCATGTTTAGTGAGTTATATTTTATTGTAGCTATCTCTTTTTCTGTGCTCTAGTGTAAGAATGACGAGATATATTTGGTAGAACTACACGGCAACAGTTTGAAAATATGTATGCTTTTTTTCTTTATGATAAACTTTCATGTAAAGCATTTAAAGCCTCCATAGATAACATCGTCCATTTTTCTTAAGTAATAGTCGCATGTGTTTAGTTTTATCCTGAGCAATAATTAAAACAAATATACTCTTGTACACGTGTTTTAAAGCTTTGCTACTATACATACATATTTTCAAATTATTTGTCATTTTATTCGCTGGTTGGTTGGTATCATTTTGCAAATTCTTAACTCCTCAACTTCGTTTTGATGGAATTTTAAAGAAAAAATTGTTTTTTTAATTCAAGCGTCATTGAATCAATGTGTCATGAACATTGTGGCATAATGTTGAATCAACATTCTTTTGCTGCATTTCTTTTAGGTAACAATACGGTTAGTTTCTGTTTCAGAGGACGAATTCTAATTCGACATGAAAACAAATGCAATTATAACATGCGTTCCTGTTTTCACAACAGACATTTTAAAGTTATCAGAGGCTGACCCTACACAGTTTTAGTGTGAACTTAGGGATATGAAGTAAATCTTTCTTGAAAGTAAAACCACATAGGTTTAGCATACGACAGGTTTTACAATCTATCTTAGTAAGTAAAGAGATGTATAAAACTCGGAAAGTGGGATCGTTGTGGAAACACAGTGTTTTAAATTTTTAAAAGCTTACTGTAATTAGAGTATGTCTGTCCGTCAGAAGATGAGTTGCTTCTTACACCTAAGAGTCTCGTTTATATGTGTCGCCATTGTGTCAAAATGGCGAAAATGATTTTAATTTTGGACGATATATAAATATTTAAATATCGGAGACTGTCTCATGTTTATTCAATTTTACACAAACGTAAGTATGTGCACAACAATTAAAGGTAAAACAGATTCTTTTAAAAAGATTATATAATGCTTTAATTTGTTATGCCAACAAAGCATAAAAGGAACTAAATCAGCTATGAATATAACTACAAATTACATTTTCACGACTTCAGATTGAATAGCAAAATAACGATAACAATGCCATAGATTGGATTTAGTAACATAAATACTTTTTCATGTACATGTTTTGTTAAAAATTTCGCTGAGATGCTGTCAACCGTGCCAAAATAATATACTTAGGACAAAAATGTAACAAATGGTGGTATGACGAATCGTTGTTGCCTCGTTACAGCCATTTTGATCATGACAGGCGCATTGTAAAACCGATTTGCCATTAATCACCGTGTCTTTGCATCCTGCCTCAACTCGTTCTTCAGAACAACTTCTATGAACTGAATCTTTGAAAAAAGTAAATAAATAATATAAAAAAAGAACAACGTAAACATAAATACGAACAAGTGAGACCTCGTCTCCCTATAACGCTCTCCTTTAAACCACGGTCTGCACTTTAAACATGTTAACACACGCAATTAAATTTTCAAGTCGAATGTAAGTCAGTTTTTATATTCTATGTAACTTGTTTTCAGTCGTGATAAAGACGCCCATTAATGCAGTCCTTCTGACACCGGTTCATTATGAACGTTAAAAAATGTTTAGATAAGATACGTCGCCTGTTGTGTGTTAATAGATTTCCCTTTGATCTGACTATGAGATCTATTTTCTGGCCACTTTTGTGACCCTCTAGAAGATCTTTTCTAAAGTTCATCCGTCATTCTGACCGATCGATTTAAATAGATTCACTAAGGACATTAGAGCTTGCAAATAGATTCCAGTCATATAAGAGGTTCACCTGAATTTACTCGAAAGTAACCCATATAAACCAGTAACAAACTCACATGATTAGTCATCAAAATACATTTTTTCAAGTTTACTCACAAAAGGGTATAAAAGCAAGGAAATTTCCAAATAGTAATTTTTAGGGATGTCAACGAGTACCTAAATCAGTATCCGGAGATCCGTATAGACTATTCGGATACTATCCGGATACTCGTATAAAATCGACGACCATACGATCTCAATGTTTCAATTCCTATGCTAAACATTACATTTGACGTCTGTTCTACATATTGTTCCTGTAATCCTATTACAGGTGTTAAGGCAGTTTTACAAAAATAATAACTGTCATTGCGTGTGAATAAAGTTAATAAAACAAAGACATGTTGTTTACTGTTGTTTTTTTCCTCGTGGCCCTTGAAGTATATTTTCCCGCCAATACGCACGTGCGTTAAGTCTAAGTGTCTAACGAAAACGATACGCGTCCATTTTTTTGGGTTTTTTGTGTGTTTTTTTTTTTGACATGGTCTGTATTTTTCAAAATAAACTATGTAAGTTAGAAATATCATTTAAAATCCATACGCTGTATCAATTGTGTCCTCAAGTCTATGTCACAGTATCGTCTTTTGTATACCGGTACATGTATTTATGCAGCTTACGTGACTGTGAGCGCCATCAAAATCAGACAAAACAACGATTTCAAATGTCTTAGAAGTTTTAAATAAATTTAATATTTTAATATTCTTGAATTGTTCAAAGTTTTTAATGCGAATGCTCTAGAAAAGAATCTAGAGAATGATTGTTTGACACATTAAAATCATAATGCTTGTTTTAGCAAATCTTTGAGTAATCACATTTTGATTGGACATTCTTTATAAGTCTTGCGTTAAAGCTATCATAGAAGCATTTTTGGACGTTACCGTGAAACCCTTAATTGGCATGTTTGACACTGCTAATTGATTAACAAAGGGGCAAGATAATCTAGTATAGGTTATAATTATAAACACCATGGATTAAAGTAATTGCTATACAATGAGATGTCGCGTTAGCTCCCAGCAGTTTGCGAATCGAATAAACACATTTAACGGCGTGTGACAGATAGACGCTTTATCAATAAACCAATCAAGGGATATGCCCCGGGCGGTCAATAGACGCGATCATGTTTAGCGTTATGAAATTGCCAAATTAAATTGCCAGTGTTTGAATTTTTTATCAAAGTTAAATTTCACTGCTGTTTATTTATTTTATATACGAATATTCGGATAGCAAATTTGTATCCGGATACCAACATAGTATCCGGATATCCGAGTACTCAGATACTCGTTGACATCCCTAGTAATTTTAGTTCGAGAATTCAGGCAAGTTATTAACAGCTGAAACAGTTTCAACTGAAAAAGCAGATAGCTCTGAAAATGAAACATTGACTCACCATTTGACTTATATGTTGTTTTTAGACACGATCCATTGCCACAGTTGACTAGAACTTGATAACTCTGGGTAAAAACATAGTCACTACATTCCGCATTCAAGTAGCAGTCATAGCACTGCAGTCCATCTAGATAGAAGATAAATGATTATCATTTTTATTATTATTTGTACTGTTTTTGTTTTCGTTGTTGCTTGTATTTAATTTTGTTTTAACAGACAAAATATCACTGTTTAAAATAGAAAAACTAAATTATTATTAAGATTTTACCTTCATTAATTCAACTGAATATTGATAATTGTTTACTTAATCCTAAAATCTTCAGATAAAATGAAGATAAAGATTTTTCTAAAATTAAATAAAACTTTGAAGTACTCGTTTTCTGTGAAAAAAAATATAACTCAATTCTTGTTGTAAGGACAAATCTGACTACGGATGGCCGTGACAGGACAATGTTATTTGGTCTAAAAATAATGTAGATCACAGCCTGATAATTATTAATTCTAAAATAATGTTTTAGACTCCGACTGTTCTCCTACCATCGTCAGCCCAAGCGACACTAACTGGACCATTGCAATTGTCTTTATGATAGCACCCGCAAATGACTAAATCAATAGAAATATCACAGCCGTCATACTTGAATCCCTTCAAACAATACCGATCAACTGGTCCTTCTAAAATATATCAGATGAATATATGGTAAATGTTTACGTCAAAATAATAATCTGACTATATCTAGTAATATTTTATATTTAATAAACTTCGCAAAAACCACGAAGAATATAGAATCAATTATTTTAAATCAAAGACGAAACGACAGTTTATTCTTAGGTCAATATCTGGTAAGTGACATATGACTATCATTTTGACTTAACAATGCCACTTGCTGGCAGTCAATTCTTGATGATTCTTTGAGTCTCTCAATTCTCGGAAAAACATAGCACAACTGCTGAATAGTTTTGACTGGACTTGCCGAGCTGTAATTACCACCTGTAGGTAATCCAATTCGGGTTTAATTCGGAGAGCAGGCTTGACACTCCATACACTCCCATCTCAATCTAAGAACTGTCGGGGAATTCTGTCAGGAAGCAGATGAACGTTTTCCTCCAAGAAGATGAAAATGACACCGACTGTATAAGCGTAGGGCCGTACGTGGTGATCCAAAGCTCTATCCCAATGCCATTGATCAGTTGGGGACATAGAAATTTATGTCTCTGTCATAATCTTTGCAGCCAAAATGCCAACCAAAACCATCACCAAGTCAACGCACAACCGGTGGTGTTCTACTATGTAAGGATAATAAACCTCACTCCGTGTTTCTGCCTCGCTCAGGAACGCCTATTTGTATAAGTTAAGGCAATACCGTCACTCGTATTTGTTTTGTACATCCAACATGTTCCAGCTCACAGTCAAACCATTCCTAGAAATTGTTATGCGAGAATGGGATGCTTTTACGCGATTTTCAAGACATAAGACCACTATCGATTACCCGATCATGATGGTTTGGGTGAAAGTTCACATCAAATGCATTTTAATAGACTGATCCCTTGTTCCAGTATCCATTCAGCGTGCCGCACATCTGCTTCAATTAAATGTCGCCTAATGTTGACATCAGCCATCTTTAGCTAAACAGCAAAAGTCTTAATTATAAACAGACCACTGGATAATATAAATGATGTGAACACAAAGACCAGGATACAATATTTCGACGCAAAGCAAGGGGTGCGTGTTTGCAAAGACTCGTCAAAAATATAATTTACTGGGCTCTAGGCTCATGTGTTAATGAGTCGAAACAGGATAGACATTTATTGAAAGTATCAAACCATATTAGCTCTGAGCAGCTTGAATATTTGATTCAAACAGCAAGGCAAATATAGTGTGTAACTGCACGCTGAGTACTTTGATATTGTGTATGTGACGCTACCACCACTACAAGTTAATTTCATACCAGCAGATTTTTAGATTTATCACCAATTTGTCGAACAATATCTGTGGAAGCATATCATAAAATCATTCGGCGAATTCGTGATAATATAAGAATCTTACACTGGTTGCCGGTACAGACGGGAATATCCGGCTCGAGGGTAACTGTTTAATGCAGTAACGAGGCTCTGTCGAGTTACCGCTAAACAGTTACCCGAGAGCCGGATATTCCCGTTTGTACCAGCAACCTGTGTTTGAGTATTTTTCTTGCATATCACACATACATTAAAATTTGGAAAAAAATAACAAAAACTGATATTTTAATTCAGCACTACTCTTTAATAGTAGTGTATGAATCACGGTGGCGATACCACCTGACTTAGATGGATATGTGTAGGTATGAAACGTGTAAACAAAACGTCGATTGGGGTAACATTTTTTGCGATATTGTTTAATACATCATAATTTTTTATCGGATAAGCTGAGGACCCGCTCCTTTTTGTAACACAAACTGTCCCCAAATATTGCAAATTTCGCAAATATTTTGTAGTTTTTTAGTAAAAAGCAGCAGCGCATTTTAATTTGCTAAAATTGTGATGATATGTGTGGAAGCATATCATAAAAACGATGCTAAAACTACCTTTACAGTTTGTTTAAGAAACTTATTATGTCCGGAGCAAACAATATTTGATACAGAATAAACAATATGTGTGGAATGCATTTAATTCAACAAGTAAGCAAAATAATTCCAAATAATGCAAAAGAGATATATTTGGAATAGGTTTTTAAAATTATATGTGTGGAACATTGTTGTACAACATCAAGTCGGCGCAGAAGATTCTGAAAACGTGAACGTGTTGGATACATGTAATTTTACACATACACACTATTCAAATAACTGAAGAATCGTTAGTGCATTTAAGTAGATCATCTGTCGTACTCATGCCGCCTCGATCGGTTGTTTGGCGTCCTTTGTCCAGGGCTCCATCTCCGTGGGCTAGTAAACGTACCAAAGAGCGCGTGAGAACCCTGTCGCTGTATTCGAACTGACCTTGGAGTTCCGAAACTGATAGGTTTTTGTATTCTGGATGATCAAATGCAAGTAAGTAAAGTATGCCTAACTCTTTTTGCCTTCGAAATCCGCCTTTGGCGTCGGTTATAAGCATTTAATGATAAATTTGACGATCTCTTGATTCTCATGACTAATGAGACACCTGTCAATTAAAAAAGACGATTATTTAAAATATATAGAGATCATTTTTAGAAAAACATATGCCTCCCCGCACATGTCATTTACCATCAAGAATACTAATTATAACTGTATTCAAATTTGGACAAGTCAAGGGCCGCCACTTTGCTAAAAATCAACCAACCAGTATAAGCCAATAATATATGCGCAACTTGACTTGCTGATCATCACTGCTGTGAAGTTTCGTCAAATCTAACCAGCAGTTATGGAGATATACCCAAAAGTATTCAAATTAATTAAATTAAACAGCCGACCGGACCACATCAACAAAACTTATAACTATTTTTGCTAACAATCATTTCGGTAAAGATTTTTCAAAATCAGACAAGTGATTAGAGAGATATACCCATATGTAATCAAATATGGACAATCAAGGCACATCATTTTACTTAAAATCAGCCGTCCGGAACACCTCAAGCCTTCTTGTAACTACACTTGCTAACAATCATACATATGAAGTTTTGTCATAATCAGACAATTGGTTATTGATATATGCCCATACGTGTTCAAATTTTGACCAATCAAGGCCAGTTAACCCACTATTCAGCCGACTGGAACAAATTAAGAACACGTTTATCTGTATGTGCTAACAATCATTCCTATGAATTTTTTAATCAGACTAGCTGTTTTAGAGATATGCTTATATCTGTTGAACTTTGGACAAATAAAGTCCCATAACTTCGCCGGAAATCTTTGAAACCGGAAAAAGCCGAAGATTTGCTCAACTAGGCTTGGTACCAAAAAAATAGCAAGATCCATTGAAATCCAACCAGCGGTTATAGAATAAGCGCAGAGAAACTTCTTGACATACAGACAGACAGACGGAAAGAAGAAAAAACAATATTTTGGGATTGGAGGGGGGACATTATGAAAATAACACACGCACAACTCACACACTGACACAGTTGTAAAGTTTTTGCGTGCAACAAATTTTTATGTTATTATGCTGTTAAACGATTTTATCATCGGCGCTCAGACTGTATTTGATATTATTAAAATAATACCAAAAATCGTGTACAAGTTGTTATTGACGATTAATCTTTTTTATTATCATGTCGTTTTACTGAACAAAAATTACTTAAATAAAACTAAGGTATTAACCTGAAAAGCTGATGAAATGCTTCATCGGTATGAAAATGAAAATTATCATGTTTGATAATGATCAATATTTTCTTAACATGCGATCACTTAATAAACGACCCTATGATTGAGGCGGCATGCATACGAATTATACTCACGGTTTATATAAATGTACTAACAATTCTTCAGTTATTTTAGGAGCGAATGTGGTCCAGTGGTAACCCGAGTTCGATCCCCCGCTCCTCCACTTACATTACTAATAGTCTTTCGGATGAGACGTTAAACCGAGGTTCCATGTATCAGTGCTATACACTTAGCATGCAAAAGAACCAGGGGCGTCTCTGTATCTTTCACTACCACCACAACATAAAATAACTTATCTCCTCAGGGTGCGTCGGCCATCACAAATTTAGCAAATTAAAATGCGCTGTTGCACTTTATTAAAAAAACTACAAAATATTTGCGAAAAACATTTGGGGACAGTTTCTGTTACAAAAAGGAGCGGGCCCTTAGCTTTATCTGATAAAACATTATGATGTATTTAAAAATATCATAAAAAATGTCACCTCAATCGACGTTTTGTTTAAAAAGTTCAGACCCACAGATATCCATCTAAGTCACGTGCTATAGGCACCCTGGAATTTACAACTTCATTCATAACATCATCTAAAGCACGTGACTTATCTTACATGGGGGTGTAATGTGGGTTTTTCTTTTTTTTTTAATGTTCACATTTTAATTTCTATTATCAACAACATTATTACAAATCATATGCATGTATTATAAATCATATGTATGTGTGCTAGATATATAAGCATAATACCAAAAATATCAGTTAAACAGAAGACAACATTTAAATGAATAGTTTCAGCCGATTAACAAATTTTGTTACTAATGCAAGGTTTGAACTTTTGTTAGACAAGAAAACCAAAGTTGAAAATAAATCTTGATATAACAATTTAAGCATGCTAACATACTTTGTTCGTCTATCACTTATTATATACGATTTGTAAATACACAAACAAATATGACTAAGGATGATATTTACGCCAATATACTCCTTATATTGTATTTTATAGCCCATAATAATATTTTCATAGGTCTTCATTTGTCGAAAACACATTTTTCAAAAATTATAGCTAATTTACTCCAGAAAACATCTAAATAATTACATTCCAAGAAAAAGTGTGATATATTTTAGTACTGGAGTAAGTGTTTGCATAGAGGTGAGTCTAATATTTCCAGATAAATAGATTTTCATTTGTTGGGATAATTTTGTGAATGAGTTTGAATTTGCATTGCTTTACTCTATTGTCAACAATCATTTTGTTCATAATTAAGTAAAAGGACTGCCATTTAATTAGGCGATTAAAAACATTTTCCCAATAGGATTTTTGAAATTTTCTTTCAATAAATGTCGTAGAAAAGTTTTGAATTAATGCTATGTAAATGTTTATTTTGAATTTTAATGCAGAATGTTGTATTTACAGTCGTGTTCTTTGACGCGCCCGATTTCAGCGAGTTTTTCCGAATTGACGGTAAAGAGTTTCTAATTATGCTTATTTCGGAAATCCAGTTAAACTTGCTTTAAAGATTATTAAATAAAAAAGTAAGATCAATTTCCCCATTTATGATATCATTGATAAAAATAAGACCTGAATTTATCCAAGAATTGAATATAAGGCATTTGCCTTTATACTTTATGAACCTATTTCCCCATATACATGTAATTTGTTTTCAAAAATCTGCAAAACTTTTCAAACTATTATTTATTCTTGCACTTTAGGGAAAATTCCAGTTTGATCTTCCAGTTGACCTTAATTGAGTAATTATCCTTCAAAGACTTAACCCATTTCAATTTTAAAGATTTTGCAAAAGATTCAATGACAGTCATTTCAAAGTTTTTTTCCCTATCAATATATTTCTTTTGATTTTTTTCATTCTTATCATTCCAAAGGAATTTAAAGAACATTCTGTTCGCTGTATCTGCTATTGCTTTGGGAAGGTAAAGCGACTGAAGTAAATATGTTAATTTTGGAGGGATCAACGATTTTATTATCATTATCTTGCCATAAAAAGTTAAATTTCTAGTCTTCCATTTATTTAAAAGTTATTGGCACATCTCTAATTTACTTTTCCAGTTTAATTCTTCACATTTTTTATTATCGATTCCAAAATATACACTGAGAGCTTTGATCTGATTTTTAAATGAAATTCCATTGCTATTTTGTTTTTTTTGAATTTTGAGTTTCCTATGCACAACCCTTCGGTTTTATTTATGTTTAATTCAAGACCAGAATAGATTCCAAATGTTCTAATAATATGAAGAGCGGCTGCAATTTTATCATCACTTTTTAAAAATAAAGTTGTATCGTCAGCGAGTTGAGAAATTTTTATGTTAATCATGTCCTGCGTGTCGATATGTTTAATTGATATGCCTTCAATAGCTGCACTTGATCTTATTTTCGTTGCCATAACTTCTGCTATTATTATAAATAGAAAGGCCGAAGGTCTTATACCAAGTGCCAATGCAAAGAAATTAGATATCTAGCCGTTGTTTAAAACACACGCCGTAATATTACTATAAAATGTCGTTATCCATTTAATAAATGTTTGTATTAATCCGTATTTTTCTAGAACTGCGATCATAAAATGGCATTCCACAGTGTCAAAAGCCTTTTTAAAATCAAGAAATAAAATTGCACCATCTAAATTTTGCATATCGGTGTATTCAATTATGTCTTTTATTTGTCCGATATTATAGCCAATAAATTTATTTTTAATAAACTTTTGTTGATCCATGCTAATTGTTATAGGAAGTTCATTCTGAAGTCGCTTTACTAAAACTTTTGCTGCAATTTTATAGTCTATATTTAGGAGTGAGATCGATCTCCAATTGTCTAAGTTTTCAGGGTCCCCCTTTTTGAAAATTAATGAAAATACCCCATGTTTTTGTGTAAAGGATAAATGTCCTTTCTGAAATCTCTAATTCAAACTCTGAGTAACCTAGTGACCAATTTTAGTCCAAAATTTAAGATAAAATTCTAATGTTAACTTCATTTCACGGATAGCATTAAAACATTCATCAACAGTAAGTAAACCTTCACATTGGTCGGCTGCTTCCAAACTTAAAACACTTTCTGATTGTACAGTATCAAGATATACGCGTGGGTTTGACTGGTTTACTGAGCGGTATAAGTTTTCAAAAAAACTAATTTCTTCCTTTAAAATACTGTGTATAACTGTAATTTGTTTCCCATTTACTTTAAGTGAGCTCAAAACTTTCCTGTTCTGTCTGTCTTGAATTTTCAACATTTAAAAAGAATTTAGATTTTTTTTCGCCTTCCTCTAGAAGTTGGATCCTAGATCGAATTCGGGCACCTTTTATTTTAAAATTATAAATTTCTTCTATTTCGCTTTCTAAATTGGATATTTCTGCATTATCATTTGATGTTGTAATATTATTACTGTAAAGATTATTGAGCCTATTTTCTAACCAATGTAGTCTATTTTGTCTTTCTCTCGCTTTTAATTTAGCATATTTTATAGAAAGATCCATAATTTTACACTTACAAAGATCCCACTTTTGCTGGTAAGCGTTTATATTTTAAGTGAGTCATTAAGATTTGAGATCATTGAGATATATTCTACGTCGTTCAAATACGTATTATCAAGCTTCCAAAAACCTGAGCCTCTTTTCGAACATGGTTTAATTTTAAGAGAAATTGCAAGATGGTCCGTGCTTTTTTTGGATAACGGCTGGTTTTATATCTGAGGAGAGAATAGAAGGTAATAAATTTTCATCTATAAGCCAAAAATCAATTCTACTTTTTTCTGTGCTAGCTTTTCTACGCCAAGTGAATTGTTTAATGTTTTAATGAAGAACTTTCCAAATATCGATAAGATCGTGCGTTTTCATCATGTTTGATATACCTTTAGAAATACACTTTCAAATTACTGGTTGATTGCTTATTCTATCATCTGTATTTAAAATGTCATTGAAGTCCCCGCCGATTATTGTAATCCCTTGTGATTTTTTTCAGTCAAAATGTCAGAAATTTTGTCATAAAAGCTAATCCGTAACTTTTTATCATTTGGAGCATATATGTTCACAAAACTGTATAAATTTTCATTGGTTTCAATATTTAGTAATACGTATCTACATGATAGGTCATTTATGGACTCCAGAACGTTAAATGGTAAATTTTTCTTAACAAGAATACAGCATCCTTTACTATTACTTTCACCAAAAGAATGAAATAAAATCCAGTAAAAAAAATCTTGATTAATGCAGTTTTCTAAATCGATTGTAAAATGAGTTTCTTGAAGAAAAACAACATTAGTATTTTGCTGCAACAACCATTGGATAAGTCTACCTCTTTTTGATTTATCCCTCAAACCTTGTGTATTCAGCGAAAAAAGAAGGAGTGATGTGGTATGATATGTAAACATGCTTAGATTAAGTAAAATTTAAAAAAAAAAGTCCAAAGGCCGTTAAATACTCGTACATCAAAAATAAGTGAATGTATGACGTACGTATTCATGCAGTTTTTGAGATCAGTAGATCAAATGCTTTGTCAGCAAATAATCCGAAAGCATGAGTTTTCACCTACGCTTTTTAATCCAATATTGCACGGAACAACCAATATATTATGTATTGTTCTCGATAAAAACCGGAACGTCGTGCTTCATAACATGTCTTGATTGCACTTATCGTGTTATGTAAATATCTTTTGATACGATACGACACAAGTTGGCTGCTTAAAAAAAGCATCCAATGGGTTATGCCAGATATTTGAATTTTACATATGATCAAATCTTTATGCAACATTCCTGGCGATATTGATAGTTGTCCTCTTCCTTTAATATTTCAGTATATGTTAGTAAAGTTGTCAGTGTGTGAACAAAGCAAGTAATTGTTTTAGAATATATAGTATAATCAGTGTTTACGAGCACAGGATATAATGAATACACTATAAAATATAAAAATAAAATCTTTGAGAACTCAAGACAACTACGATCATCTATTTTAGAAATAATTTAAGTATCGTTAATAGAGCTAAAAATGGAAAATTAAAAAGGGAACTGCATAACAATTTTATACTTCACAAGACTAACATTTCCAACGTGCATATATAGTAACTTACACATTTGAAATGAAACCACTGTATTTTGCATTTTTGTTGTCACATTTCAACAAGCTGGTATCCTGCAGGAGCAGTGGTAACGCACTGAACTGATATTCAAGTGGTCCTATATATTAGTGCTATACACTAAGCATGCAAAAAAACCAGAAGCGTCATTGAAATGAGATACTTTCTTGTCTTGCACTATACCCAACATCCTAAAAAAGCTAACCTCTCTGTGGGACGTCGGTCAAATGGTCAACACGTACCGACGAGAAATAAACTCAAATAGATAAAGGAATATATAGTTAATTTAGCAACGCTCACATCACCTGCTGACATTATATGCATTTTCTGAATTCTGCGAAATTGTTTAAATTGTTGAAGTTCTAAACATTCATTTAAACGAGGCTTCATTTAAAAATATCAAATCTAATGTTTATATCAAATGATTTTAGTGTGAAGCATGTTTCTACGGCAAAACAGGTGCGAAAATCCTAAATTCTGAATTGTAAGTCTGTTTTTTGTGCAGTAAATAGATTTCAATTTTATTTCTGTCGTTTTTAAAAATTATGCCAAATTATATTTAAATTACAATCAATTTCTCTGTTGAATTTAAACACACCATTTACCTAAAACACAAACATATATTTGCCACTCACATTGATACAATCAGATTCAATACATTGAATGCAGCTTCCTTAATCAAATGATTGCACATTGCTAAAACTAAGGTCACAAATAGGACCGCAAATAGGATCGCAGGGCCGTAGAATAGGGATGTCAGAAAATCTCCGGATCTAGACGTTCTGCACCATATTCTTTTTCAATAGACGCTCTGTCGCATTTTGAAAACTCGCCAGTATACTGGGTGATTCCCTAAGGGGCATAACCCAAAAATATTCAGTGCAAGTTCATACAAAGGCTGGGTTGTTCTAACAACGATGTAAACTGTAGAAAATCCTGTCTGATATGCAAGAAAATATTTGATTCATCTTTATGACACTGCTTTATTATGTTCTAAGATATTAATTTTCGAGACAACATTTTAAGATAGTGAACAGGGATTTTATGCACATATATTTGGAAAAAGTGTGCTATTCTGACCATTTCAAACGATTTTTAAAAAAAATTCCACAGTTGAGATGCTCACGAATGGCGTCACAAGACATGATCAGACATGTGAAGAGAGATAGAAGAGAGCGAGAAACACACACACACAGAGAGAGAGAGAGAGAGAGAGAGAGAGAGAGAGAGAATGCGACTTTAAAAACGAAAGGCGTTTTTAGCTGTATTATAATGTTGTCTATTAACAATTTTCATTAAGCAGAAAAAGTGTGACGAGTCAAAGGTAAAAAAATCAAATATAGTGCATAGACTCACTGGCATCAGAGTAACAAATCTTTAAACAACTTTTGTCAACGTATACGTAATTAGAACAAATAAAGTACGATACGATACACATAATTTTGCATAAAACACTTACCTAGCATCTTTGATTTAGATGCATTGTGACTGAGACAAATCTGCTATTTTTACGGCACGATATAGAATATTATAAAGGGAAATTGTAACAGTAAATCTAAAAAAATCTATAATCGTTTACTGCAGCTGTCCAAAGTAAAGTTGTGAAATCAACTAAGACAAAAATAAAGTTCATATAAATTCAAGACAATTTGATAAAGAGTATCATTTTGTTATTTTGCAGATAAAAATATGAAAATGTGTGTACGGACCATTTAGTCACCATGAATTTAAAGATTCAATTACATATGTTCACCATCATGAGTCTGAGCATTATAAGCCCAATTCAGTTCCGTATATGTTAGGTCAAGGTCATTAGAGATAATGAAATTTCCAGATTTGTCTGGTGGATATCTTCTACATACATGGAGAGATTTTAGTATTATTTGATATATACGTTCAGCATCATGAGGCGTAGTGTCGCGTGCATGAAACAGGTCTCTAAGTCAAAGCTCAAGGTCAACTTAGAATATAGTGGAAAATGCTTCTCTGGAGCAAAACTACTACATGCATTGAGGTATTTTAATATAACTTGGCACAAATATTCAACATTACGAAGCCGTGTCGCGTGCAAATTTCTGGTCCCTGTGACCAAGGTCAAGGTCACACATAGAGGTCACATATCAGGTAAAAGTATGAAAATGTATGTACGTACGATTTTTTATCATGAATTAAGGGATTCTATCACAAATTTTTACCATCATGAGACTGAGCGCTACATGCATAATCCGTTGCCCAGATAACACAAATTTACTAAATTGTCATTATTCGTGTGATCATACATTTCACAGATTTATCAAAAGTGCATGAAATAATTACTCCAGAAAATATATGTTCATTGTATTTGTTTTTAATTATAACCTTCTGGTTTTAAATAAACAGTTACTTTCTTTTGTTGCACAGATTCACTTATGCTTGTAACATCTCAGCACTGAAGCTTAATAAACGCCAGTCTTAAACAAGAATGAATGTCCACATCACATGCCTTGAGGAATTATAATTTAGATTTGCACACATGTTAATCATTATCAGAGTGCCATGTGCTGTATTCAAGCCCCTGTATAATTTCATCTATTTCAGACTTGGTATTAATTCATGCTTACAATTTTGTCGAAATTGCAATAATTCCATTTGTTAGACTCATTATGTACATGTACTAATTTATCTTCATGTCCATTTAAAATGTATGTCTCACTATCCAGCACTAGGAATAGTCAATCCTGCTTCCCAAGTTACACCTCTTTGTATCCATTATGCTCACATGTTCACCAAAAGTTTTTGTAATGGGTATATTTTGTGGCAATTGTACCCTGTTAAAACATAATTTGTGCCGGATTGTACTTATTAGGCAGTATAATTAAAAAAGGGTCTCAAATTGCTTGGTTAATACAATGAGAACAAAATATCCCTTTATCTCACGGTTCAAATTACATTGCATTCCATACTGAAGGCAAATCGATTGCGGTTAGGGCATACTCGTTTTTGTGACCAAATATTTCCCATTGGACGAACTAAGTCCGAATTTAACCCGGTGGTTGAATAAAACAATTCTGTATGTAATCCTTCCTATCTCTAGATTCATCCGTAAGATAAAGAAATTTAATCGTAACAAATCGTTGATAATCTGAAGGCTTGACATATCATCTTTTTCGTAAACCGTCAGCCGGTCAGGTAACGTCGGCTCAGGCGACTCAGATTTGCGAATCCTGTTAGCAACGCGTCCATATCAACAGAAGTTCAAACCAAAAGTAAGCGATTACATCGAAATAAAAAAATCGATTATTCCTAGTGTTCAATCAAACGCAGGCTCTTGGAAATGTATTTCGTTCATGTACACTATAATTTTGATGACAACGGGGGGTTGTGTTCCCGAGTAAAAACCGTAGAGCGGCATTTTTGTTGCCTAAAGTTCTTGACAAAACACAAGCAACCTCGACATCTCTTATGTTTTTAATAAAAAAGACTCCTTGTATGAAATACAGTTTTCCTGTTGTATAAGCATTTTGTTAGTTTTCAAAAAAAATTCCTCAGAAACAAGTAAGCGAGATATTAATCGTGGTACGTCTCTAAATAAAATGATGAATTATGAGCACGAACTTTCTTTAAATACCGCTGACAGTGGCCATAGTGTTTGGTGGTAGGCAAGATACAGGGAAACTTCAAACTACACCTTGGGAGATAAAACACTTGTCACAGGAAGAAAAACCAATTTTCTTAGATGCTATTTTTCTGAAATTCCCATTCCAACTCAAACCAAAGTTTTATAAGCAGGAGGCAAGTTTGCTTACTATTGTGGTGACCGCATTAACCTTTAGTTTAATTATCGTGATTATTTTAAAAACCAGTTTTTTTCAGTTATTTTTGTTTCTGCATATGTTATCTTATTGTATAGTTCTTCATATTGTTTCTTTTAAGAACAGATGATTAAATCATAAAGCAATTTACAACAGAGTATAACATGTAAGACATTCTTCAGCTTTGAATATAATATTGAATACTACATTTCCCTACGGTGCTAAAATGGCAAGTAATGTAGTAATGTATAAAATCGGTATTCTGGCAACTTTCTTCAACCACATCTCGTCTTATAACGCTGAGAAACACAAACAACCATTGTAAATAGTCTTCCAATATTAAAAAAAATGTCGGGACCGCCCTCTTTCCCCGAACGCCCCTATCGTTGTTTCGAAAAACATGAGACAGAAATTGCTCTTCTTTGTTGTAGATCCTTGTTCAAATTCTGCGGTCGCCTTCCGTTTCAATCAGGTTGCTGACAGGCATCCAACGACGTTGGTTTTGTCAAGTGACGTCGCGCTGGGTCTCCTCTCCGCCTAGAACTATTCCTTCTTCGCCTTTTCGTCCGTTTTTCTCTTTATTCTGCTCACGGTGTCAACGACAATGCTTAAAACCCATCCCCCTACCACTATTGACCCCATTATCGAGTAAGGCAAGAACCACGTCTCTTGCCTCTGATTTCATGCCCGCCGTGCACAGATATACCCTGCTATGCGTCTGCTCGATAATTTCCAGGAACTTGAAGACCCGTTTGACTATTCAGTCAATTTAACTGCAGTATATTTGATATTACTTTGACTACCTTCTCTCTTAGTGTTTTTGCGAAAAGTGTGTTGCGAAAAACAAAGGTAATCAAAATCGTGGTAAACAAATAATACATAATTAAGTATGTTTTTGGAGCCATCGTGGGTGGGGGATTTGAAGGACCATGTCTAGAGGTGTGTACTGAAATATTGAGGTTTGCCAATGTTTTTGTGTTGTTTTTGTTTTTCGAAACAAATTAGCGGCTGTCCAGAGGGTGGTGGGCTTTTGCCAAACATCTGCTCAATATATCGTCGAAAGTTGTTTTATAGAATTTGAACGAGAGTTTGAAATGGTTGTTTGGGTCTCTGCGTTTTTGTGTAGTGCTGGAAAGTGTGCCAAAACACCCATTGTTTACACTACTGATTTGAGCAATATAAATATCGATGCCATTTCCATTCCAGACAAACATTTGTGTTATTTGTATATAGAAATTAGATATATAAAAGTAGATCTGAAAATTTATCTTATTATTTGCTAATAATTTATCACTTCTATGTACTCTTGACATTTGCCAGTCATATAGCTGTTAAAAGAATGAACATAAAACAAACTTTATTTGACGATGACATGATATTGTGAAATACAGGGAACGAAATTTTTAACGAATAGACAATAGACTGGGTTTCCAGTCACGTGCCTTTGAGATGTCTTTTATTTTTTTATATGCGAGAACTTAGCGGCATGCCCTGTCGAAGACGGCAAACGGGGTCTGTGTCGGGAAAGACAGCTTTTTTTGTCAATTTTGTCAATAAGAGATACACATGCATATTAAAGATTAAACGTTTAAAGAAGTTTGTTACTCTGGTGCCAGTGTATACACTCCCTTATACATCATAATTATATTGACCAAAATTGATCTTATAGAGGTGAATCTTGTTTTTTTTAAGCACTTATTACCTAATGGGTTTTCTGTAAAAGATTACATTAGAAAAATGTATTGCTTACTTGATATGGAACCAAAATATGGTGAGATATGCATTAAAATGCAAAAAAACTAACAATCTGCGCATTAATCCACCAACAAAAGAAATGTTTGATTTCAATGCCAAACTGCTTTCATTTTACAATATGCAGAGTTAGAATTGTGATTTTGAAACTTAAATCCCGCGTAATGGCTGCGTTTGTATTTTCAACCACGAATTGAAATAAAAAAGAGATATTTTTATTTTGTTTCCATTAACTCTAAGTATTTGGGTTAAATGTTTAGCAAGGACTGCACAAGACATTTCACATAACTGTATGGTATCTTCTTAATTAGGTGTATCAAAATTTGGCTTAACTTACCAATATTTGAATTCTTGATTTTCAAACATGTTCCATTTGTACAGTCAACAATTTTTTGTTCATAATCCAGGAAAAATTCATCTCTACACTTTTCTTCTTGAAACGTGCAGTCAAAACAGGTCAATGTCTGTAATGGTGGCACTACAATGGTGCAAATAAATTTACAGCAAGTTTTAACTGTTTACACTTATGAAATACCTATAAGAACTTTAAAATGTCTGAAAGGTCGTCTTACATTTGATAACACTGATTATCAATAAATTTAAATACAAAACTAAATCGAATTTTCGTGTGTCGTACTTACTCTCGAAAAAGTAAAGGAAAGCCTGTTATGTTTACAAACTTACCAATTCAAAATAATTTACGAAGAATCGTTTTTTAAGAAATATATATATCTGTTTTCCTATTACGCTTAAACATTCAATATGTTTTTCATATTTAAAGAACCATTTCAGTTCCGTTTTCCATCACATATATTATAGAATAGAAATAGGGAACTATTTCTCAGAAAGAAATATTTTCAATATTTTTCAAATATATAGATATATATGAAATACCAACAAAAAATTATATACTGAGTTTTGTACTATATATTGTAAGCAAAAAGAGGTATTGCCTTTTTTGCAGTCATATTGCTTTTGTTATAATCTAACAGTTCATACATGATGAGTGGTGAAAATAATGGGGTTATGTCTACAATTAGTTTTATTACTCAATAACCAATCAATAAGATTTAAGATTTAGATAATGCATATTATGCAAAAAGAGAATTACATGAAACAAAACTGAATTAAGAGGACATGACTTTTCATGATGCAAGAAATTATTTAAGGAGAACTGAAGCATAGAGATGAAAAGAACTGGCTTTAAGCTCGGTTATAACTTACCGTAGGCGATCATAAGGTAAAGCGGAACTAGAACCATAACCGCATTCATAGTGGCTGGTACCAAATCTTAAAACATGGAAACAGATGTTTGAGTAGCATTGTCAATTCAACTTGTAAGTTTTTTTTTTCAAAAAAAAGAAGCAATAAAGAGGTTTATCAGCCTGCTCTTGAAAATTTTATTTATTTTATGGTCAATAACCTAATCAAAGTGCCCCGGATAATGTACAAAAGTAATAGTGGCAAGCAATCTTGTTTCTGAAAGTTTCGTTTTCAAGTTCGTCTTGAATATTTCTCCGTATTTTATTACATATTTATCTAATGCGCAAGTTTTAACATATGCCAAAACTTTCTCTGGGACGCAAGTGACGTATTTAATATACCTTCACTGCACGAAAATTTGATTTCATTTAGATTCAAAGCTTTCACCACACTTTGCGAAGTCATTTCATTTGGAAATCCTTATTCGCGCATGAACCCTTGCATTTCAGGTGTGTTTAAAACGGGAAGAAAAACATGTTCGTGACGTGCTATTTGATCATGATATTTTTACTGCTGGGCACAAGGCATTTCAAGCAAATGGAGCTGATCGTTCTGTTTTTCGACCGGAGGTTTGCAATGTTTTCGTGTGCTATCATCCGCTGATGTCCCGCGGGAGCGAAACTATCGCTTGGGGCATCAGCAGATTATAACACACGGAAATCGATGCGTTACCACTGTAGTTCGAAATCTCTAGGCACGATATTTTGCAATGAAATTTTCATTTTGCTGTTTATACCAAGCATACAAAATTGGATGCCGCCTGCAACTATCCTCCACACCGTGGAGATGTCTGTTGACCTCTTTAACAAGACAAAGTAGATACCAAAATAATTAAGAGAAGTCTTTAAATCAGGACAAAGCTAACATTACATACGACGAAAACTTATCAAAGGATAATCTTCAAGCTTATACATGTATTTGGTCAGTATAATACACAATTAAACAGGAAAAGACATTCCTTTCACCGTCTAAATGACGCATTGATTATTATTTCACAGCTGAATAGTCGAACAATACAAGTATTTTTTCTCTATTTTTGTTTTAAAGAATATTGTTATTTCCATATATACAGTAAGTAAATTATTTTATATCTGAAAACTAAAACATAACATCAGGCATTTCAACATTGTCTTTCTACCTTAATAACATTATGACTGGAGATTTTATCGTTGCCAGTGAAAAATTGTCAGTCTCAACTTTATGTAGATTCAAGCTTACTTGTCCGAATATATTTGTTTTTGTATTAAGCGTTATAAATGTGACATATTTCTCAACGTGAAAATGAGAGCGAGGGAGAGAGTAGATTGAATTTACCTGAATTTCCTTGAAATTTTCTGTAGTATTCTCATAGACAGTTCAAAACAATCGTGCATGTGAACAACTTATCTTGTCCTAGCTGCGATGCATTCCACTTGTGGTTTACTTTCAGAATGTTCGTCGAAAGACAAACGTAGAATTTGATTCGATAGGCAATACTGAAGTTTCACTACAGATTGTATAATGGATTGGAAAAACAATATTTTTATTCTTCCCCATGAGCTTTCATAAGAGCCATTTAATATCCTCATGAACAATGCCATATTCAATGTTTAAGGTATTTGATTTACAATTTGGCTTTATTGAATTACGCGCTTTGATACGAGTTTAATACCTAAGAAAGGAAATTAATGAAAAAACCGTGACACAAAATATTTCTACAACATAATTTGACATATCATTTATTTAATCTAGTGAGTCAGCAAAACTTAAAAGTTTTCATTTAAGAAGTATTGTTGCAGCAAAAGTAAAAAGCAGAGTGACATACAAATATGTTTAGAAAAAAACACTGAAGATTTTTTTTGTGTATAAATGTTGTTAACCTCGGGTTTAAATAAAAAATTCAAGATAAAGGTCAAAATAGCTGTCAATAAAAGCAAACTAAACTGAATTTTATACACATGGTATTTTGAACAGGTAAGGAAAAGTAAAACGATCTTTGAAACAGAATAAATAAAAATAAAAAAAAAACTATGCGACAAAATGAATTCCAAAGTGATGGGCTTAGAAGAAATATTAACAACTACGAGTACATAAAACAAAAGCCAGAAAATTTAATGTTAATTTCCAAGTCTTTCTTTTATTTGACTGAAACTAAGAGTGAAAAGTGTTTTCTGTTATGGATAATTATAATGGAATATCTAAAACATTTGGTTTTAAATTGAATATATGCTTAAGTCCACGTTTAATTTAATCTTAAGGCGTGAGATACAGTAAAGATGCTGTTTGAGAATTACACTATTTTTTCTGTTAGTTTTTCTGTTAGTTTTTTTCTTGTTAGTTCTAGTTGTAGGACACAGTTTTGTATATAATTTGTGTATAAAGCCATGAGGAGATAATCAATTTGTTTCAACGTGGCCATATCAAATGATTCTAAATTGCTGAAACTTATAGAGCTTTCTGATTATGCAAGAAAATTGTACTATGTTATCTCGATATTAATGAAGAAAGTTGATAAAATGCAAACCATTTCTTATAAATTTTCACATTTGGCGTTATTCTTTTTTGTTAAATAAAAATTCTCAATCATTTTATTAATATGTTTTTAATGATTATGCATTCATTTGTTGTAAATCTTCACTTCTACATGGTCTTTATTATTGTTGGCTGAAAATCATTCCATGCAGACCTTATAGTTACTCTATCGTCTAGTAAATGAACCTGATAAACAGTAATGTTTGCTTGAGAAATAAAAGAAATTTTCACAATGACAATTGACTTTTCAAAATGAATCTTAGCATGTGACAATGCACGTTACATTTTAACATCTGTGTTCCAGACAACTGTAGCTTTCTGTTTGCAGACAGGGATATTCAGTAAGTAAAGCTTCGGTTGCAGCTATCTCTTCCGATACGATAAACCCTCGGTCAGCAAAGTTAACGTTTCAGGATGTCGTCAACCCAAACCTTCAGAAATATAGGTTATGGCAATGGTTATGGTATAGAAATCAAATATGTATTTAAAGTTGCGCCACGCCGCACCAATGATTCAAATTTGAAATCTGGTGATATGATTCAGTGGACGAACGAAAAAAAAAACTTTCAAAGCGGTCATTTACAAATTTACAATTTTGTTGTATTCAGGGTTTAGATTTTGTTAAATCTTGCAACTTCAGGTACTTGTCAAACCATAACCTGTTTCATACACTGTGATAGAATCGGTATCCAGCCATGTGTTGGGTCAATGAATCAAACACTTATTATGTCGAAGATATCCGTCGGGGGATTTTGGTATATAATTTATCTTAGAAACGTTACGTACGTTCATTGCTCTTCAAGACTTCGGTATTAACTGGAGGATCTAATCACGTACAGCTTTCCAAATTGTCACGATGCATCAGTGCATCATAGTCGACGTAACTGCGAATACTAAGTATTTCAAATACTTTAAACTACTGGTAACTTACCTTTTCCTCATTGATGTTCGACAATACTGAATGTCTTTGCATACCTTTACCTATGTTATTGGTTTGACAGAGTTTAAAATATATACTAAACAAAAAACAGGAGTCCGTTATGTTTGTCAGAATCAGAAAGATATCTTTAGTGGCTTATACTTTTAAAAATCTTCAATATTCCATAAACAAAATACAATATTTTATCATGAAAGTCTTATATTCCAAAAACAAAATACAATATTTTATCATAAAAATCATATATTCCAAAAACAATATCATGAAAAACCTATGAGCGATTTAATGAAGTATCACAATAGTATGGGTGTGACTTAATTAAAGTCCATGGAATAATTATAAGTAAATGCGTTTATAAGTCATTTTTAAACGATTTCTTTTTTGTCATATTTACTTTGGGAGTATCATATACAGAAATTTTTCATCTGCTATTATTATGATAAAGATTTCTCTTCAGAAAAATGGTTTCGTTTTTGTTTAATTTGCTTATAAAATCTGAGAACAAGCTGTTGGTTCAGAAAGATGTAGAAATAAGACTTTATATAGTACATATAGCATGGATAGTTAAATCACGTAACAAAACAAATGAAATTGTTAGATTCTTAATGTCAACCATTTCATCAATCTTCGATTAAAAAAGAAGAATTATTTGGAAAAATAGACTTATTACTGAATATAGAAAACGTAAATCCTGTCATAAGATTGAGATTTATTCCATCATGGTTTGTATGAACAGAAGCTTACGAGATAAGGCTGCTGTTGTCATATGACCGTCATCAATCTTTGTCAGTAGTCTATTTCTTCAGTTATCAGATTTGGAAAAGGATTCGGGAATAACAACCTCTTAAAAAAGTTAATTCATATAGTCTGGCTTTAAATCCCACACACATTCCTCTCTGACACGGTAACTTGAATTTGCAACCATCAGATTTACTATTTCTTGTCAGTTCTATTTGAGAATCTGCATTTGTATATACACTGCAAGCAAGTTCTAAATTGTCAAATTCATCTAAGTCTTTTTATAATCTTTAAGCTGTTATTTATCATTAAAAATGATTCTTCTTAAAATTTCTAATTCGTATTCACCAATAGGCGAATGTTCGAGGTAGTTTAACAAATCTGAAGTTCTCTAGCTAGGATAATACGTTGTCGCCACGTTAAAGTTTGGACATTATAGAACAGGAGAAGTTCATCAAGTTCAAACACTCATACAATACCACGTTCCGTGGGATCTTACGTTTCACTTTCCTGACTTCGTATACAATAACATAGTAGGTGAACAAACCCTGGGTGAGAAAGTTGTTCTAATAGCAATATTTCTTTTTTTAGTTTCGTAAACGGAAGTACGAAACATTTTGATCGCAATTGATTATTTCCTCTATGGTCTTTGTTGATTTTATTAGAAGTTAAATGCACTTTATGAATATATGAACAATTAATTAAGAAGCGTGTCTTACATCTTTTAAGATGTTTAGTTCACTTAGACTTTCATCGTCTGCAAGATCATGAGCATCTCTTGAAATAACCATCTCGGAGAATGTTTCAACATTTTTCTTCTATGTGTTATTTCGTAATAAGCCTGGATGATTTCAAACAATTTCTCTGTTTTGTTACCGTAGATCTGAATTATCTTTCGAGATGTTGGATCAGTTTTTCTATTAATGATATAACGTCTTGGTCTAAGTTCTCATTTTTCTTGCTCGTACTCTCCAGCATCCGGTACGACAAGCATGCGTACATAAGTAGCAGTAGAATGTAGGTTTTGTTTAAGGTCTAGCGATGCCCTTACTTAGCATATACATGATACAGACTTATCGACCTAGATATGTAAAAGATAATGCGATAAACAATGTAAACAGTAAAAATATTTAGACAAATATGAATGAATCAATTTGTATTTTACCACTGTCATTTGTCTAATGTCTAAATCTACACGGCACTCAGTAGACATACTGTTTTAAGAAATTTAATAACATAGTAGGCTACAAGATGTATAATTTTCTGTATATTCAACAAAAAATTTTCTAATTTTCAATTATATTATTAAACACTTAACTTTGTGTCAGTGTCATTGTTAACGTGATTAGTAAATGTCAAGCACTTGCTTTTCTTTTCTCAATTTAAAATATTTTTGTCCGTTGTGAAAATGTCTAATTAATTTTGTTCTCAGCCGTGTGATATACTGAAATCAGTTTTCCTCATCGTTTTTGTCTCCGTTGCATCAGTGTTGATTTTTAAAAGTGAAACGGTTAGTTACATGTTTGTTTAGCTTCATTATTCTTTTTAAACAAGATGGTTTTGGTAACACAGGTAAACAGTTTCGGGACAGTATTTTTACTCATAGTGTGAACAAATATATTCAATTATTGTTATGCTCAATCTATTTTATTAGTCTAATCATTGAACTTGATTTGTATCACATAACCTTTTAGTATTTTCTTTTTACACACGTGTGTTCAAAAATACTTTTTTGGTGTATTTGACGGTTCGGTAAATGTATACTTGCTTTGCATATTTTCCCCATTCATTACAAATCACATAAGCTGTAAGACTTTATTATGATATTTATAGAAACTTTTATACGTTTCACTATTTCTTTCATATATAAAATGATTTCATAGATTACTTAAATATATTGATAAATGAAATATTATATAAAACATAAAACGAATATTTAATATTGTTCCGTACAGAGAGAGATGTGGACTCGTACACGGTTGAACAGTCTCGCCTATCGGCTCTCCCTGTGTAAAATATCTACGTTTATAACATAACAATGTTAAGTTACATTATAAAAAGACAGCCATGTCAGACATGTACTGGGTTTATAACCTCATAAAAGCAAAATATTATGAATTCCCTGTCAAAAAGATATTTTATGTATAAATCGTTAAAAAGATTTTGCATTGAAAGAAAAAAGTTAAAGAATAAGAATAATTCATCCATGTAATCAACATGTCTCGAAATAAAACACACACACACTAAATAAACAACAACAAAAAAAACAACAAACAAACAATGAACAAACACTGAAACTTACAAATCACATACGCTGTAAGACTTTATTATGATATTTATAGAAACTTTTATACGTTTCACTATTTCTTTCATATATAAAATGATTTCATAGATTACTTAAATATATTGATAAATGAAATATTATATAAAACATAAAACGAATATTTAATATTGTTCCGTACAGAGAGAGATGTGGACTCGTACACGGTTGAACAGTCTCGCCTATCGGCTCTCCCTGTGTAAAATATCTACGTTTATAACATAACAATGTTAAGTTACATTATAAAAAGACAGCCATGTCAGACATGTACTGGGTTTATAACCTCATAAAAGCAAAATATTATGAATTCCCTGTCAAAAAGATATTTTATGTATAAATCGTTAAAAAGATTTTGCATTGAAAGAAAAAAGTTAAAGAATAAGAATAATTCTTCCATGTAATCAACATGTCTCGAAATAAAACACACACACACTAAATAAACAACAACAAAAAAAAAACAACAAACAAACAACGAACAAACACTGAAACTTAAACAGCTTATATTGATCATCAAAATAGACAGTTTCTTGTGTTAAAAGTAATCATTGTGAGTAGTATATGGCAGATAAATATTTCCTTTGAATCTAGATTTAAATTAAAACAAATTTGAATCCACATAGGTCCGTTCATTTTTTCATCAGAAAGAAAATTTAACAAAAATTCTAATCATGTTTATCTTGTTTACATCGCATGAATGTCGAAAATACGAAAATGTGCCTAATAAAAGTACCCATTGCTTAAACGTATTGAAATGCTGGTTTAGTAAATGTTGCAGTATTTTTTTCTACATTGTTTTTAATTGTATTCAGAATAAGGCTAATATAATGAATGTTACAATTAGGTTGAAATGCTGTCGTCGTTGTTTTAAGCAATAAACTGTGGTAAAGTATATGCTTCATACAGCATGCAAAGAGAAGGCTTGGTATGTATTGAAATGAGACCCATCTTCTAGTGTGATACTGATATTTGATTGCAGTGTAGGCTCAGCTAACTATTTTTGACAGTGAATGCTCGTCGTCTAGTGATATACTGATATTTAATGGCAGTGTACGCCAATCCTCTGGGATGATGCTATTTTTTATGACAGTGAATGCTCATCGTCTAGTGTGAGATTGATATTTAATGACAGTGTATGTTTATCTTCTAGGGTGATGTTATTACTTAGGCTTATCTTCTAGTGTGATATTGATAATTACTAATATACTTAATGGCATCAGAAGTTGTACAGGGAGAAAACTGCTCCAACTGCGACAGCAAGAAATTGATTGCTTAACTAACAACATAGAAATTATGTTCTTTTTGTAAATCTAAACAGCTGTATGATTAACGAACTCTTAAAATTTATATCAATAGTATTCATTTTTAATTCTTGAGATTTAGTAAGTTTAAATTTCAGATAGAAATAAATGTTGTTTTATTCTTATCAAGCCAACTAGCTAGCTGTTAACTAGATACATCTGGATGGTTAATTGCATATAATAAATAGTGATATTATCATAATTCTTTCTAAAAATTTAGGTCCTACTGATTTTCTTTATTGGAATCCACACTTCCTGATTAGGAAACCTATGCAAATCAAAATAAATAATTAATTGTTTTCATTGATGTTTTCTTTCACTTTATTTTCTCCATTGTCATGACGATTATCATATGAACAATACCAAGATCAAACATACACAAATGCTATTGCACAAAATATGCACATTAACTTACGAACATAAATTATATTCAAAGCCTCATATATTTTTTACATAATCGACACATATAAAATATAACAAAATATCCATACAGTGTATAGTCAATAAATACGCCATTCAAACTACATGCATTTAATTGTGTTTCAAAACTCCAGTTTCACAATTTATGTGCATGTAAATGATTGAGAATTACAAATTAGGCGAAAAGTGACAAAACTAATAAAACACTAATAAAGTATAAAAGCACAAATTCACTATTTTGTTCAATTTACGATTCAGAGATAGGATTTCAAATCTGGATTATCGCTCGGTCTAGTCAGAACTGTCATACTTTCTGACACAAAATCTGATTGTTATTCACAACGTTCTAGATTATATTTTGTTGTATTATCTAATCATCTAACCATTAGCGTAGACAAATGTCTGCAGTGGGTCTGATACAACCATATTTCTATAAATTGTACAGTTTATCTGGTATTATACTCCGAGCCACATATGAAGCTTTGTCTACTTGTATCTCGCTGCAACAGACACTTGACATCACCTTTACTTAACATCAGTAAACATTTAATAGGCAACCGCACAGAGCTTTCTTCTGTACAAACATTTGTTTCAATCAAATCTTATGTGCTTTGGACACCACATTAAATGTCTTTCTTTCTGCTCTAAATTGAGGATCAGTAAAGCAGTTCCACTCTTTTTTTACGGAAGCATGGTGAGGACATGGTCGGTTTATTTTATTAATCCGTGGAAACGGACTTATTTTGCGCGAAAAATCTTTTTTTAACTTGTTGGAACGAGTTATTTTGTGCAAAAAATCTTTTTTTAACTTGTGGGAACGAAATATTTTGTGCAAAAAATCTTTTTGTAACTTGTGCGAACGAATTATTTTGTGCGAAAAACCTTTTTTTAAATTGTGGGAACGGGTTATTTTGCGCAAAAAAATCTTTTTTTAACTTGTGGGAACGAAATATTTTGTGCGAAAAATCTTTTTTTAACTTGTGGGAACGGAATATTTTTGCGCGAAAAATCTTTTTTTAACTAGTGGGAACGAATTATTTTGTGCGAAAAATCTTTCTTTAACTTTTTGGAACGATTTTTTTTGGTCGAATTTTTTTTTAAATCTGTGGGAACGAATTATTTTGTGCAAAAAAATCTTTTTTAACTTGTGGAAACGGATTATTTTGCGCGAACAATCTTTTTTTTACTTGTGGGAACAAATAATTTTGTGCGAAAACTCTTTTTTTATAACTTGTTGGAACGAGTTATTTTGTGCGAAAAATATTTTTTTTAACTTGTGGGATCGAAATATATTTTGTGCGAAAAATCTTTTTTTTTAACTTGTGGGAACAGATTATTTAGCGCGCGAAAAATTTTTTTTTTTTAACTTGTTGGAAGGAATAATTTTCTGAGATATTTTTTTCAATAACTTGTATCCACAACTTATTAGTCGTTCCTTCAAGATAGTTACTTATTCGAACAGATTATTTATCTCGTTCCAACGGATTTTTAAGTCGTTCCCACAACATAAATAAACCAATCATATTCTTGCATCTTGTCGGAAACATGGATAGACAATATTTTCAAATGGTTTTGAAGTATCAGGATATTTGGGATGTTTTAGAAGATAGGCACAGCATCTGCATCGGACTGAGACAATTAAGGCGGTTGATAAAAGCGCAGGGATTAGCTCAGAGAAATTACAGTGATTTACGTGAAGTTGTTGACTTTATACACAGTCAGTTACAAGAATCACGACAGCAGCATGGTTATCGTATAATGCATGCACGCTGCCAGCCTCATGAACTTAATATCAGAATGAACAATGTTCGCTTAATTTTGAAGTATCTGGACCCTGTTGGATCATCTCTAAGGCCAGCTAGACGACTTCAAAGACGACAATATTTTGCACCAGGCCCGAATTTTATTTGGCATTTGGACGGCTATGACAAGGTGAAACCGTTTGGCATTTGTATAAGTGGATGTATCTGTGGTTTTTCAAGAAACGTCACCTGGCTCAATGTATTTGACACAAACAATGACCTCCAAGTTATTGGTGGATATTACTTGGAGGCTGTAGAAGAACTTGGCATATTACTAACTTCAAAGTATTACTGAGGGGAGATTATGACACGGAAAATGTTCGAGTTCGAGATTTTCAGAGATTTCTTAGGAGAGAAGATGAAATTAACCAGAGATCCTATATCGAAGGGACAAGTACAGCAAACCAACGAATAAAATGTTGGTGGGGATATCTTCGACGAGAACATATGAACTACTGGATTCAAATGTTCAGTCATTTACAAGACACAGGCGACTTCTCTGGTGATTTTGTGGACAAGAACATCTTGCGTTTCTGCTTTTCGTCATTAATACAGGTATTGACGTCTGTGTTTCTAAGATTTCACATTTTTATAATAATACAGTTTACTGTTTTCCAAATAAACGACACTAAGAAAAAAGTTGCCTTAAAGAGTAAATTATACTGTTTCCAATAATATGAAAATTATAATAATACCATATCTAGTGATTTAGGAATAAATTTTTAAACAGATTGAGAAATACATGTACTATATACTAAGTCTATGAAAAAGATTGTTTTTTTTTTGGACTTTAATTGGGCACTTCATGTATAAAGACAGTCTTGATTACACTTTTGTTAATGTCTGTCAAATCACGTCAGCTGCCTTGACTGTGGTTATCACGATTATAACAAGGTAATAGAAATTAGGTCCACTGGCCACAGGTCACATTTCACATGGACATACGTCTTGTCGGAAACATTTGAATTTTATAGTATTTGACTGTGAAAGCGAATTAATCAGCTAGATGAGCGGTTATGTGAATTAAGTGGGTTAATGGCAACGGTTGTTCAATGGTATTTTACTATATATTGGGGTATACAACAACCTTAATGTAATGACATATTTTGTTCTTTTTAGAATGAGCTTGACATCACTAAAGACATAAGGAACAACCATCCTTTTCGGCCAATAAGAAACTCTGGTGCTCCATCCGGAAGGCCAACTTTGATGCATAATTTTCCAAGTCTTTGGAATACACGTGACTATCTGTGTCCAGTTTCCATGAATGATCTTGACACTTGCAAAGAGGATGCAATCTTTAGGTCAGCTATACCGTGCGAGGATGACGTATACGAACTTTGTATTATCTTTATGGCAGAAAATGGTTTAACGCCTCCTAGGGACGCTTTCAGCGCGCAAAACTTGTACCTTGACCTTCGTCAGTATACAAGATCTTTACTGTAAGAAAGAAACGCATCTAAATTTAACTGTCGGAATTCTGTATTTGATACAAAGCCACATTTGATTGCTTCATTCACATTGATTAAATATTATGTTCTTTCTGGAATTTATAATTATTAATAACACCCCCGCCCCAGAAAACACATTGCAATGAATAAAATTGGGCGTTTATGGACCCATAGTATGTCTCAATTTAATTGAAGTTTTTCTACATTAAGCTTAATGCCTATAATGAGTCCTTTTAAAAATCATTTTTATGTTTGTTTTTTAGCAACAAAGGAGCGACTAATGTTGCATAAATGTTACAAGCAAAAAAAGTCCCATATTCTAGACAGAATAATATCAATAATGATAACTGATTTAATAAACATTTTCATCTTGATATCCTTAATTTATGAAATGTACTTTTCTGTAATAAAGGTTGGACCAGTCTGTAATTGAAATTTAGCAGGGGTAAGGGTCAAAATACTGACTATGTACAACAACACGATGGATGTAGGATAAATAATGTGACTCATGCGCGTGAGAAAATAACCTAGTCTGTCAGGCGTCAAAGATTTGGAAAACAAACATTGCAAAGTTTCATATACGTAAAGTAAATATAGTTAACATAAAATGGTTATAACCTTATAAATGTGACTGAGAAAAGCGCAGGAGCTTTCAGAAGTCATGTACAGCTTAAAGTGATAATACTGTTAAAAACAATAAAACAAGAAATTTTTGTAAAACATGTACATGTAGCACCCGCAATGGCATTTATTTACCAGGTGACCTTCGACCTTGACCCTAAGTGACTCCGAACTGTGCCTAAAGTTAAAGGATCAAATATAAACAGAATTGGTTGATAAATAAAGCCTCTATGAGCAAAAATGTAAAATTTTTAGTAATTGTGACCTTTGACCCTGAACCCTAGTGACCCCAAACTCCGCCCAATGTTAGAGGACTATAAAAGGTAACTGCCTATGAAATATGAACAAAATCTGTTAATACATACAATAGCCCTCCTTATTCTTCCAATAGCTGAGCTAAAAATTAAGGTTAAAGAAATGAAAGGAATATTATTTTTGACCTGCGGGTCAAAAAAGATTTTATCATTTTGTAACTATATGCACATGAATCAAACTATTATACAGTCATTTAATTTAGCTTTAACTTTAATGTTCTATATGATTAGAAATCAATGGTTAGTATGCTTTTCAAAACTGCGTTGGTCACTTTCAATAGTATTATCTCTTTAAAACTTAGCCTGCCTGCAGCAACTGGGCCAAAATTGTTCTGCCTTTGTGACCTGTAAAGAAAGATAAAGATCATCCAACACAACTATGCAGTCTGATCATGGTCTGTTCTGTTCCCTTCACAAATAGTAAAATTTGGTAATTTTCCAAAAATATGATAAGTGCTTTTGTCAAAAATGAAAGATGGACAAGTCCATTTTAAATAGTTAGCAGGCTAAGAGTTAAGGAATGTGTCATGGAAACAGCACAACTATTCGAAGAATTGCCATTTAGCAGGAAACCAAATTTAGTAAAATCTTCAACTCATTTAATAATAATGAAACATAAACCGTTAAACCATTTAATATGTACTGGTCTAATGTATTTCAAGAAGTTACATATGTATTCCACCTTCCAGACTCACTACATGTATGTGTATGATTAAAACAATAAAACAACTTCAGAATAGGCATAACTTGACGGAAGTCAGAGATACATGTACATACTCATACATACAGATGGAATTATTCAGGTTCAAATCCATATATGAATCAGTTTTGAGAAATTCCTAAAATTTTTCAAGTCCAAAATGAGGCATAATTTTGTAAAGAGAAAATACAAAGCTACATGTTGTTGCCTGCAGATAGAGATTGTGATGTTCAAAATACGTATCAAAACCATACGTGTTTCCAGTGTAGAAGAATTGTATACTTCTGAAAAACTTGGCCTTTCTTTCAGGAAAGGGGCATAATCTTGACAAACTATGTTTAAACTAAAACAAGAGGCCCGTGATTGCCTTAAATCGCTCACCTGTGTCAAAAGACCTTTGATCAAACTTAAAATAACAATGCAGACCACAAAAATCAAACATAACAGTGCAGACCACAACAAAATTACCATAAATATTCTGAACACAAAAAAAAAACAGTTCAGACAAAAAGTTTTAACAAAAGCAGAGCATTACACAAAATTTGACCAGGACAGTGCAGACCATAGATACTGACAGTAAACAGTACAGACCATAAAAATAAAGCATAAGCAGAAATCACAAAAATTAATGTACAAGTGCAGACCTCAAAGAAAATGCCAAAGCAGTGCAGACAATAAAAATACTTGTAAAACAGCACAAACATCAAAAATGTATCATGTTACCTATCGTATTGTGAGGCACAAGTAGATGTATCGTTACCTCCCGAGATATAACATGTATGAACTCAACCAAGTAAATGATGCAGAAACAACATGCAAAGATCAATGAAAACAGTATGTTCTTTAGTATACTCAAACTAGCCTTAACCTACACTCACGACAACTACTAATTAAAACAGGTTGTTAAAACTGAACTAACAAAAGTAGATAAAAATGTATCAGACATTTGTATACATGGCCCTTCATAGAGCAATAAAACTGAAAAAATAACCATTTAGATTATTTCTGTTTTGGACACTTATTTGAGTGAAGTAAACTTAAAACACAATTCAAGACAATAATAAAACAAGTGACAAGATATTGTCATAAAACTAGATTATTCAGGCTATAAGCCATAACAGCTCAACTCAAAATTTTAAAGTTGAATCATCCCTGGGGTAACACAAACTTAACCTTGAAAGTGGTGAATTAACCAGTGTGGACCCAGACAGTTGTATGCTGAATGATCAAGTTGGCATAGTATACTTGGTTCTATCACTTAAATGGTTTAAAAAATCTCAAATTTATGTTTCCTCTAGCAGCTCTTATGATATATTCATTTTGAACATTCTGAGATGAGATGAACACTGACAACTCATGTTTACAGATGAGGCTAAGCATTTGTAAAGAAAGTCCCAAAACTAAGTCCCATATTCATTCTTTCACAGAAGGTTTCATAGCTGTGCAACACGGAACCACTAAATATATTGGCGCAGGTGTTGGCATATGGTGTTCCATCAAATGGATTTTCCTTGTCTTGATGACTGAATTTCAATTTTGGTTGTGGTTCAAAGCCAAGAGCTGGTGCAGTATCTAGACCGGCGACAAACCTCAACAAGCTTCTTAGTCCATCTAGTTGTTCTGCAAAGCTTTTTGAATTAAATATAAGTCACACAATAATGTTTTTTTTCTGTTTGAATAGAGATACAGTTTTCTCTGAAGAGAGGGTGCAATCACCTTTTAATATCAAATAAGTAAGCAATACTGAAAATATTATTCAATTATTGACTAATGAGCCATTGAGTATGATGTGATATTCACTGGCAAAATTTTAATACTGACCGAGGCCAAGCCTAGGTCAATATTATATTTTGCCGGTGATTATCACATCATATTCATTGGCCCACTAGATAATAAATGTTTTATTATATGAACGATCATTTTATAACTTCCACTGCAATAACTCCATTTTTGAGCAAATTAAACGATGTTAAGCAAAACATAATGTCAACAAGTAAAAATCATCATATTAGACGTTGTTTATTCAGGACAGAACATTTTATATTCCTGCATTTGGTACATTTACTAACAATACTGCAGAGTCAGCAGGGGACTAGACCAGAATCCTGTGAATATTTATAAAAAACTATTTTAGATGCAAAATCTGAGATTGGAAAAATCAAAAAGAAAATGAATACATCAATATATTTTTGTTCGCCGAATATAATATGGACCAATAAAAACACATCTATTTTTAGACCGTATAATAATACTGCTTAAATTTCAAGCTATGCAATTGTATGTTTAAAAGAACATTAAAAAAGAAAGATCTTTGAATTTATATCTCACTACCAGTAGAAAAGAGTATGTCTACTGACTTAAAAAAGTGCAGAATACATGTACTAGTCTTATGCACCCAACGGTCATTTTTAACGCTTGCCAGTGGATTCTTTCACTTATAATGTTTTCACCTCTATAGAAACAGAAAGTGATTATAGTGTGCTGCGGAAGGGATAAACCCACATTTATGAGCAGCACGCTTGCTGTATACCTAAGCACAGCTGCTTGGCAATTTTGGTTAATAGCATAGATTTATATCCAGTAAAATGGAGTTAGGCATTCCTGAACTGGAATTTTGATGTGAGCAATGACTGCACAATAAAATTAATTTACAATCGTTTACAACTGAAATCCCTTTTTGTATTATAAATGTATTGTACCAGTGGCCTGTGCAAAAATTTCATAGAAATCTATTACTGTTAAGCTGCAGTTAAGAGTAACAAACAATGTACCCTACTGAATGACAGATGGAAATAATGATGCACAAAAACAGACCCTGCTTAGTTATTTTTTAAGCAAGTAAATAAAGATTTTTACAGTGATTTTGAGTAACAGTAGCTAGAATACCAGCAAGGTCTTACAAGAAGTCTCTCCAAGAGACTGTGTCCTTAGTTCTTCAATGTATTTATTGCTCCCCTCAGTGGAAAACATCGGCACAAATAATTCTTCAACATACGCCACTGTTACTGCTGCTGTTTCCTGATAAATGAACACTGGCCTCATTGTAACAGGAAATTCCCGAAAAGCTTTCAGAATACCCAAAACAGGACAGACCATCAAGGAATCTGCAAAATGCATCATAGTATGAAATAAGACTTACACTACACAGTGTAATAAAAATAAAAATATTTTGCGCAATAAAAATAGCTGACACATTCCTGCAGTTTTAAAAATGCAGTCCCACTTTTACATTTGATGGTTAAAAGATTGATGTTAAATGTGAAATAACTTGTCCCTAGTTAAAAAATACATATATGATTTCTATGTTTTTCATTGAAATGGTGCTAATTTCACAAGCATGAAAATGTCAATTTTTGCTATATTCTTCTCACCTTCACTGATTGAAAATATTGAGCTTCCACTTGTGAATCCTTTCATATAAACCCGTTACATCCTTAGGATGGCCAGAGCTTATGAACAGACAACAAAACTGCGGTTCAGGAAAATGGAAGTGATAAAGTTTACATGGCGTCTTTCATGCTCTAAATACATAATTATAGCATTATCAAATGCACTGTTTGCTTTTTCGAAAGATGAAATTTTACATCTTTTCTCAGAGTTAATACATTGAGGCTGTTAAGTACTGTTTTTGAACATAAAATTTTTCCTCCCATAAAACTTACTTATACGACTTACATTGTACATTAATTTGCTACTTAAAACTGCTGTCAAGAACCGGGAAAAAGAACTGTCTGGTAATATTATGTTGGAAATATACTGAAACAACCAGTAAAAGCTTGTTTTACGCAACTGGGCCCTGGTCTGCCAATGGCATAACTGTATTTTTCCATACTTACTGGGAAAGAACTCCTTCCACCCGATTTAAAACACAGTGATCCAGCAAAGCATCCAGTAGCTTTTCCTTCTGGTTCAATGGAAGTAGTGGGACTGTGCCCACATACTCAATCGCCTGCATTATTGTTTCGGGCAAGGTGATGTTTCTGAGGTCATCTGTCTCTTGCATCTGCAAATTATAACTGTTACAAGAGCTGTCTGTAAGAAAACGCTCTCGACTTTTCTCAGTACTTGATTGTATATATAAAAGGGGCTTAATTCCAAAATCAGCAGGTTATGGGTTATGGGCCTTGTTAGTATGGTAGATGGTCTTTTGGCTCTTTAATTTCAAGACACCATTGTTATACCACAGAGGGCTAGCAGTGGCGATCATCCCACTATGTGTCAATGTATAATAACCAATGAAAATGTCATAAAAACATTGCAGAAATAAAACAGAAATAACAATAACTGTGACCGAGGGCCGGTTATCGAATAACCTGTAACCATAATGCAATCAAAACATTAGAAATATGTCACTCCATCTGGTAAAGAGCCACTGCCCGAAACAATCCACGGAGGAACAAAAAGGGGCACCAGCTTTTTGCAAAGCTAAGATTGTGTTTATGCTTAATGATTGCAATGCTCTTATCCAAATGATTTATTTTGGACATTAAATGATTCAATGAATACCAATTTCCCACCAGCGAGGATCAAATATTTCTTTCAACTACTAACAGCAAAAGGTACAATTTTTTACAGTCTATGTTATATTTTAAGTAAATACATACCATCTGTAACTGTTTTTCAAAATTCTATATCTCCAACATCCATAATGTTTGGACTACATGGTTTACTGAGCTATCAACTGATACATTGTGGGAAAAAAGAAGGAAGGAGATGGTCCTTTGTGGACAATAAAATTTTGCCAAAGATGTAATAATCAGACCTGTCTGCACCTGTAAACAAACATAAATATTAACAAATCTGCACATTCAAGAATCTTAACTTAAAAAAAACAACATATTTTACCAAACAATTCTGTTTATCATACAAGGCTCAGGGATATAAAGAAATCACCCTAGGTTACTTTTTTGTTAAAACAACCAGACATTCAGACATCCCAGTCTTTGATCTTACTCACGGATATACTTTAGCTTGCTGACCGAAATAATTGTTGCTTCATATGATTCTAGGAGTATGCAATTATCTCTTAAATTGTTGTTATACACCATATATGGATGCTTACAAAAAGCATAACCAAAACTTGAATCTGCTGTTATATTTGTAAGCTGAAAAAAGTCCATACTTTCAAATGAATCCTTGTTACAGACTTATCTCCATTTGCCCAATGATTGCAGTCTGCATCATTATTAAGTAATATATAGAGGGTCATACCGGTAATGGAACATAGGACCTCTGGATTGACAACTCAGCGTGCAAACCACTAGGCCATTATACCACCCACATAATATAAAATAGGATTAGACTGGAAGCAACCAAATGCTTATTGAAGGCTTTTCCAATGCATACAAAATATTGGGACAAGATAAGGTGATTCATTTTGTCTCATTTGCGATGAAAAAATGACTAAAAAAATTTAAACATTAGAAACTTACTTGGAAGCTCAGGTCAGATAATCTTTGCATTCTCCTCCCCTTCAAACATTGGTGAGTCATGAATGGCTTTCAATGCAAGTCTCATGAATTCTCTGCTTGGGTCACCCTCATCAATTCCATATTCTCCGGAAAATTTCATATTGAGTTTACATTCTGGTCTGAATTTTTTTCTTGTGAAGCCTCTTCTAGCTCTATCCAAAATATCATTTCTGTCTACATTAACCAAATTAGCGTCTCCATGTTCATCAATCTGTGACAGCAGCTCTGTCAGAATTTCTTACAGAGATTTCCCACTGAATCCCAGGATGGCAAAATTATTTCATAATAATAAGAATTTATCACACCTTTGAAAAGATACATTTTTGCATTTTTACTTAAAATTATCTAAGACATATATGGAGAGTATGGCTAGTGACAAAACAATAAAGAGAAATAGAAGCTCATCTAAAATTTTAACATTAAAAGCCAATGATGTCAATACTGGGAACAATATAATTATTTCCTTATTTTTCAAATATATTGTTCTCTTATTTTTCAAATATTCAATCTTTAATATGAAATTACTTGTCATCTAAACTGGCCCGAACTGCAGCTACTACTGAATCACACTATCTTCAGAATATGAGTGTTGTCTTGTATCAGGAGTAGTCTGAATAACATGTAAAGACACTGGTAACGGAACAATCAAGCAAAAACTAGACATGTGTCCATAGCACAAGGTGATTTCATGATTTCTCACCCAGGGTAGCTTATATAGTCAATAGAAAACAACAACAAAATCCTTAATCTGGTTATGCTTATAGACGCACATCATGTACTACAAGGGTAAACACTACCGGTAAACAGAATGACATTTCAGTGAGCAGATTATTGTCTCGGTATGATTCATTGCATCATCTGGTCGCTCATATAGTTTCACGTATCTTTTACTTACTGAGTTTGTTATCCCAAGTGTAATTTTTATGCATAAACAAGAGGACCAAATGGTCCCGGGTTGCTCGCCTCTGGTTAAAAGGTCAAGGTTAAAACTGAAACCTTGCAAAATCTGTATACATGGTCCAGTATGTGTTGTTATTGAAAGATTGTGTGGTTATTTTTTGGTGGTGGCTTGAGCAATACTCTACAGTATCAATATCTGAAGTTCTGTATTGAAGATATTCTTTAAGACCTAATAAAAGATTACCCCAGTAAAGTTTTTTTTTTTTTAATTTTGTCTCAGTGGTTCCTGATATGCTTGTTCAACCCACATTTTTTTTTAAAATAATTATGGATGGACAGACAACAAATTCCAAAATTTCATACTAAAAGCTCACCTTAAACTTTGCTCAGAATAGCTTAAAATGAGACATCCAGCATGGAAATGAGAAAGTGAATTTAAACACACTACTAGTAATCCAAAGAGTCCTATGCTCAAAACATAACTAGCTGGAATGTTTTGTGGTTTTAGCCAAATAACATGTATTAACATCGCCTTTAATTTTAAACATCTCCTCTTTCGGAAACGAATGACAGGAAGGTCCAAGATCTCAACATCAGTCATACTTTCCTCTTCTGTACTGCTTGGCCCTTTTTAAGCAGGTGTAAATTTCGGAATCAGAATGAAAATCCCTAATGCAATGTATGCCTTAGCACTGCCATATTTTCAACGTAATTGTTAATGACTAAATATATACAATTTTATACAATATAAATTTCTGTGGAATGTAACTATACTACAGAAAATAAAGAGAGATGTTGGCTTGATCAAACATATTACAAAATCAGAAAACATAACTGAGAAAAATGGTGATTTGCATGAAATTAATGGTAGTGTCACACAGAGTTTGCTTCTCTGGAAGGATGTCTGAAAATTGCAAAACTGTTATTTCTGCATTGTGACTGCCATAAAATGTCAACCCATAGCCAGTGTTGTCGCATTTAAAATATATCTTTATGCAATCAGATGAAAAGCACATTTACTGTCTGCCTTGGAACAATGAGGGTTTGTAGTTAATTATCTCCCCATATAATGTCCAAGATGTAAATTGTTGCTCCCATTTGGTTTACTCTGTTTTTTATATTTTATTGTAGTATTATTTTATGTGACATAATTATAAAAAATTAGGTGTAAATATTAATAATCTGTTTACAAAAATTAACAAAATCATTCAGAAATATAAAATCTCAAAAGATGCTTATGAAAAAAAATCTACAAACTTTTCAAATGTGTCTAGTCCATCCAAAATAATAGTTCCTTATCCTCACCTGAAAAAGTGATTGTTTTATCAGGACTGTTGGGGTCCCTGCTTCAACCATCTGTTCTGCAGCAGCAGCACAAGCTTCTAACGTCCGAGGAGTCCAAGATTCAATCTGTTCTGCACAAGCTTCTAAGGTCCGAGGAGTCCCAGATTCAATCTGTTCTGCACAGGCTTCTAAGGTCCAAGGAGTCCCAGCTTCAATCTGTTCAGCACAGGCTTCTAACGTCCGACTTTCTGCCGAAGATTCCTCACAAACTTGCTATGCACTCGGATTCTGTTTTGGAAATGCATCTTCTGAGGAACTAAAATTTCCATCAGTGACTGGACATTTCTGAGATGTTGTAATGCAATTCCTCTTGAGACATATATACTGAAAATTAAACCCGTAAGAGAATTCTACATATGAAGGCACTGCATGTTAGTACCCTTGTTCGTCTGAAACATTCTATAAATAGATCAAGCTTAAAATCATTAGCAAAGTTTAAGGCTAATCTCTTAAGTTGATCACTAATGCTGGACTTACAATTTGCAAATTTGACTTTATTTGGCTTTTTAGCTATCTTAAACTCGCTTTTGTTACAACAAAACTGCATAATTAGCAATTAGGTCTTATCAAATATGAACTGAATATATCTCTAGTATATGTATTACAAAGTGCTTATTTTATATAATGATGGATACCACATACAGCAAACAGAATGATTGTTGGTGAATAATACATTCCACCTTTTTTATTTTAAATACATTTATATATCAAAAACATGCTTAACTGACCATATACATGACCAAATACAAAATGTATCACAGAAAATACTAACATTTTTACCGAACCTAACACATTAGTGTCTGAAGAACATGACTCCAAAACTCAGACTACTTTGAATAACTTTTTTTTCTTTTTACAATTAGTCCCATCAGCAAAATTCTATGATCATTAATTACCTTGAAAACAACTGTATTTGTTCTGATAGTGAAAATATTTTGCTCGAAAAAATCAGTTAAATTTGGCCAGCACATTGAGTCAATGACTGATATTTTTCATTTATACTGAATTCACTACTGAGTGTTTAAGTGCTGTCTTGTGACGGTAAAACATTTCCCCATACTACACTTCAGGTAGTTTTTTTACCTTGTGTCTGGCACTGCTTGCCTGATTAAGTTGCCATATTATAGTAAGATAAATCGCCCCAAGTCACAACTATTTTAAATTCTCTGCTTGTTTTATGACATTTGTCTAAAATGGTTTTTATACATCAGCGCATTATGGCTTCATCACCACTACTGACCTGCTGTTGTATATCAATGGTGCCTTGAAATGGATTGGTGGTTATCAGCTGAGAATGTCAATGTACCATGTTATTTATAAACTGGTTGTGAACTGACTTTTAAATTTGGTCAGACACATTGACTGATGGTTTGCCTATTGTATTAAGCATAGGTTTCCTTACACCAGGATTAATACTTACCTTCTTTGAATAAAGATACATCCTGAGGAGTTTAGATTTAAATTCGTTGTAATATTCGGTCACTGCCCTATCTAGTTTTGCAGCATGCCCCTGAAAATCATGTAAAGAAACTTCAAATTCAGCAAGACTGCCAAAGAGATTATGTCCTGAAAAGAATAGGTCTGTGCCAAACTGTAAAAGTTCTAATAACTTTGTATCCACGCTGACAGATAAATAGCGAATGCCTCCACCTGAATGACTGGGTATTTGATAATATGATTAAGTGAGGAAATCATACTGTTTCAATCCTAATTCTACCCTTCTTTGTACTTTCTTGGCATTCTTATTGCCTTGTAGTTTGCTCTTCATGGATATGAGGTTTTTATGTCTAATTCTATCCAGTGAACTCTCAGTCTCTTGATCTTGACACTTCAACGCCTTGCAAAAGGCCAATGTTGCAACCCTATCTCCATACGCGCTAATGTAGGCTTTCAGCTGTGTGTCAGACATACCGAGGATTGCATCTGAGTCGATCTGTAATTTTAAGAATTAAAATGCTGTAAAGCAAGATCATAATCCTTAGGATCACAAATCACCACCTTGAAATAAATTCCATGATGCGGATGTCATTTTGTGTACCCCGCTCGATCAGCATTTTAGGTTATTTATAACTGTGTAAACATCAGAATAAATAAAATGGTAAATGATCGATGCGGACTTTTTGTGGGATGATTTTTTAAATCACATAAACAAAATATACTCTATCCAATGCACTCTGCCAGTGCTAATTTACAGCTCTGTGGAATGAAACAGTGCAGATTTAGTGCCCAGTTTAAGGACACAATACATACATCAACAGAGATTCAAACAAGAGACCCATAGCTCGGTGTCTGATGCTCTACCACTGGACAACCTCCCCTGACAAACTGTGGTGTAGTGATGTGGTTTTAGAGAAAAATTCCAGAAACTTGGGTCCGATTACCGTTGGCATTGGGCTATTTTTCCCTAATATTACGCTTATTCTCTTGTCTAGGAATTATTTTCATCTGCATATTTAAACAAGAGCTGTCTCATGACAACATGCTCGACTATTCTCCGTACTTTGATAGCAGATACCAAGCATATTTAGAATAACACCAAGTTCACAAAACTATTTAATTCCTTTATGAGCTGTCTTTTGGATACAATTTTGATAAGTTAAAAAGGGCATGATCTTGTAATAATAACAAGAGTAATGTCAATTTCCACTCACCACAAACATCTATCATAAGTTTCACTTGAACTTAATGTATTTTCAGTTAAACTTTAATAAAAGTTGCAAGTTAAAAATAGTGATAATTTTTTAAATATTAGTACAAGAGTCATGCCCCTTGTCATACAGCTGGGACATGTCACTATATGCATGTATTTTAATTAAATAAAAATTTTAAAAAACCTAAATAAAATGTACAAATTATTTCAGTTCATAAAAACAGCAAAATATCGATATCACTTAGGGCATAATTCAGAAAATATTGAAACAAGAGTTATGCACCTTGTCACACAGCAGGGTCTTGTCATTTTACACAAATATTTTAAGTTTCAACCAAATCCCTATGATGATGTACAACTTATTCAAAATTATAAATAAAACAAAGATTTCAAGGGACATAACCCTGTGAATACTGGGCCTAGAGTTATGCACCTTGTCACACAGAAGAGACTTGTCACTATACATATGTATTTTAAGTTTCAATTGAATCCCTTTAATAATATACAACATTTTAAGATAACAAAAAAGTTGAACAACATTTCTATGTGAAAAAGGGGCATAATTTTGTAAATATCAGACCCAGATATATACCCTTTGTCACATAGCTGAGTCTTCTTACTATACACAACTTATTTAAGTTTTGACCAAATTTATGATGATGTACAAATTATTTAAGATTATAAAAAAAATTAACCAAAAAATATGTTAAAAATGGGCATAATTTCACCAAAATACCCTGAAAATGCAGCTTTTTGGACATAGGTTTGAACAAATTTCCCTGGGGGAGCATGCTCCCGGACCCCCGTAGGCATACAGGTACATCACCTGGGTTTTGTTCCCAGCTACACCCCTGTTAAGTCCATGCAGTTACTTCTACCTGATAGATAACATCTTTTTATGTGACTGTATCTCAGTTTGAATTCGCCTTGCATGGTTTCAGATTCAGTTTGGTACACAGTAAATTTTATATATCTTGAACATTTGTCTGCAGTCCTATTTATCACAACCTGCTGTTCTGCCCACTAATATTCATAAAGTGTAAGAAATATTATATGAATTGAAATATTTAAAATATTTTCAACAACAGATGTGTTTTTGACAGAAATATTTTCAACAACAGAAGTGTTCTTTTTTTACAGTAATTCATTTATTATTTAAAACATTTTACACTTACTTTATCTGCCTCGATACTCCTCCGCTAAGCACTGTCAACGCCCCTTGAACGGAGGAATTCTAACAACTTTCGAAAGTTATCAGATATATCTCCCGCCGTACGAAATGAAATAAAAAATGACGATCTTTAAAAGGGGATTAACTCTTTAGTATAGACGCCAGTTTAAAAAAAAAGATTTTTCGCGCAAAATAATTCGTAACCACAAGTTAAAAAAAGATTTTTCGCACAAAATAACGCGTTCCCAAAAGTTAAAAAAAGATTTCTTGCACAACGATTTACAGAACGATTTATTTTGCGCGAAAAATCTTTTTTTAACTTGTGGGAATTGATAATTTTGCGCGAAAAAGATTTTTTTAACTTTTTTGAACGAATTATTTTGTGCGAAAAATCTTTTTTTAACATGTGGGAATTGATTATTTTGTGCGAAAAATCTTTTTTTTAACTTGTGGTAACGGATTATTTTGCGAGAAAAATCTTTTTTGAATTGTGGGAACGAATTATTTTGTGCGAAAAATCTTTTTTTAACTTGTGGGAACGAGATATTTTGTGCGAAAAATATTTTTTTAACTGATGGGAACGAGTTGTTTTGTTCGAAAGATCTTTTTTTTACTTGTGGGAACGAGTTATTTTGTGCGAAAAATCTTTTTTTAACTTGTGGGAACGAAATAATTTGTGCGAAAAATCTTTTTTCTTTTTTTTTTGCGGGAACGGATTATTTTGTGCCAAAAATTTTTTTTTAAGTTGTGGGAACGAATTATTTTCTCAAATTTTTTCAATAACTTGTTCCCACAAGTTATTAAGTCGTTCCCTCAAGATTATAAATTGTTCGAACGGATTAATTAAATTTAACAAAATATTTCGTTCACACAAGTTAAAAAATATTTTTCGGACATAATTACTCGTTCCCACAAGTTAAAAAAAGTAGAAACAGGAAGGTTCAATAAATCAGAAATGTTAGCAGATTAAACATTTTTTCTTATACAAACTTGAATTAAGGTTTTTTATTGCTGAGCTAATATCTGACCTGGCAGAAGTAAAGAAAGGAGAAAGGAAGATAAATACTGAATACTTTATCAGTCAGAATAGTGTCTGAATTGTTTCTCTTGTGATTAAACCCAAACTGAGACCATTAAAGTTCAATTAAAAGTAATCTATAATATCTTGGATCTGCTTGAAATGAATAACTTCGGCATTTATTGCTTTTAACAATATTTGTTAACAAGAGGGCCATATGATGGTCCTTAATCGCTTACATGTGTCCCATTTCTAATGGGCCATAACTCTGGAACACATGATTAGATGAGTTTGGTTCAGGAAACGAGATGACCAATAATCGAACTCGACCTGGAGATCATTAAGACAAACAGACAAACATTCTGACAAGTTTCCATGCTATGCCATTTGCAGACAAAATATGCCCTAAAGAGTGTCAACAAGGTAAATCTGTAAATCTGACCTGTGACCTAGTTTTTGACAACAGATGACAATATTCATACTCGACCTAAATATCATTAAGACAAGGATTCTGACAAATTTTTATGACATTTGAAAAGGAAATGTAGCCTATTTAGTGTTTACTAGGTTTTTCTTTGTTTTGACCCAATGACCAAGTTTTCAACTAAAGATGACCCATATACTTACTTTTTCTAGATATCATCAAGACAAAGATTCTAACAAATTTTATCACAGTTAAAAAAGGAAAGCAGCCTCTAGAGTGCTAACAAAGAATTTCTTAGTTTTGATCCTGTGACCTATTTTTTGGACAATAACTAATATTCAAACTCGACCTACATATTATCAAGACAAAGATTTTGACAAATAATTGTTTCACATTTCAGTAGAAAATGTAGCCTCTAGAGTGTTAACAAGGTTTTTCAATGTTTGACCCCGTGACCTTATTCTTGCCCCAGATAACTGATATTTGAATTCTACTAAGACCACATCAAGACAAACAAACTGATAACTTTTCATGTCATTTGGACAAAAAAAGGCATCTAAAGTGTTAACAAGTTAAATCTGTGTTTTGAACCAATGACTTAGTTTTTGACCCCAGGTGACGAACTTAAAGTAGATACAGTATCATCAAGACAAAATTCTGACAAATTTTCATGGTATTTTGAAAAAACATGTAGTCTCTAGAGTGTTGAAAACGTTTTGCTATGTTTGTACCATATGACGTAGTTTTTTTTAGCGAAGATGACGTATATTCTAAATTGACATGAATTTCATCAAGACAAACATTCTGACAAGTTTTTGTGCCATTTGAAAAAAGTGACCTCTAGAGTGTTAAGTTTTTCCTTTGATTTGGCTCAACCTGATGTGAACTAAAAATTTCACTTATGTAAACAAGTGACACGGATTCTGAAATAATGATTTGGGACAAATTAGTTGACTGTTTACTAAATTTCCTTGAGTGTAATCTGAAGTATATCATAACAAATTACACTTTTACAATTACATGTAATTCGTCTTTCGATGTGATCCAGTTCAAATGTATAGCAACAGGAGTTTCGTCTAATGTCCCCTCAGATTTTTCTTTAAATGCAATAAGGTATATTGAGATTCAAAATAACAATAAAAAGATATGTTATGTGATATCAGGACTGATCATTACGAAAAGTTTGAAAAGAAAAAAGAAAATTTCCCCCTTAAATATATAATCATCTTTTATAAGAAGTGTACCCGCATATTCATTCTTCATATCATCAAACACTAAAATTCTTGCGAGCATTGCTTTGACTTTGACACTTAACAAAGGAAATAAAAACAGAGGTGCTTTTAAAAATCATATGTACGAAATGTTGCTACAATGCAATTATACACATAACTTTCATTTTAGATAAACCGTCATTTCATTTAATTTACTGAAATAAAATGTCAAGATCCCTTTAAATCTTTGACTCTCCTTTAGAGAAAATATTTTAATATGCACTATACTCTATAAAAAAAAATGGCGAGAAAAGTTTTTAAAGCACATTCATTTTTGCCACATTATGTCAGTGAATATGTAGCACTGAGTTGTCGTGCACCCAAAACACCTTTCATTTGGGACAAAATGTTCTAAGTGAAAAAAGCCATATACATTTAACTTATTGTGTCCATGCCTGAGCAGTCTACATTCGTTGGGTGTACACTCTGTTCCTTCTGACAGTATTTTTTCTGGAGTAAGATTTCATGAATTCTTGAATTTCCGTATCACATCACAGTATTGTGCATGATCTTTGGCCCAGAATCTAGATACTTTATTTGTTAGCGACCATAGCACAGTACCGTGTTCGAAAAACACTTGCTATTTCACCAGTTCCTACGCAGTGTAAAGATTTGTTACCGTCTAGACAGAATTTTCAGCTGTTGGTTTGTTTTTGAGAACTTCAAAACACGTCTGAAATAGAATAATTTCGTTTGCTGGAGCAATGGCTTGCTTACAAACTGCAAACGAGCCACCTTTGCTAAAACACGTCTCTTTTCTGTAGCACTGAAATATTAACAAGAAATATTATCTTACATGAAAAGCAGTTGACAAGTTCAATGTAGAGTTTTACGGAATGTGTACATGAACCAAAGATTTAGAAATTCATGCATTGCGCATGCAATGAAGATGTCGTAAAACCCTTGAAATTGACAATTAGCTGGACAGATACAGATGTATCATTCGTAATTATTCATTTGAAATGACGTTTCTAACAAATATCAAATGAAAACAGATTTAAAATAAGTATAACATTTTTCTTGCTGTTATATCTTCTTCACATCTTCAACAAAAGCGAAAATAAACGTAAATTAGATTAACAACTTAATTTGTATTTTTTACAGGTGAAAGAGGTCATTGTGAAATCTAATTTAAATGATGTCTGAATATTTTTCAGTATTCATATTGTCTGTCATGCCATGGAAATCGATGGATCAGATAGCATAGAAAGATGTTTTTCACGTCAAAATAACATGCTAGTGTTTCTTTTAATCTAGTTTACATCGAAAAAGGGGGGAATTTCTTGCAGCTTTTGTGAACTCCACTCTTTTGAACTTTTGAGTCGGGCGTTGCATCCAAATTTCACTTTTTTCTGTTGTCTGGTTTTCATCTTATCTTTTGCTATATATTACAGACACGTTTAGTAAACAAGAAAAAGCAGGCTTCAGTTGTAAAACTTTGCATCTTGAGCTATTTTCACACTGCCTCAAGCAAACTTGATTTGTAACTGAAAATTATCATTGTTTCCACCTTAAAGTCATCAGCTATATTTCCATGTAATTTTATTGCAGTTGTTTGTCATTCCTGTTGTCCCATGTGTCTGAGCAAACATTTTAATGGATGTCAGTCCCGTAACTGTGTTAAATCCTTTGAAATTTCGCAAAAAATTCGGTATATCACAATTATTAAAGTGGCAACTTCCTTTTTTGTTAAATACTAGCTACAAATACTTTTCGATGTAGTAGTTGTTGTTGTTATATTTGGCCTTCACACGTGTTACTTTTTAGAGAGGTCATCGATAGTATGGGAAGTGTTAACAGTTAAGCGATGCACATTCCCGGTTACGGTCTGTTTGATATAAACAAACGGCAATGCCAACAAGTATGTTTGGATGCTTGCCATGCCTAAGATCTACAATCTTGTTGTATTATAGGCTCTATAGCCTTGACAGTTCTTTTATTCAAAGCATGTAATATCAAAGCTAATATGGTTCAATTGTTTTTCCTTTTAGAAAATAGTGTGTTAACCAATCTTCTGAACTCTATTCATCAGATATAGTTAGTTGTTTGTTGTTATGTTAACAAAAGCGTTAGCGAAAGAAATAATAACAGAGTAAACCAAAGTCTGAAATTTTTGTGCACGTTTCACGCAATAGGACAACTTTTTCAGTATGTAGGGGTGCTGAGCTTTATCCAGTAAAGGAAAACATTCATTTTGCCAACAGTATATCAGCATATCCGTTCAAGGCGCAATTAGCATGATTCAGAAAGAAAGAAAGAAAAAAAGAAAGAAAGAAGGGTACTACACCTGGACAAAAAAGTTCAGATAGAATATAATCGTCACCTGTCTAAGGGCGGAAAGGTGCTACTTATCGGTATGTTGTCTTTCTTTAGCGTCATAATTTATAATCTCACTGTGCCGAGAATTTTTACATCAAATGTTTTATTAGTCATACATGCATTTGAAAAAATAACAAATAACAAACGACCAAACATAAATGAATAAAGAAAAAACAAACACCAACGCTAAGATCATTCATATTACCAGTGACCCTACAGTGTTTTTTCTATCTTCAGCATCATAAATTCTCGTCTAATATCTATGTGGCAAAGTGGGTCTAGTGCTTCTTGGTAGTAGCGACCGTTGTCGGAGTCCTGGGTTCGAGACAAATTTAATAAATATAAATCGTCAACGTCTTCACCAAAGACGAATCATACGAGCGTATAATATAAAACATGCTACTTGTTTGAATCACTTTAATGTATCAAAGTACATAAATGAAAAGGTTAGTTCAGATAAAAATGTGTGACGGTTTCAGTGCACAATACAATCGATTGTGTTTTAATGATACAAAACTATTATGATCATAATGAATAAAGTTAATGTCATAAAAGCTTTCAAAATTACAATCGACATAACAAAAGCACAGTTATGACTGATAATTACTCATTTGACACATGCATAAACTGTTAAGACATATCAAATAAAAAGTTATTGTATAACATTTTACTCTTGTCGTTGAATTACGTGAACAAATTCACGTGTTGCAAACTATTGTCGTATTCCACATGATGTATTCGGTTTCTTTCTGTCAAAGAACATAACTGTTTCATGATTTCCTCTGTATCAAATCTGTTTAACGTGGTAATTTATGCTTTTGCAAAACTTTAGTACGAAAGTTTTCCGTACATTTACATTAGACTGAAAATAATTATAACCATATTACTTAACAATCAATGATTCATCTAACAACTTACTATCATGAATATATAAAAATAAATTCCCACACATCAGCGCTTTTAAAATCAAATTAAAAAGAAAAAACAAGAGATGTTTGTAAAACATACATGCCCCCAAACGCCTTATCTCTTTAGGCAGCCATAAAAGTATAAGAAAGTAGAAGGACAGGGACTTGTATCAGTACGTTAAAACGATGATAACAGGGGCTTCTCATATCAAAAGCTATTGGCCATGGCAAGTAGATGAATGGGAGGAACTGTGGATTATGTCAATAACACTTTGGTTAAATTTCAATTACTGGAGAAAAACGAAAGTGTATAGGAACTGCATGGGTAGGTAGACAGGTAGAAATGTGGGAAGGTGGGAAGGTTTGAGGCAGCAAGGCAAAAATGTTCTCCAGTTTTCAACCAGAATCTCTTTTCTTTTTATGGTGTGTGGCCACCGTGACCTTGGCCTTTAACCTAGTGACCTCAAAAACAATAGGGATCATCTCCTGAACAGACCAACCTGCATGGAAAGTATGTGAAGCAAATGCCCGAGCGTTTCGTAGTTATTGATTGAAAACCATTTCTTCTGTTTATGGTCACTCTGACATTAAACATTGACCAACTGACCCTAAAAGCAATATGAGTTTTCTACAGGTTATTACCAACCAGCCTTGCAATTAAAACACCTAGGCCCAAGCATTCTCTAGTTATTCACCAGAAACCATTTTTCCGTTAATGATCAATATGACCTTGACCTTATATCTAGTGACTCAAAAAATTTGTGGGGTGACCTACTGGCCATTTTCAACCTGCCTATGAAGTTTTTAGGAAGCCTGGGCCCAGGCATTTATAGTTATTGATCGAAAACCGTTTTGCTTTTCAAAGGTCACTATGACCTTGACTTTTGATCTAGTGATCTGAAATTCCATAGAGATCATTTACTTATAATGATCAACCTCTATATTGAATTTGACGAACCTGGGTACATTTATCGGAAAAGGTTTTGCTTTTCAAGGTCACTGTGACATTGGCCTTTGACCTAATAACCCCAAAAACTATTGGAATCGTTTACTAGTCATGACCAACCTGCCTATCACGTTTTTGGAGCCATGGGCCCAAACGTTCTAAAGTTATTGATCGGGAAACATTTTTCTTTTCAAGATCAATGTGACCTTGGTCTTTAACCTGGTGACCTGAAAAATCTATAGGGGGCATTTACTATTTATGGACAACATACGTACAAAGATTGAGGAACTTAGGTCAAAGCGTTCTGTAGCAATTGATCGGAAACCGTTTAGCTTTTCAGGGTCACTACTAACCTAAAAATCTACAGGGTTCATTAACTAGCCATGGCCAACCGAAAGGCCAAGTTTAAAGAGGGTGGCGCCAAGGATTATCTAGAAATTGATGGGAAACGAAGTGTCTACCGACCGACCGACATTTACAAAACAATATGCCCCCCTCATCTTTGATGGGAGAGGTGGGGGTATAAAACATTGACACATATTCTTATGTATTTTGGCTAAAATATCTGACTCTTAGATAACCGCACTGACCTGAATCTCTTAGCTACAGAAATATATCTTTTCCGCCATCATTAAACCGGTCACTCAAACATTCAGTCATCTCAAAAAGTTCTACATACTTATTCAAACAAGAGGGCCATGATGGCCCTGTATCGCTCACCTGAGTATGACTGCTTTTAACACCTGGTTAATTGACCCCAGATGACCCATATTCGAGCTTCACCTAGAAGATATTGAAACAATCTTTCTGACAAATTTCCAGTTTAAATGGACTGAAGATGTAGCCTCTAGAGAGTTAACAAGGTTTTTACATATTTGGGCTCTGTGACCTTGTTTTGACCTAAGATGACCCATATCCAAAATTTTGCTACAAATCACCAAAACAATCTTTCTGACAAATTTCCAGGACATTTGGACTGAAAATGTAGCCTCTAGAGTGTTTCCAAAGTTTTTCAATATTTGGGCTCTGTGACCTAGTTTTTGACTCCAGATGACCCATATTCAAAACTGAGCTAGAAATCATTGAAGCAACCTTTCTGACAAATTTACAGGTTATTTAGATTTAAAATCTTACCTCTAGAGAGGTAACAAGGTTTTTCCATATATTTGGGCTCTGTGACCTAGTTTTTGACCCCAGATAACCCATATTCGAACCTGAGCTAGAAATTATAGAAACAACCTTTCTTACAAATTATTTGGACTGAAAATGTTACCTCTCCTACTACAAGAAGATTTTCAAAGTTTTCACTATGTAAAACCAATGACTCACAGGTGGGGCCAAATTTGACCCCAGGGGCATAATTTGAACAACATTAGTAGAGGTCCACAGGACAATGCAACATACCAAATCTTAAGGCTCAGGCCCTTGTCGTTTCAGACAAGAAGATTTTCAAAGTTTTCCCTATGTAAAATCAATTTACCCTCGGGTCAGGGCCAAATTTGACCCCTGGGGCATAATTTGAACAAACTTGGTAGTGGTATACTAGACAATGCTACATACGAAATCTTAAGACTCAGGCCCTTGTCGTTTCAGAAAAGAAGATTTTCAAAGTTTTCCCTATATAAGCCTATGTAAAATAAATTGACCCCTGGGGCAAGGCCAAATTTGACCCCAGGGTCATAATTTGAACAAACTTAGCAGAGGTCCACTAGACAATGCTACATACCAAATCTTTAGGCTCAGGGCCTTGTTGTTTCAGACAAGAAGATTTTTAAAACTTCACTATATAAGCCTATGTAAAATCAATTGACCCCCGGGGCGGGGCCAAATTTGACTCCAGGGGTATAATTTGAACAAACCTGGTAGAGATCCACTAGACAATGCTACATGCCAAATCTTTAGGCTCAGGTCCTTGTGGTTACAGACAAGAAGATTTTCAAAGTTTTTTCTTTAAGTTGCCATAGCAACCAGAGTTCTTGATGGAATTGAATTCTTTGAACAATTTTGGTAGAACTTAATGCTAGGAACAACCCAGGAAGATTTCATCAACTTTGGCCCAGTGGTTTAGGAGGATATGTTGTTTAAAGGGAAATGTTGACGCACTAACGCACGACAACGGACGACGGACGAAATGAGATCACAATAGCTCACATGGTGCTCAGGTGAGCTAAATAGAGGAATACTGTTTAAATTTGAAGATTGTATCCACAAAATTTATGAAAATACTATGGCCGATAAGAACTGATAAACGTGTGCGGTTGACCTGATGTGACGGTGTAATTAATTCCTATGAAACTTTGGCGTGTAATAGAAATGCTACGCGATATCCGCTATTCCAATACCGTTTATATTGTAGCTTATAAATTAGAATTACATCAAAGTCTCGCGATAAGCAAGTGAAAATTATCTCGTGTATAAAAAGTCGAATCGAAGGTTCTGCAGAATTTAAAACTTAAAAAGATCTACAAGGATATTTAGTCGAGGAAAAAAAAACTTTTTTATCTTCAAGTCGAAAGCAATCCATGCATCATCCCTACGATATATATCTAGAGTAGTGAATGTCTCTGAACCACGGTCGATCTGCCGTAAGAGTTTAATACTTTTAAAAGCGGAGGTATATGTAACAACATTGTACTTAATACCTTCATATAGGAGCAATTCAAGTTTGAAAAAAAAGAAAACCTTCTACAAATAACGAAATAATCTGACATACATCACAACCTTATGACTTTTTATGCTGAATATCATCTGTGAATGTAATTTGCATTTGCTTCTTAAGTCCAATTAAAATTCAAAATGTCCCTTTTTTAAGAATAAAATGAAATAATTCTGAATCTACTATCAATTATTATTGACAAAACTTCTTATTTATTACGTGTTCACACACAGTTTCAACACAATATATACTTGAACATATTACAGACTAAAGCTTAAAAGGTTAACCGGTTTTTCCTTTATGAAATTTTAAAATACTGAAAATCAGAGTAATAGGATTCTCTGGTTTTCAGAATATCTGGATATGTTTCATATCCAAAGAGATTGGCATCTATGCTCAAGTCTTCTTTTAATTTCATCATAAGGTCTTGAGGTAGTGTAGAATATGCTTCAAGAAATGCTTCTTTTCTGTTTGCTTTTCTCTCTGAAGTCGGTCCGGATTGTTCGTGTGCAGCTAAAAGTGCTTGTTTGTATTCATTTATTCCAATTTCCCTTGTCGAATCTTGCGTAAACGGAAACGGAATGTCTTTACTAATTATCCCCCTTATTTGTAACTTCCGGTAAGCCCGAAACAATGCTTCATTCATTGACATGCAGCGGGTTATCGCCCTTTGCATTGAAAACACATAATCTGCTGCGTCAACAATTGCATCCCTCTCTGTTTCTTTTTCAAAGTTTTTGAACTTTACTTTTTTATCTAGCTTCAGTTCTTTAAGAAGAAAAAGAGTATCGTCTTCAAAGGTTTCTAATTTCCCTATATACTCGTAGTCTATTTCACAAGGTCGACAGTGCTCAAAATTTGGCACAAAGTGGGCGTCTCTACGCATGTTGCTATGCTGAGAATGAATAAAATATCGAACAAACTCTTCAAAAGTGACGTCATTGCCACACCGTTTTTCTCTTGCTGTTGCGTTTGATCTAAACCGCTGAACAATAAATGTCCCTATAAAGGACCAATAGGCGGCATTTGGTGCAAAAAGTTTATCAACATATCCAGACAACAACCTTTCATAAGGTTCCCGAACGAACATGAATTTTCGTGAATGTTTCAAAATGTAATGTATTTTATCAAAAGGCATACCTTTAGCTGTAAGGTAGCCTTCGTATGCTCGTATTCCCTGTATCTGGAATGGATCAGAAACATTTCTAAACCCGCTTATTATCTGAAACACCCTCTTCCAAAAAGTGCAACCGATCTTTTCAATTGCACAGTACACCAGTTTATTCTTTTTATCAATGGTTAGGTGTTCCTTTACGGCATTTTCGGAATTCTGAATTTCAAAGTATCCGTGCAATTTCTCACATTGGTTCTGTAAGTGTTCTCGCCTCCGCCTAAAACGATCACCTACCACTGAGTAATCTTCTCCTGTATAAGTCAATTTCTTCTGAAATAAAAGTATATCATGAAATGATTTGTGTAAACTGTAAAATAAATTCTAAGTGTACTAACAAATGAAAACAAAATCGAACAGAATGACTGACCATAATTGTCTAATTTTATTTAATTCGGGTAACAAATGAAACATTCTTGGTTGTTACACAGAGTTCTAACCTTTAAATATTGCAATATTTTTTAAGAAAGACTCTATAGTCGATATTGCATGGTCTCAGCAATGTATTTGACTGATAGTTTTTATGTAACAGATTCACTGTACATGTCAGCACATATAGCAAACAAAAACTATTTTAACTGGGCAAAATATTTCTTTAACAAATCGAAACAATGTATTGAAATGATCAAAATTTGACATTACTTTAAATTAATATTTGCTGGAAATACAAAATTCTAGTGCCAAGAGCTTGATACTGAGTTATGTTGACTCAGATTAGCTCACTATTTTTGAATGCCTACTCACCCTTATATTTACTGAAAAATCTCCTTTGTCCAGTGGGTGATTGTTTTGTGTCAATGTATTTCCTCTCCGTGCTGAAAATGTAAAATTTTAACATAATATACAACTCTACTGACTCATTACATAGAAATTTGTGTTCCATTGATTCATGTTTTCTTTCTTTCGGTCCATTTCAATACAGACCTGAAAATATGTTAATAACACGCCAATCTGTAAATCTAAAGATACATGTACTGGGTCCATTAGGCAGGATGCATATTAATTACTTTCAAGTTAAATGATTTTGTGAATAAGTTTATAAATTTTCACTACTATAAGAATAGATAAGGTTTTGTTTTTTAAATTGCATAGGTGAACTTGGAAGACAAGGAAAAAGAAATGAAAGCAGATGTGTTAAAAACAATCTCCCATTTACCTCTGATATTATCAACCCAGTTTTGTAAATTAAAAATAATTTCTGTGATGTGATGATAAGTTCTAACCACGTGTTACAACGCAGTAAAATTTAGCCAATAAAATTTATAGACATCTTGGGCTTTTTAGATAAACTTATTTTTTTGTAATTGCAACCTGAGCTGGAGAAAAATTAAAGTAAAAACATTTCAAAGCGATGACTGATGTTAATGGACACTTGTATAAAAAACTTAATGTTCAACTTTTGTTAATTATTGTTTCAAATTACGCGTATAGCGATTTGGGTATATTTAAATGGCCATGAAAAAAAACAACAACAAAAAAAACATTACTCTATCTTTACCAAGACAGTATAGATATTTTACTTTAAGATTTAAAAATTACAATCCAACGTTAATTCGACGAAAACTTAGACTTTTTGTCCCATACTTGTGCGTTGCCTTAATTATTATGGAAAACATATGATGTTTGATTCCAATTGCAGGAATGAATGTAGCGATTTATAATTCGCGTCAACTGACGGCAATAATTTTAGGCCAATGGAAATGGTATTTCAATCAATTTAAAGGATATGCTTTAAATATTGTAATATCACATGTAGTTTTACATTTGCGGCAGATGATGTTTTTGAAACGCTAGAAATCGAGTAGGAATTTTCTAGCTGTTTTGTAAAACATACGCAACAGAAGATGATGCGGACCTTCTGCAACAGTGAAAAATGTCAGACATTGATATAATATATAAAACATTTCCCTCCGTATGTAAGAAGCGTTTTATGGTGCTGTAAATGTATAATTGGGGTTTATATATTCGGACCCAGATGACAAAGCATAATTGCCTCTTAAATAAATGTTTAAGTTATATGTTAGTTTAATCATTAAAGTTTCAATTTAAAAACAAAAAACAAAAAGCAAACAAAAAACAAAGGTGTTTTTTCCCCAATTGGATTGTTACAATAGTAACACTGCACAAGTTTTCTTTATCCAACGAATTCGAGATAGCAATTAATTCTTGTTTCGAGAGTTATATTCATTGCATCCCCCGCGCACACCACTGTCAAAGGCCAACTTAATTACGAGAATATACCACGGGGGCGGACGCTAGTATGAATACATCTGAGGATTTGCGTAGCAAATAAACAAACTTTCTTTCATTGTAAAGGAGGGAATTATAATGAGAATGGTCATGCATTGATATTTGAGATATTTTCAATTTTTCAATCAGTTTTATTTTTCGTAGATAGTTTCTTTCACACCCCCCCCCCCCCTCGCCCTGTAAATATTTCGGAAAACTTCTATTTCCCTTTAAATATTATACTAAATATTGTATTAAGTTACACGTAGCTTTTTTGCAACTTTCGTTTTTCACATTTTACATTTTCGTATCTGGTAAAAGTCATTTCATGCTTGTTAGATAACAAGTAACTAACATTACTGCAAAATCTTGTGTTAAATTTTGATTTTATTTTTCTGTCTACTTCTTTAGTAAATCTTGTTGTCCAATCTTAAATGATCTCAACTTCATGTATCTATATAATGAAGTTACGTTGTGAAGTGAAAAAGCTTTAAATATCTATTACAAAGTGACAATGTCAGACATTTATGTTTTGGCTGACATATTTAAACTTTCTTCTTTTACAAGATAATACTTTGAAAATACGAAATAATATTTCGCATTTTCCAGAAATTGTTTTAAGTAATGACAAAATATTATATATTGTTCGTGCATTTTTTTCTTAAGCAAAAACAACAAAATTTTTCAATAGAAAAATAAGGACTTTAGGATGCCACTTATGGGGTTTTGTACCTACTGTAAACGTTTTAAAGACATTTTATAATTACACTGTCTCCAGCAAAGTAAAACTATAAAATTCTTTACTGTTGATTTAAAACCTTAAAGTTATGTTTTATGTGTAGGCACTAGCCAGGAGATCATGTGTTTACCAACATTTAGAAGATGTCGCTCTTACAAAATTTATTTACTCTGATATTTTTTAATTATCTAACCGTTTTGCCAGTTACTATATTCTATACTTATTGTGCTTTAGAAACACCTTCGAAAGTACGATGGTTCTCATATGCAGTAAAAAAAAAAACGTTTTACATAAAGGAATATCAGTCCATCACGTTGAAATATGGTTTTTTTTTTTGTTTTTGAGAAAATTAATGACAAGTATCACGCTTTCGTGATCTTTTACTTTGCTTTTGCAAATGCTGAATTGCAAAATAATAACTAAATGAAAAAAAACATAAAAAGCGGCGTCATTTTAGCTTCAACCTTTGATGACTACTGTGTTATTTATTGCCATCTGAGATATTTCTAATTTGGTATAGGACAGCTACAGTATGGTAAGTGTCAACAGTTTAGATATATGCGTTTTCGGACACGGTCTGTCTGACATAAACGTACAAAAATGTCAACATGTATGTTAGGAGTCTTCGTACGTCCATCATTTATTAGCAAAGCTGTGTCTTTATACAAACATGTATAACATATATCTTTAACAAATAGGTAAACGGGCAAAAACATGCAGAAGTAGAGAACAAAATTTGCAAAAAAATGTAAAGAAGATATTAGTTTATTAGCATTTAAGCTTACATAGAAATTTCTCTGAGGAGGTTATGCTCCATCATTCAAAATTGTAGCTGTTTGACGAGATAGCAGCGTTTTGCTTTCATTTAAGGAGTCAGAGTAAAGTTATTATTTCATTAATTCACATCATTGAAGTTTAAATTAATTACAATCGTAGAACATTTATGAATAACACATATCTTAGTCGCCATTAAAATTACATTTTTATAACGATTAGCATAAAACTGTGATTCTAATGAGTATTATATTGAGAGCACTTATTTCTCTATAGACATTTTATTTCAGGGGCGGTATTTTCTTCGGCGCAGACTCAATCTGCTTTTCTTACTTTCATCGTAAGAATGTTGGGTGTGTTGAGAAATCGTACTATTTGATTTATACTTTTATTACGAATTAAGTGAAAAAAATGTATCAGGTGCCAATACACACGAACAAGTTATTTTCCTTTCACCTTTTTTTATAATACATGATATATGTATGTATTTTTTGCATGATATGCCATACTGTTCACTAACAGTTTTCACTCAGTGGCTGTCGGCTGAAATCAATTAACAAGCATGTCTGAAACATTCTACTGTCCTTTTTCCATCCAAACGCCCATCATTCATTTGACATCTTCCATCGGTCAAAAATAATATTTTGTTGATTCTTACTTATTCTACTTTTATGTATATGTGACATTACAGAAAAATTCTATCTAAAATATGTAAGCTATAGAGAGATCTTACTTATAAGACTTTAAAAAATGTTTTATTGTGCATTTTGGTATATGCCTTTGCCAAAAATACAAACATTATCTGCTTAAGTACCTTTACGTTACCAACATGCCTAAAGTGATATATGCAAAACAACAAAAGACACTATTTAGTTTGATGAAAACAATATTTATTCCACATTGCTTTCGTCTTTTAGTGATAAGTTTTGATTTTATATAATTGTTCGTGTTGTTCTACACGATACTGGTTTGATTTACAAAACTTGCATTCAACATAATTAGGTGCGTTATATAATGCAATAACACTATACGTTATCTCATAAATGATTGGTCAACTTCATGGATCTTAGCGACAGATTATAAAGCTTAGCTTTAAGCGTTTTCGATCTCTTTTCAGATTATGTTACAATTAGGGCCGTGTCGTGGGATTATCGAGTGTGGTCAAATTTTACATTTTCAAGTATTTTTGCTTTCAGACAATAGACTGGTTTTAATTTTTTATCGCATCTGACCACCAGAAGGTGTTTAAAGTGGAATCAACAATGCACATATGACATTTCTGTTAATCATATGTACTGACATGAAGGACGTCGTATCACGTAACATGCAAAATGCGATATAGTTGCAAAGTTGTTGTGTGATCCACTACCCTAGACTCGAAGGGTTTTTACCATGAATAAAACAAATCTTAAGTTTATTTTGAAATAATATTTATAATTCAAACAAGAACGAACCGAAAGACAAATAAACTACTGAATGTACATATATGCAACTGAATTCCAAATTATAACCCCAGTGACATTATTGCAGGGCGGAGAAATCGTCTTTTTCTATTTTTGTGGTTTATTGTGGCAGTCAGTAAAGACCATGTTATGAAGAAGTGACAGGTATGTCATTTTCATTTGTTACAATGCCTATTATAGACGGATGTAAGAATGAAACTACTTCTGTTGAAAGACACATCTTTACCTCTATCTGACGTTTATTTCCCATCTACTGAGATCATTGGAAATAATGACGTTGCAAATTGAGAGCCACTTATTTGCATTTTTTACCAATTAGGCAAACATACGTTTTCGACCTTTTGTCACATTTAGAAGTATTGCAGGGACTACTTTGGTTCTATATTAAAATAAGTTTGCTTGATGTTCTTCACTGTGCAAATTTTGGCACAGGTATAAATATGATGAATATTTTTCAGATCGTTCCCTTACGTTGCTAGAAAGGCCGAGTTCCCCCATCAAATTAAATGCAGAATGTTTATCAATAAGCTCTGTAGCAGAAACTGAAACCTGCTTGATGCATGCCTTGTGCTAAAGATTCAACACAAATTCTGCAATATTCATTTGAAGCATATAGTCCTAGTGTTTTTATTAGCTTCTGAAGAAGGTGCTTTTGCTGTTTTCTAGAAAGAAAAATCAAGAGAAACACTTTCAAATACATCGCCTGTCAACTTTCCCAATATACATTCTCAAAGGAGATCATCCCAGTCACTTCGACATATTTGTTTTCATCCTTTTAACATTTATCCTTTAGTTGGTACTTATGATGGCCAATTTAATGTTTTAGTTTGCTTGTTTTTTGTGTTATAACAGAGGAAATTTCCTCCAGTTCAGTTATGCTCACAAGACGTAGTTAATGTTTTCACATTTATTACATGGAAAATTAACGCGTTTACATTAAACTTAAATAATGACACTTAAGACATTATTTACAAAACTAATTTATGGAATGCTGTCTGACAATATGAAATATTCTAATCTTGACCAAAGTTAAAGTCGTTCAAAATTATGTATAAGGTGAAGATTCATTCATAATTTTGTTTTTAAGTTAAATTTAATGGATTCAACTATAATAAAATATCCACGGTGCGCGATTTGTTCTGATTCAGTGAGAAAGAAATGGATAAAATATGAGTTTTTGGGTCACCACTGTATTTAAATGACGTTGGAATGTTTAAGATTAATAGTTTTTAAAGCATGAAGATATTCTAAAAATGTTTAACATGAAACGCTACCGGTTGGTGGAGGACTGCTCTTGAAATGTTCTTATCTTAACGGTCGTCTGCTATTAAAAAGACTCTTAGGCATTTTTTTTTTAATTTTCAACATTTCACATAAATTTTTAGACCAATCAAATCTGTGACTGAAAACGAGCTAATAACGTTGAATGAATATGTACTGAAAGTGACCTATACCTTTAACACAAAATGATGTGGGGAGTAACTGCCTGGATCAGATGTGGGAATCCGACAAGGAGTTATGATTTTAATGTATTGAAGGCTTCCAAATACACTGAAGTAAACATTGTATAATTTCTTTATGAAATAAAAGTGGTCGCTTTGTTTTGCATTCGATGACCCGTAATGTTTCTACGTCTTTTGCTACAAGGTGAACGTTGTCGTGTTTTTGTTTTTAGTAAACACAAGCTTACAGCAAGGTCGTTGGACATTTTTAAAACCTCCCACGTCCAACTTCTGAAATACATTAATTATTCATACACTTGCATACGACATGAACTGAAAATGAACAGAAATCCTTGGGCAGAAATTAAAAAAACAGATTTACGACCGAAAATAGTTGTATGCATCAAGCTTAAGTTGAAAAGTCAAGTAATAAATTTGATGGTTTTAAACATCGACATTAACGGTAAAATGTATTTGGAATGACAAACATCCTGTTGTTTATTGTTCGTTGCAAAGATCGTTGAAGTTGTTTGCTTGCGAAAGGTCACTTGAGGTTCAGAAAGAGAAAATTGAGGTAAAAGAGTATTTAATTTGAGCAAGGTGAGTGATACATTTACTGTGTGGCCATGAAATATTACACTATGCCTCTTTTCAATTCAATGCCACTTTTAAGCCACCGCTACAGTCATGTCACACCCCCGCCCAGTTTGTGTCGGTTTTTTATCGCCATCCTGCAATATTAATGTCATCTTCGTATGGCGTACGAGTTAGATAATTTAATTAAATGATAAGTACAGTTACTAGTAAGCCAACAAAATTTTAACATTGATTATAGTTCGATATCTATTTTTAACTTTCTGAGCAAACCTCGATTTCGTATTTGGTTGTAAATTGTCACATCAGAAGAAGAAATGGTAAGTATAAAAGAGACATCAGTAGAATTCAAAAAGGTTAGTTTTTTTACAAACTGATACAGTGTTGTACAAAAAAAAGGAGAACGCTTTTTAAGATTGAAGAGAAAGTTATTTCTATACCTATTTTATATGTCTGATCATTGACATCGATTAGTATCACGTGACCGTATGATATATTTTCGTATTTGTACGCATGTGCGTACAAAGTCCAGTATTTTAACTGTATTAGATGGTTCGGTAAATATATAGTATCTTGCTTTGCATGCCTTTTCCTGAATTATAAACAGAAGCATGGTATGACGAGAGATGAGAGACTTTTATAAATTGTCATACATTTCTTTCATGTTCTGTTGGCGGGGGCGTGGGTATTGAAAAAAAAGTTATTAACAAGTTATAGTTTACTTAAATACATAAAAATGCATATTATTTCTGGAGGTTCATGTTAATTGTTATTAGTAACTTATACAATGGTTTGCATTTTATTAGTTACTTAATCAATGGTTTGCACTCTATTTTCATTAACAAGTCTAATGGATATTTACAACGCAATTCGGAACGACCAAAACTAAGCTGGCAAAATGCATTAGTTTGCGACATAATGTTCATGACTGTCGGCTTGAATAGAAAGGACTTACCAAAGGTTACTATCAGGAAAGGCATCGTGACCACAGCAGTAAGGATAAAGCATTTTCTCTGGATAACAATCTTCTTTAGTGACCTTGCGAATTTCCACGTCATCTTTCTGACATTGCATTTGGGTCCACCATTAAATGCAGCAATATATTTTACGGGTGCTCCGAACCACGGATAAATAATATAAACAACTTTAGAAGTACATCTGAACACGGAGAGACAAGAGGTGTAACTTGCTTATTGCAAGTTATTCCCAGAATACATAATATTCGTTGTTGTTTTTTTTTAGTCATTTACTATACCTCACTGAATTTCACCAAACCGTTACGTAAGGTTTTTAGTTTATCTAGAAACGCGACGATCTTGATACATTCAAGTATCTAAGATTCGCCTAAAGCTTGTCTTTTTATAATCCTTAGGAAACACACATTTCATATCTTGTCACAGTGTAAATATTCCAATGTACGCCATTTTCTTTCAACTGCTTGCATAGCTCTCTATTTTATCTGAAATATTCAATTATATCATACTGCACTACCGTCGAGATACATACATTAACGCCAAAATTCGAACTTTGCCATCAGTTTGAATTCAGTACAGACTCAATGGTCTGAATTTAAAAAGGTGTTTGAACGATTTAAAGCCAAAAACGTTGTAGTTATTGAATGTTTTTCTTTTCTGTATTCTGGCGCTGATTTTGACTGACATTGAATATCTCATATATATTTATTTGTACATATAACATTAAACAAATGTGAATCATTTTGATTCATAAAAACCTATACAGATTATTTAAAATTGATGTAGTTCACACAGATTATTTAAATTTGATGTAGTTTAAACAAAATCAGAAATTTCTTATCTTGCAAATAATGAACACGATTTGACATTTTACTTCCGTGAAGCAAAATGGCGTATGAATAATGTTAACACTTTTATTATTTGCATAATGTCACATGCGAAATCATTTACAGTAGCTTTAAGTATGTTTTTTAACTAAATTAATTTTTATTGAATATTTCGTATTGTTTTCAGACAAGGAATTTCTTAAAAACAGCAGTTTTACCTTGAAAAGAAAAAAGAAAAACACGTATCTTACATTGTTTTGTCTTATCCTTGGTATAGAATGCTCACGAACTTGAACAAATGTAAAACCAATTAGTGCATATCAAAAGTCTTCGCGGTATGTACTGAAACACATTCTGAAACATATTCATAAGAAAAGTACAAGAGAACACAAACAATTACTTGGTGATTAAGAAAGTAACAATATGTCAAATGGGGATGGCCTCGGGCAGTTACGCTTGTTGTTGACAGAAATGTGACTGTCAGTTATAACACTATAAACGATTTTTTATTGTCTGTGTAACGTACACGGCCGTGATGCGCGGTCAGATTTAATTATTAAGTTATTATGCATTGATTTGTTTTATTATTTTGTATTTTCATTGCAAGTACTTTATAAGAACAGAGCAAGACAGCACTAGTGCATAGCAATTATGATCAAAATAAACATAAATAAACGTGTGCACCAGTGTGTATTACGTCATCGATTTAGATTGACTTTTCTGAGCTTTAGGGACAAAAGGTCATATGACATTGTCTATTCTATAGCTAGTCCTGACAGATATAAAATTACAAGTAGACATGTATATTAGTAACGCCAACCGTGTGACGTTATGGCCAACATCAACGGGAAACCTAGACAGAAAATAACCTCTCAGTGGTTAATTCTAATTTTGGCAATAAAGACTTAAAGGTCGATCGAAAGTGTTCTTTGAAACGTTGAAAATAGTTTGCGCATTTATTTTATTTTTGTTTTAGTCATATTTGAGTTAACCCCCACTGTCTTTGCCTGCTTCGTTATGTATTCTGTCTAATCTTAATTTCAAATAAATACATACTAATGTTTCGCCTAAAAGTCTGTGCAAATTCTCTGAAGCCTTTTTTATGAATAATGTTTATTGAATGTTGCTATTTTGAAATGCTTAACGCTTTGAATGCATTTTAATGAAATCAGCATATTAGACAATTTTGTCGCTTTAGAAAAGATAACGTCAATGTGTATAATGTGTAATCGTTTATTTTATAAACACTAAATTCATTAACCTTACCGTTTTGAAATGCACTCCAATTTTGACTTAACTTTAAAATGATTTGCTAATGACTGTTGTTTTTGTTTCCAATACGGTAATGAACATAAAAAATATAAGATTTGAAATAAAATATAACTTTTTTACATGGCTGACGTTGCTTTTAATTTTAAATAACCATTACATAACTCCTTTAAACAACAAAGTCGTGTTTAATTTACTTTAGCGTTAAATGTTACACTGCACATTTGTTTTAGCAACATATTTTAAATTATTATTTTTTACCGTCATTTTCAAATCTTATTACGTGAGCCTCTGGCGAGCTCAAAAAGCTATACCCTAAAATTTAGATAATTCATTTCCTTCAAAACAATATATATGTGAGTGACATTGAGCAAGTCGATGTGAAGATGTCAGTAAAATATATATATAAAACAGATAGAAATAAAACATTAATATTATTTACATTGAGAGTGTTGTTGTCTTATTTCGGTTAGAGAGCGGTTAATTACAAGTAAACATTTCTGATTGTCTGTATGCATTAAAGTTATTTTTAACAAATATTTGTCTTAGCATTATCAATTTGTTTTTTATTTAATTTTAGAGAGAATGAGCCGATAGAATGCACGTGTTGTATCGACTAACTCTAGGGTAACATTTCTCTAAATTCATTCTTATGAAAATGTTAGCTCATCGCAAATACCATATCATTTTTCATATCATACGTAACTATAGGAATGTAATACATATAGTTTCTATTTTAACATTTGTATAAACATCTGAAGTTTCGTTCAGTGAAGCCGAATTTTTGCGAAAGTTTCATATTCCGACATGGCTGAAAATACCTTACTGTTATCTTATTTTGAGGTATTTCATTATATAGACAAAACATCAGCAAAATATGACGTCGTTACAATTTTGGCAGTTCTTACCAGCACCACATTATGCTTCCTTCCTTCTTGTCCAGCATAAAGCTTTTGAAACCACAGTGTTTATCTAATGTAGCTTGGAACGGGATTCTGTGTAGCCGAGCCAATATTTGGCTGTTTCTAATAATAGACACTGCCACATGTACTGTGACACATCTATACTGTAACTAATATTCTTCAAATCTATTTTTAAATAATTATTTCTTCCCGCGTCAGCGCGAACGCACCGTCCGTCATGATTGTTTTCAATATGACGTCATAATAAGTTACGTCACGTCATCACGTTGGTTTACAAATGTAACGACGCGGGAAATGCTATTGTACTCGTGTGCCAAATCATTAAGATACGTCTGCCGGTTAAAGAGATATTAACCAACTCTCAGTTATTTTTGACTAACCCTCGTATAAGGAAATATCACAGTTTCTTTATAACATACATATTTACATCGAGTATTAGTTACAACTTACGTTAACTACTGGCTATGTGTCCTGAGTGTTCTAAGAAAAGAGGGCCGGACTCCAGATCCGGAAAACGCTAGTTTGAATCCCATTGCAAAAGCAGTTTGTATCTTAAGCACGAATTATATCCAAAAGGATACATTCAAAAAGATATGCAAAGTAAAACACAGTATTTATTCCACCGGTCTAAGTTCCGTCTTTTAAGCATTACATTGCACTTACTTAGTTTAACACTTTGAAATTTAAAATCTCGTAAAGAACTTTTATCCGACGAATTATCTTATGCAATATCAAGAGTTTAATATGACAAGAAGAAAACATATTGATGGAAGCCGATGACGCGTATTGCATGTAGGGAGCAGATTAGACATGCGGAAACTATTAATAGCTAGTAATAGCTTGACGCCACAAGTAGCAAACTAATGTTATTCTTGTTCAATTTTATTTATCAAATTAAACATATTATTTTGTGAAACATGTTATCAGTGATGTAATCAAAAGTTAATATAAAGTAGCTTTATCTTCGACAGTTACATAACTTCTCTGAATAACAAAGAGCGGCTCAATTTCATGGACCCACAGCTGGACTCTTAAATCTTATACAATAGATTTTACCCACAAACATTACCATTTGCTGTTTTGTTATATATTTGTTTGTGGTGAAAATATAACTGTACTTCTTTGTTAAATCATGCAAATGTGCGGGGTCAGGGATCCATCAATATGGCAAGGCTGAAAAAGGACAGTTAAAATCACTGTCCATTTTGTCGTGGGTATGAATTTAACTTGTTTCTTTCCTGATAAACAAGATTTTTTTTTCAATAGGCTTAAGAGATTTTTTAAAGTTTGTTCACTAAAAGACAACATAACGTCTTTATTAATTAGCCATCATTTAAGTAAAGATGTTATATTGTGACGTTTACAGGTAAAGACTGTTACTATTGCAGAAAAGTTGACGTTCAAAATGTATTGTTAAGCCTGTTTTCGTTTTGGTAAGTCGATTCTGCATCTGTGTCTATTCTGTCTCTAGTTTTAACGTCAAATCAGCGCCGCCATTTTTACAATGAACGATACGAGATCCAAGAGTTGTATGTTATGATATGGACAGTTCGGTAAAATCGACTTGCTCAACGTATGTGTATGTATGTTTGTTTGTTTGCTGTTGTTTTTTTCATCATCATCAGACTTCAAAATTGTTGTTTGAAGAAAATGTTATATATTTATCTTTACTTTTATTTAAGAACTGTTTAAAACATTGTCTCCAAAACAGTTTTGTTGTTGTTGTTATTGATATTTTTGTTTGGTTTTGGTGATAATTTATGCGAATAATGGCCCTAAGGCTGAAATACACTTATGCACTCCAATGATCCACCCATTTGGAATACCATGTAAAGATATCTTGCAAAAACACCTAATCTTCGGTCCGAGTTTAAGTTTGTCTGACACTGTTTAACATATTGCTTTTTATGTAGCTGGAACCCTAGGCTATATTATTTTGATAATTCTTAAACGTGGTAATAAACGTTTTTGTGTAAAAAAAGGATAGCGGTTAGTGTTTCTATGACCCATGACCCTTCTTGACTTTTAGAGTGCCACTGAAAAAAAACAGCCTTTGTGAAATAATTAGTTATATTCCTTTTGAACTAAACATGTGTTACAGTCTAATTTTTCACTCTAATGAAAACATGTCTTACTATGACAACTATACAAAATTGTTCACGTCGCAATTAAAATGACATATAACATGACTGCAATTTATGCGACAGCTGATAGAATTTTGAAGTTAATAGTATTAATAAAATAGATTAAAATATCAGATATAATTATTTGTTATACATGCGCCTAAATACACAATTATTAGTCATTGCAGATTTAAATTGTATTGAAGTAAGGTTTGTATTTTATTGGTTTTTTTCTGTTTATTTTTTGTTCTGCTACAGTATCAATGCTACAGAAACAAATGTTGAATTAAATAAATGAATCAAGTAAATTATGAATCAGATTTTGACCTTCAGTTTATGTAATCATATAAGAATGTGATTAATTTATGCTGAAGTTCATTCAATAAAAAACGAAATGATGCGTTATAAAACATTCATTTATCATTATAGCAACACAGAAGTCGATTGTTTAAAACATTATTACGGCATTTTTATTCATAATGTAGGTAAGGGTGCGAGGGGCGGGTGCAGGGGCGGTCCAGTGATCAAGTGGCGACAGGCTTGACAAGTTCGATCCCTCGCCTTATTACTAACACTACTAATTGTTTTTCTGTCGAGACATAGAAGCATTTTTACAGGTTTCAGTGCCTGTATACACGTTAACTGGTGCCAACACTTTATAAATTCAAATAGATAGAATAATAGACATCCTAGTTTATGAGTTCTTTTTCTGTCGGCATGAAATATGAGAAATAAAGAACCAATAAATTCAGTTGTACAGTGTACTACCATATGTTGCAACTTCAAATCGGCCAGTTTTGGACATTTGACAAATCACCATGTTTTGAACTCCAACCTGTTACCATTACTTGTATTTATAAGGTGATATTTTCAACGTCCTCTATTCACAGTTGCATTTTTTCAGAAGGAAACAGAACAAATCTAAAATGTATGTATATGTGATTTAAATAACACCTTTGTATGGCTTCATATTTTTATTAGATAACGCCTAAAGTGAATATATCAGAAGTAATAATTAAAAATATGCATAAGTTTGATAAAGTGTAATAAGAGAACGGATTTATTGCAATATCTCTGTCCAATGTTTAAATTCAAAGTATGTTATTTTGCTGTAGGAAAAACGAATTTAAACCAAACATAACTGCAGCTCCGAAATCCTTATCGAAGTACACAATCGTTTATGAAAAACAAGCTATTGCGGTAACTTACTCTTTCAGTGAAAATGAAAGTCGCGCATTTTGGGTTGCTGCTCTTGGTCCTTGCATTGGCGACAAATGTGAGATACACGACAGCAGAGGAAGGTAAGTGATAGTAAGATATATTTCAGCATGGTACTTCTCCAAACATTAAGAATAGCAGAGAGTTTTATCAATCAGTATTGCTTGTAATTTATTTGGTATTGAAGTATTTATCTGAAGTTATGCAAGAGTAAATGAACAAATGGCGTATTAGTGGTCTAGTCGCAATGGTAAATACTTGCCAGCTCGATCCAAAGGACACTTATTATTGTTGTACGATGAGACGTTAAGCTGAGGTTCAGTTTAAACAGTGACAGGGCTTCAAACTAGCAGGGTGCAGCACTTTGTGTCTTTATATTGTGCAATCTGGTCCTTTTCTGACAACCTGTTGTGCGCTCTAAGACAGGACTTTGAGATTACTTATTCCTTTAGGAATTTCTGAGACAATGAACTAGGTCTGAAATATTTTATGACAAAATTCAAAGGAGAGAACTGACTGAACTAAGAGCAAGAAAATAGAAAACCGTAGTAAATTAAGTTGACGGCCTAAGGTTTTGCTATTTTTAAACAGTGTGGAAATGCCTTCTAAACATTTCACTTAAATAATATTAATATTTCAGTATTTGTAGATATTTTGTAATGCTCATTCACCTTAATATTGACAATATTGTTGTCATAAACAAAATCTGTTTTACACAGACTGGTATATAATACGCCTACTATATAGAAAACTAATGATAAATATTCAGTATATAGCATTTGACACTTACACCCCTTGACCGATTTCATTGTCTCCCTAAGACTCATCTTATTGATCTTATATTTATGTTATTAATTTGACAGCATTTTCCAGGAAACGCAAACTGTATTAAGTGATTATTAAGCGACATAGAAATATATCAGAACCTCAATGGATGCCAACAATGGTCTAAGAGGAAAAAGAAAAGAAAGCAATGACAAAAACCACTGTTAAATCACAAGTAATGAGAAATACAAAATGTCAGTTTTATTAAAGAGTTAGCTGGTATTTTTGTCAGCATTTGATTTATTTTACAAGACAAGGTTGTAGACACCTTTTTTATCTTCTCTTCGTTATCTTTACTGCAAATGTTCGTTTCAGCTTGCGAATACAATGGCGAAGGGTATGATCCCGGAGCACAATATCCTTCTACAGACGGCTGTAACACTTGCACATGTCAACCTGACGGACAAACTGCTTGTACCACCAAGAGTTGTGATGAATAGGCACGAAAGCTGACAGTAAAAGAAATCTGTTTCATGAAAGAAATATATTTCTTACGAGGAAAATGTGTTTTATTTCACAATCTTAGAGGCGTAAATTTTCATATATGTACGTCGTTAAATTTTGACATGAGAAATAAAGAAAGTAGCAAAACAGAAAGATACAGTTTTACAAAGGGGTGCATATTTCATTCGCTGTTTTTGTATTTGTTTTCCTCTAAGCGAGCCTCATGCATCAAAATTAGACACTTTATTTTTAAGCGACCTCACCTCTGTCATGATTACTTTATACAAAGATGCTAAGTAATTTATCTAAACGCTATTTTACAACAGTTATTAAGGTGTTTACAGTGGTATAAACAAACTGTGGGTTCAGTGCAAAACTATTTTTACTACATACAAAAATACGAAGAATACAATACTTCTGCATTGAGTTCTTGAAAGGGAAATAAACCAGATTCCTCTTCTTTCTACAGTATTGTTCTACCTTTTTTTCCTTTTAGAGTGGATATCTAATTCACACACATCACTGACAAAGTTTTTTACTTGATTTGTTTCTCTCTCTCTCTTCAATATGAAGCCTTTTTACCGTCAATGTTTGCAGACGCATAAAAAGGACCATATGTGTTATTTTTAGCAAATTATTTTATTCATAATTACCTCTACTGCTATATGCACCACTGCTATTACAACTAAAAAGTACAACAACAACAGCAGGAACTATGTAACAAAATCATTTGTTGACGAATTTTTCAAGTATACAAGGAGTATCCTTTTAACAAATACAGTGTTGGTAGGGATTATGATATGGCTGTACACTAGAAGCTTGCTATGTTGGCAAAATTAAATTATCCATTATTGGTTCTTTACATCTTTTTGGCGATGACTTTCTTTGATCCACTAAAAATTCATTACAAACTACGAAAGTAGGACCTCATAACACCTGATTATTAACAACGCTCAACAAAATATTTCAAAAAATAATATATCGATAAAACATAGTCTTACCGTCTGCCTGTCAGCAAATTCCGAAATTAAAATCTATGAATTTACTGTTATTTATTGCATCCTATCAAACAATGACAACTATTTACAAAAATACATCAACTGCAATCGGCGGAGAAAACATTATTGTAATCAGTCGTACTACTTTCCGATTCTATTGGACACATATTTACATAATTTCAGTCCGAAACAGGTTTCCTTGTGCTTCTACGAAAAATGTTTTTGATAAAACAACAATGTAATTATCGAAGAAGTCGTAAATCATTCAGGATACTTCATAAAATTGTGTGAATTAGAAACACATATTTGAGCTATTTGTCATCTCAACAACAGTGGTGCATAGCTTTTTTGACGAAGTACAGGAATATCTACCAATAGCAGTCGTGCAAATATTCATTCGGCACCATCCTACGTCATCATCCCTAAGTAGGTCAAAAGTAAGGATAGACAGCCACGCCGAATGGTAAGAAACTAGTATTACAGACTTTAACCTCTTTAAACAGTCACAATGCCAGCTACAACTATATATTGAAATGCAAAAGCATTCTTTTTTTCATTCCTTTGTTGCAGCTGTTATATTTTTACAAAACGCATATTATAACTTTGCAACAAAGTAGCTGGCTACATTTCTTTTCTATATGATCAATAAAAAATAAACTTTCTTCAATCCAGAAGTGGTTCGTTTCTGGACATTAACTTTTCATAGTTTATACTGAGGTTTACCGTTTTATTATTCCTCTCTCAAGTGTCATCACTAAGTAAAAAAAAAAAGAAGCATAGGAGAGGTTCATCTGTGTACTCGGAAAAACTATGACTGTTTTATTCACAAAATCGACTATAAGTCCCTCTTACGAATGAAAACACGGCAATAATTCAAGTAGTCATTTCATGCCTCCCAAATATTTAGAATGGTTTGCTCCAATTGTAGCTACGTCATTATGCAGATTGCAAAGGTTAAACAGGTTAAAGGCAATAGCAATTTTTCGTTTTCCTAAATTCGTGTTTTTAAAGAGACTGACTCACAAAAAGGAAACTGTTTACATCTCTAGAAATTCTAGCTGTAATTGTGAAGAACATATCTAAACTGTCTTTCTCTTTTTTGTTGTTACAGAAACACATCACAAAATAAAGTTTTACACACTTTTATCGGTAAAACATTTAACCCGTTAGTCACGGGGTAGATACTTTACATTATTGAATAACTAGTTTCTGTGACTCAGTGTAGTAGATCGATGCCTTTCATTTTATTGACCGAAAAGGCATTAGTTCGAATCCTGGTGAAATCATTTTTTTCAGTTTTCATGGTGTATAAAGCAAAATATTACGGTTTTTTGCCATAGTTTATTAACTTCTCTCAAATTTTAAAGAAAACATATTCAGCTGAATTCTGTGTCAGTGTCAGCCGAGCATGCGCAAAAAATTATTGGAGACTGGTTCTAAAGATATGCGCTTCAAATCTTGCGGTTTAACTTCAGTTCAATACATAAAAATGAATGCCGCCTGCAACTATCCCTAACACTGTGGAGAGGTCTAATGACCTCTCTAGTAACAATCGTCTGTGTTTCATCTTCTCGAACCCTAGTTATCAGATGTTGCATCCCACTCTTCATTTAGTAAACTTCCGCTATAACTAAATAAAACCTTGTTATTATACAATTGTTAGTAAGGTTACGTATTTTAGTGTTTATCACCAATGTCCAATCGTAACATTTTTATTTTTAGCTGCTTGTATATAGTGGAAATTACGAAAAAAAAATACAGATAAGCCTTAACATCAACCAAATGACAAATGATGAACTGTCGTTTTGTGCTCGTGAAATCAGTAAATCACATATTGTAAGGTATCAACGAAGTTAACATAGCAACAATGCGTACTCGCATGTCAAAGGTAAACCATAAGGATATAAAACATCTGTTGTTAGGCAGTTTTAACAACGGATATTAATGTATAGTTAAGACAATGGTGAATTGTTTTATTTTTACATCTATATACAGTTAGCCAGTCGAAGTACTTACAAGTAAATAACTTCTTCATGACATCGTAAATTGAATTACATGGTTTTGCGTAATGATGTAGCACTTTGTACATTTTTTAATAATTCCTTGTATTTGACAATGGCTTAATCACTAAAGTGACTGTATAGTTCTAATTTATGATATATCCAACATGTTTCATGTTACTGAATAAGGTATCGAGGTATGCTGTTCATCGTATAACGAACGAAGTAGACTTTTAATTCAAGACTTTTTACCGCGATAACTTGATTAAGATGATCAGTTGTCTCATGCGGCTTGTTCTGTCAAAAAAACAAAACAAACTAGAAATGGGTTTTTGATTGAACAAAAACATATGTCTCCCCCCAGCCAGTTGCTGCAGGCAGTATTGAGTCAGACGATTGTAAAAAAAGGGCGCTATTTTTATCAAATGTACATGATGAACAAGAAACTCATACTCTGTCAAGAAAGGATTGAGCAGAAACCTTGTTTCATATTGTACAAAATAGTTGTATTCATTCAGTCTAGTACCTGTAGCATGTTGGAATCATGTAGATGGCAGAGCTGTTACATAGATATGGGCAAAAAACACAAAGCCAGTTACAAGGTGTCTTCCTCAAGCACTCACGTTTAATCTATTTCCATTGATAAGGAGAAAAGTTACATCACGATAGCTGTAGTATGTTGGAACTACTCCTACTATGTTGGAATTTGACATTTAACCTCCAAGTGTGACCTTGACCTTGAGACACCACACCCGCAAAGTGGGTTCTGCACGTTGCCTTGATGAGGTGAACATCTGACCAAAGTTTCATAAAAATCCTTTAAGGCCTTTGGAAGATACAGAGCGGACACGATTTTGTGACGGACAGACAGACGGACGAACGGACAGATGGACAACCGGGGGAAAAACAATATGTCTCCCCCGATCAGGTGAACATCTGACCCAAGTTTCATAAAAATCCTTCAAGGGCTTTTGAAGATACAGAGCGGACACAATTTTCTGGCATTTGACATTTAACCTCCAAGTGTGACCTTGACCTTGAGACACCACACCCGCAAAGTGGGTTCTGCACGTCACCTTGATGAGGTAAACATCTGACCAAAGTTTCATAAAAATCCTTCAAGGGCTTTTGAAGATACAGAGCGATACAATTTTCTGGCATTTGACATTTAACCTCCAAGAGTGACCTTGACCTTGAGACACCACACCCGCAAAGTGGGTTCTGCACGTCACCTTGATGAGGTGAACATCTGACCCAAGTTTCATAAAAATCCTTCAAGGGCTTTGGAAGATACAGAGCGTTCACGATTTTGTGGCATTTGACATTTAACCTCCAAGTGTGACCTTGACCTTGAGACACCACACCCGCAAAGTGGGTTCTGCACGTCGCCTTGATGAGGTGAACATCTGACCCAAGTTTCATAAAAATCCTTCAAGGGCTTTGGAAGATACAGAGCGGACACGATTTTGTGACGGATAGACAGACGGACGGACGGACAACCGGGGTAAAAAAAATAAGTGTCTCCCATTTTTGGGGGGAGACATAATAAAGGGACCAATCTTGGTTAAAGGGACTGCCTCACAGATGGGCCGACGATAAAAAAAGAGAAAATGGTTACACATCTAGAAATTCTAGTAATAATGAAGAACATATCTAAACTAAATTATTGACTCATTTTTGTTACAGAAACACATTACAATATAAGATTTACGCTCCCTCAGCAGTTAAATGAATACACTAGCGTTACTTCACACCGCTGCTTTAAAACCAGTAGATTTATGATATTGACCTTTAAAATGAACTTTTTAACAACCAATGAAAGTGCACAAATATCCCCAAAACCGAAAAATCTTTAAACCATTTTTCTTTGGTTTAAACAATCATGTGATTCCAAAAAATATAAATAGACGGGTGTTTTTTGACAATGTTGTAAACACATTTCAACTTGCAGACATGCATTGTTTGTTTACATTTTGGGTTGTCAATATTGTATGTATGGACATTTTGTTGTTAGCTAGTCACTGATTGGCGGAAAAGTAACCGTGGTTTTCCCTGTCTAAAAATTAAAATATCGTTCTGAAAATTGAATTTTAGCAGAGGTAAGAAATTGAAACATTCGACCGATGCGCGGGAGAGTATATAAGATTTTACACACTTTTATCGGTAAAAAATTTACCGCGTTACTTAAGTTTTAGTATTAATTTTGATGATAGGTGATAACTAGCCGCCGTGGCTCAGTAGGCTATTTCTTAGCGTAACATTATACTTACCGAAGGGCCATGGGTTCGAATCCTGGTAAAGTCGTGTTTTCTTCAGTTTTCATGGTGTACAGAATCAAAATGTTATGTTTTTTATATAGTACATCAACATCCCTTAATTTTTAAAGAAAAGAAATTCTGTGAGTCAGTCTCTTTAAGAATGGTTTAAATGGTACGAAAGAACAATGCTAAAGAAAAGGTTTACCAAAGAAAAGTTTATCCATTTCGCTGCGCTGACAAGGTTTCCTCATGACGATTAAAAATATCATTAAAAAGGTCTTCATTATGAAATGATTTAAGTGCGAGGAATGTATTGCAGTGAGAACAAACCACGACTGATCTAGTCTGACTAACAATATTGCTTTTATTTCCATGCCTTCCTAACTTATGTTTAGTTCAATCATGCTCATTCATGCTTATGCTCATTCATAAACTTTATCTCTAACAAAATGCACTTTATCAGGAAAACGTATGCCCTATACTCCCTTCAACCCCTAATGGGACCACGGAACTTATGCAAAAATCAGTCAAGCAAAGTCGTGACTATATGCAGAACTAAACTAAGCTACTAAAATTCTACAAGGTCTCATTAAAATCCGATGATGAATGTTGGAGGATTTGCGTGGACAAAAGATAAAAGTCAATATCTTTGAAGTCCTATAATTCCTGCAATAATCAGTCAAGCGGAAAACCGTGTCAATATGTACAACTACACTAAAAACTGAACATTGTTGTAAAGGTTTCATTTAAATCTGATCATGAATGTAGGAGTTGCGCTGGCAAAAGATGAAAATTTAAATATTAAAGTCCTAAACTCCTTCAAAATCAGACAAGCGGAATATTGTGACAATATGCACAACAATACTATGTACTGAACACTTCTGCAAGATTTCATAAGATTTAATCAAGCATGTAGGGGGTGTTGCGCTGACAAACTTTTTTACATAATTCTATCCATTCATCCATCCAGACGACCAGGACAAAATTAAAATGTCTCCCTCCCACTTTGAGGAGCTTGGAGGTAGGGGAAGGGGGAAGAGGTGAGAATAAACGAAGCTTCCGAAGTACCAGAGAATAGAGGGTGAAGAGATCGCATTTGAAAGTCACTCGAAGACTGAAAGTGAATAAAAACATACCACGATCACAATACAATAGCACAAACAGACATACAACTGCATGGCAATTACATGTAAAATAATTTGCAAATTATAACTACACGAGGGGCATACATTAAAACTTAACTGAATCAACTTTGATGTCAATCATTAATAAATCATGAATTATTACGTTATAGTCTGTCAGGACCCACATGCTATATATGTTAAAACGACATAAGTTGAAAGCAACCTTTTTCATCACTTTTATGACGAATCTGTTATCAGCGTTTATATGTTAAAGAAATAAGGAAATTTCAACAGGCTGTCATTTGGTAAAACTCAGGGAGTGTTGAATATAACTCCAAGAATGATTCGTGGATATGTATTCTACGTTTTTGTAAGTTTTTCCTTAATATTATCATTAAAGCTTTCCAGTGTTACATTCTGATTGCCAAAATCAAGATTTTAAGATTTGTGTAAAACATAATGTTGACAATAAGCAGATATCACTTAAAACTAACCAGTGTTTCTGTTTGTTGCTCTTTTTATATTTAGGCAGCACGTTAATTAGGAGAAACACAGAAATTTATATGAAATAAAATACAGTACTCTTTTTCACTCTTGCTTAGTAACGAGAGTTTGTTATTTAATTAAAATTTACATTTGAGAAAATGAATTTTACTGTTAAAAGACATTTTTGTCGAAGCATCTGCTCATACAAATGTAATAATCAGTTCTTAAATGAAAAATCTTTTGAATATGAAACAATCGTTAAAACCTATATGATTTAGGGTATGATGCCTGCTTTAATAAGACTACAAGACAAAGTACAAATGCTTTGAAAAACTGCTTTAAAAAATTACAACTTACAGTTATCTGTTTCAATTTAGATTATACAAAAAATGTAGAAATTCACTGTTTAACTTAACAAATTTATTTGAATGTTTTATATACTTATATATGCATCGAAATGATCAAATTGTTTTTGGAAAATACATTATGCTATGCAAGTAAGTAAGCATTTGTGAAACTGAATTTACATATTTTCTTTTATGATAAGGCAGTAATCTTTAAGGTGGATGTATTTTTAATCAATATACTGTCGTGCCCTTAATCTGAAAAACACATCAAAAGTACTTCTGTTTTCTTAGTTACCTGACCAAACATTGGAATGAAGATGCAAATATAATCTAATTGCAATTAAAATTGAGTAATGAAAATACAAATAAACAAAGTGGTCAAAAGAAATAATAAAAAAATATGCAACTTATAAATGACATAAGAAAAAATAAAAACAACTCCAACTCTCTTCATCATAGTCGTGTTTAGAGTTTACTCATACAACTTCCCCGCGCTTATTTATGTTAGGTTTTTTTGCAGATAGTTTTTCAGCCTTTACTAGACAACTTTAGGTAAAAGTGGAATATAATATTTAGAATGCACCTTCAAAACATTTTAAGACACCTTTTTACAAAAACACTGCATTGATACTTGTCAGTTTTAATAAAAAAAATAATACTGCAGGTTTCTGGTCAAACTGTTTTTTCAATGTCTTCAGGCCATCATCACAACCAGCTGGATGCAGCCTAGTTACAGCCATGCGTTACCTAAAGGTTTCCATCTGAGTAGCACTTGTCAAGTAAGTATACTTAGTAAGATACCATACACTTTACGCCAATAGAACATAAAATTGAAATACATTTTAATAGAATTGACAGTTATTGTTTCGTTGAAGTCGTCAAACAATTCATCCATTCAAACGATGAGTAAGTCGTATATGAAAAATTGATGTTTACCCAAAATTATTTTCTTTAATCCAGTAAAATTATGCATTCAAGTTATTTAAGACCTTTAAAGCTCTTCTTTTAGCAGTTTTAACACCTTGTAGTAGATAGGTTAGTGTTATTTACGTACATTTTAACAGTTTTGACACTTTCTCGTAGATAGGTTAGTGTTTTTTATGTACATATTAGCAGTTTTAACATTTTCTCGTAGATAGGTTAGTGTTATTTATGTACATTTTAGCAGTTTTAACACATTCTTGTAGATAGGTTAGTGTTATTTTTGTACATTTTAGCAGTTTTAACACCTTCTTGTGGATAGGTTAGTGTTATTTACGTATATTTTAACACTTTCTCGTGGATAGGTTAGTGTTATTTATGTACATTTTAGCAGTTTTAACACTTTGTCGTATATAAGTAAGTGTTATTTATGTACATTTTAGCAGTTTTAACACTTTCTCCTAGATAGGTTAGAGTTATTTATGTACATTTTAGCAGTTTTAACACTTTCTCGTGGATAGGTTAGTGTTATTTATGTACATTTTAGCAGTTTTAACACTTTCTCCTAGATAGGTTAGTGTTATTTATGTACATTTTAGCAGTTTTAACACTTTCTCGTAGATAGGTTAGTGTTATTTATGTACATAATAACAGGAAGGAGTATCTTAAAAATTCAAATATGTAAAACTATTACGAAATCAAAGTAATTCTCACATAAACTATTCAGAAAGTAGTTTTCGGAAACCGCTTGTTCGAATTTCCGATTACACCAACTACTTCATAATTAATAAATACATAGTACTAATTTGTTTCTACTGTCTTCCCATACGCCGAATTTCTTTTTTATTTTTCTTTAAGATTTTTTTTTTGTTTCAGTTGAATTGTTATGTCAGATAGGTTCGAAAAAAGAAATTAAATTGAAAATACATGTTCTGGAATGATTCGTGATACCAAAAATTTGTATTTACTTCATCTATTTAACCAAAGTGTGTTTAAACTCAAGCATAAAAATGCTCTTGCCATTGAAAAGACCATTTTGTATGACAGAAACACTATTACTGTCGGCATCATATTTTGATTTGTCATTTCTGTAGTTCTACTTCGGAATAAAAAAGAAATATTTTATATTTTAGCCGCGTTGTAATACACGAGAATCATGTGTGATATACCGGACATCAGCCGGACCTCCAAACCCAACCTGTCTCTGTAAGTAACCTGATGGTCTACTTTTACCACTGCAAAAGAAGTCTCGAAACTTAAAATTTGACCTGAGTAATAAGCACGTGATTTGAACGTTATCAAAAAATACTTTTTATTTCTACAATTGGACCTTTAAAATATATCTTTATTGAATAACTTGCCAAATATGTTTTATGTCTTATTTGACAACCGTCATTCGCACAATCAAGTTTCCAGTTGCTGTAGGCTACTTTCTTTTATGAATACAGGTCACGTTTGTTTGTAATGAATGTATTAAATGTGAAAAACTTTTTCTTCGATGTAACTGACACGAGTAATGGCGTTGTGGTAATAAATGAAATAAACAGCAGCATTTAAATGTATCGATAACAGTTTCAGAATCAAAGCCTAAATTCATCCTCGTTCTTAAGTTTGTCATCATATAAGTGAGAGGAGACGTTTACATAAGTATAATAATTTTAATACACACTTTTTTCTTTTCATTTCAGTATTAGACCCACACCAAATGGTATTAGATGGAACTGTTATAATTCCAATTAAAAATCAAATGGAATCGTCACGAAGTCCTACTGTGACAAAAACTGAAACAGGAAAGCCACAACAAACACTGGAGGAGAAGAACAGAGTGAGACAATTACATAACAATGTCATCAACACTGTTAAGGCAGTAAAATCTCTAGTAGGCAGACGACAGTTGGAACTGATTCCACGAATGAAATCCATATCGCAGACCCTTAGACACGAACTACTGACAAAACTTGGTTCATTAGGCAAAAGACCCGATGTTCTCAATAGTAAACACTTAACAAGTAAAGGTCAAACAATTAATCCATCACAAGGGGTTGCATCTATTTCAAACAAGGCTTCCGACTCAAAAACAAATAAGTTCACGGGACTATATCTAATCAGGGATAGTAACGGTGGTGTTTCATTCCGCCGCTCAGGGCAAACGTTCGGCGAGAAAATCGAAGTGCAAGAGGTTCCTTTATCAAACAAAATAGAGGGGAGCGTTTTTACAAACAGTTGGCAGGGCAATGATTGGTCAACAAATAATGAAAGGCAAACAGTGCAAACAACTCCAACTGTTATTCAAACATTCAATCCCCAACAAAAAGAAAGAAAAATCATAACAGGTAAGTGAAATTTCATAAATCTCAATGAGAAAGTGTTTGTTAAGATAGCCATTGTCTTATTACTCAATGAGGAAGTGATTGTTAAGATAGCCATTGTCTTATTACGAAATGTGCATCTAATTAATTCAAACATTTAATAATGACGTCAAAGTTAAAACTCAGGTCTGGTTTTAAAATGACGCAATAAAAAACAATTATAAGAAATTGATCGTTAAGATTTCAAACGTCATAATGTATTAACTTTATTATGATATGATATGAAGTGACATGTAATGCATTGCATTGTATTGCATAAAATTACATATTTACATAGAATGTATATATATAAATATATATAGAATATGTAAAATATATTAGCTTGTTTACTCGTTTCATTAATTGCTCTGTCTCGTTTGCCTTTTTTCAGGAAACAGTTCTGCATGTCAGTCATGTGACCCGGACCAGTCCTGCCCTACTGGTTTTTATTGCTACTTTTCACCGGAATGTGCGAAACAAGTCTGTCAACAACTTAAGTAAACAAACTAAAGATCACTCAAGTTCATGATTCATCAAAACACTTCAATAATCCATCTGCAAGCGAAGATAATGACTTCAGATGACTTGTTAAAATGACCTTTCAACTTTCTATATTATCAGAATGTGAATATGGGAAGATGGTCTGAGCTTAGCTGTTGTTTAAAGTGCTATTTTGAAAGATTTTTTATGCTCCCTGAAAAAATTTCGAGAGAGCATATAGTTGCCGCTTTGTCCGTCCGATGTCCGTCCGTCCGTTTGTCTTTCCGTCTACAAGTCCGCTTTTTTGTCCGGACATAACTCACACAGTAATAAAGTTATCAACACTCCAAAGACGGATAGGTTTCACTGAGGAAAATTGCAGTGATCAATAAGCGTAACTCTGCACTTTCTCGTTTTGGAGTTATTGCCTTTTGTTGATTTTTCATACTTTATTTTTGTCCGAAGCATAACTTTTACACAATAAAGACTATCAGCTTGAAACTTCATAGCAGGATAGATCTTATGAAAGAAAAGTGCAGCGCACAAGAACCGTCACTTTGCACTTCATAATTTTGGAGTTATTACCTGCTGTAGATTTTTCATACTTAATTTTTGTCCGGAGCCTAACACATACACTATAAGAACTATCAACCTGAAACTTCATAGATGGCTAGATTTTATGAAAGAGAAGTGCACTGCATAAGAGCCGACACTCTTCACTTCATATTTTGGAGTTTTTGTCCTTTGTTAATTTTTATACTTATTTTTTTTTGTCCGTAGCATTACATAAATACTATAACAGATATCAACGTAAAACTTCTTAGGTGGAGAGAAATTATGAAAGAGAGTTGCAATGCAAAATAACCATTATTCTGCAATTCATTATTTAGTTATTTTCCTTTGTTAGTTTTCATACTTAAGTGTTTGTTTGAAGCGTAGCTCAAATACGAAAAGAGATATCACCATTAAACTTCAAAGGCGAATAGACCTTATAAAAGAGAACTGCAGTGCGCAAGAACAGTAACCTCGATTTCATTATTTTTTGTTTTTGCACTATGTAAATTTTAATATCATATTTCAGTCCGGCAAATTACGCAAAGACTGTAACTGATATCAACATAAAATTTGTTAAGTGAATAGATCACATTGTGTAAAAGTGCAGTGCATAGAAATCTTAACTCTACTTTGTGTATTGTTTGAGTTATTGCCCTTTGTTAATTTTTGTGCAGCACAAAACTAAAAGACTATAAAGAGGTATCAAGATGAAACTTCATAATATGACAGATCTCCTTGACAAGGAGTGCAGTGCACAAGAACCTCTTTATTGCATATTTTTGTCCAGACCATAACTCCGTACACATATATAATAGCTTAATGGCATATTTATTTAAGTATAGTTACTTTTCAGATTTCGATTTGAATAGATAATTTTCTTACGCACATAAACATAAAGGCAATTATTTGTGTTTAAAGCAAATGCAGTATGTAATTAAAGTACCCTCCTGCGCATTGGTCGAATGTTTCATTCTCTTACCTCTGCTGAAATTCGATTTTCATAACGATATTTTTATTTTTATACAGGGAAATCCACGGTTACTTTTCAGCCAATCAGTGACTAGCCTACAACGAAACGTGCATACATACACTTGACAACCCAAAATGTAAACAAACAATGCATCTCTACATGTTACTTATGTATTTCACTTTTCAAAGTGTTTTTAATATGTATACGTAAATAAACATGTAAAACTATCAAAAGGGTTAATCAAGATGGTATGATTGTTTTAGACGTTTAATTGCTGTATTAAGATGTCAACTTAACGCGTAGTTGAAATGTGTTTACGAAATTGTCAGAAACAACTGTTTATTTATAATTTTTGGAATCACATGATCGAGTAAACTAATGAAAAATGGCTTCAAGATTTTTCGGTTTTGGGGATATTGGTGCACGTTCATTGGTTGTTTAAAAGTTCATTGTAAAGGTCAATATCATCAATCTACTCTTATTAAAGCAGCGGTGTGAAGCAACGGTAGTGTATACACATAGCTGCTTAGGGAGGGTAGTCATTATATGAACTAATTTAAATAATACTGAGGCATGCCATCCAATTATATCCATTTGGATTACTTTCAGCACAATAAACTACATGTCGTTGTTTTCCTCTGCTGAGTTTAAATCCTATAAATGAGAGCATTTTGGGGAGCATTAACTGGATCCTACGGTTTCTTGTTCGTCATAGAATGATTTTGTAGACAGGGTGTATCATCATTTATCACCGTATGAAATATGTTTCATTTTCGAAACAGTTATACGCCATAAGGATAGGGCGTGTCTCTACAAAAGGTGTATCTATTCCCAATTAAGGACTTTTAATGGTTCTTTTTTCAGGTGATATATCTAATATATCCATATTTTCATTTGGTGTCTCAAAGTTTGTAGTCGATTTTGCCCCAACATTAAGTTACACATTTTCATGTTGATTTTTTTCTTGTCAAATACATATAACGCACATGAATGCGAATGCGAATGTGAAATGCGATAATTGGTTTTGTGTTTTATTACTCTTATTTCTGTAATTCTCTCGCTGTAAAAGAAGAATTTTATTATAATAGAGTATTTCAAGTGTTTGTATGTTTTAAGTAGTATTTGCCTTAGCTTTATTACAATGGCAACAGTGTAAATTGCCGGTTTAAGGAAGTATTCTGACTTCCATGGAAGACTTCCCAGTCGTAGTTTCTGGACTCCTAAGCTATAGTATTTTGACTCCCCTATGCATAGTAAAATGACCCCTAATGGAAACCTAGATTATGCTTGAGGTTATTATTAGAGAAACTGTTGAAGAGTGATTGGCACTGGTTTGCAATTTAGCAGTCATGTATTAAAATATTGAATTAATAAGTTACATTTGTACCCTCAAAATATTATAAAGTGAAATTTAATTAACTGTGTGTCCTTATTTCTCTTGATGTCGACGCGTACGAATAAAATAACGAAATTAAATTGAATGTTTGTACATTTCAAAGAAAACTACAGATTTGAAAGACTACTAAAATATATTGTTTTGAGGCTTCTGATTGTTTTGTAACAATCTACTTCAACTCACTCTGAAAGGAAAATTCGAAAACATTTAGGAAGCAAATGTCGGAAAGTATCTTTAACACTCTGTAGATTATAAACCAATGAATAAAAGTTGGGTATAATCTTATGTTTCAGAAGTATTGGGCAAAAAAAGCATCGAATGCCTTATCAATTAATGAAACAGCGTTGTAAGGAACTATGTCTTACAGCAGTAACAAGAAATTACTAACATAAATTAGGGGATGTTTCATTAAGTTTATATAGTCACGAAGCGAACAAAGTTAACGCAAAAGTGCAGTTACATTGCATTTCGACGACGTTTCGTATTTCCTACAACGGTCTGAGCAACTATTGGTTTGCTAGAGAGGATCATGTCAAAGTAAAGGGTAATAAGAGAACTATACTAAGCAATTTTTTTGCCATAATTTGTTAGAATTTTTAAAATATTTAACATAGAATATTTAAAGAATAATTATAAGACTCGATCTTATTGGTATTTTTTCAAATTTCGTGAGTTAAACAAAGCTTAAAGAGGCATACTCTAAAATTTCAAGTATTCCATCTTCTTTAAAATCATTTAAATGTGAATGATAATGGTATTGAATGAACTTTTACCCAATGTCAATTTGTCAATCGCAAATTTTAAGTAAAAGCAACACACTGAATGTACTAATACTAGTCTTTATAGAGAGTTGTTGTTGTACCGTTTTTGGGTGGATAGCCATTTATTACAAATACGCACTTACTTGATTGTTATATACCTTAAAGAAACTTTTTTGAGCGCATATTCTTCTTTTGATTATCAATTATGTTTCATTTAAACAGAATAAGGCAATAAATTATGAGAGGTTTAATCTTAACAGCAAACTCATACAGCAATTTGGATTACTACAGGGCAATTGCAAACGTGATAGAATTATGGAAGATGTTCAATTCTATAGTTGCATCAGTTACATAAACGTAATTTGTTATTACGTAATTAAAAATTAATTTATGAACACTTTTGATTAATGGTATTTAAATATCAGTGGTTATTTTATGTGCGTATCATAAAACGCAAAATATTTTTTGATCATCCAATTAAAAAATTGCTTTCAAAATAATGGGAAATTTATCAAGAAGTACATGTTTGAGGTTTTTGATAAACTCATGATTCTTTGTATAGAAATGATTGATTCAAAGGTGGTTTATAAAGCGTGCTTGATTGTCGGAATTTTTATTAGTTTTTGTTAATTATTCTTTATGGATGTCTAGAACTTAGTTTAAATTCTGAAGATGTTGAAGATGTGTGAATCCAAGTGTTACAATAGATACATATTGATTTTAATGGTGGGTTATTTACTGGTGGAATTTAATTCTTAAGGTAAAACAGAATTTTAGTAAAGAAAATGCCTAGTCTGTATGAAAGGTTATTATACAATACTTTCATATTTGTTTCAGTTTTTTTCATTTTCATCGAAAAATTTCTCGAAGTTGTTATTCTTGTGTCTTGTTTAAGATTTTGAAATAAATCATATCTACCTTATGTATTTTAATTCATTAACATTTGATTACAAGCTTAATGGATTGTAGCTGAATACATAAAAGACTCAAAAAGGTCAGAATATCTGTTAGAATTGTTTCACAGTCGATTCGTTCCGACAATGTCAGCTTGAAAAACAACTTCAGGTCTTATCCATTACTTTTAAATTTATTCTTTAGTTGTCAGCATTCACCTACTCAGTTGTCGAGATTTTTACTAAAGTTACCTCCTCTAATGGGGTTTGAAATTTCTTTTTTTTGCGGTTTACCGTTGTTTACCTTTGCTTAGACTTAGAACTTAGATATCTGGCATACATGTTCAACTAGAGGCCTTCTACTAAGATTATTCATATTTTGCCCCTGGGGTCTTCAGTGATCCTGTCCCGGGGGTCAAGTAATTTAACAAAGGTTTTTATAGGGAATGTTTTATAAATCTTCTTATCTGAAACCACAAATCCTATTGCTTAGATATTTTCTATGGAGTACCATCTAGAGTTCCTCTATTGCCCTGGGATCATTAACGGCATCAACCATGAATTGATTTTTATTTCAAAAAGGTTTATTTAAGAACGACATAACAAAATCTCGTCTGACACTGTATGCTTTAGAGATAAGCTATTTTGTATGTGGCATTATCTAGTGGATCTCTACCAGGTTTGTTCAAATTATTTTTCTGGGGTCAAAACTGACCCCGCCCCAGGGGTCCTATTTGGGTAAAATATTTAATCCCTGGAATCTTCTTGCCCGAAACTGTAAACTCTAGACTTTAGATATTTTAATACGTGGCATTTTATAGTTGACCTCTACAAAGATTGTGCTAATTATTTCTTTATGGTCAAAATTGATCCCGCTCGTGGGTCACTTGTTTTACATTGAGTTGTGTAAAAAAACTTTGAAATTCTTGTCCGAAAATGTTTGCTCTAGAGCTGAGATATTTTGTATAAGCATTGTCTAGTGGACGTGTACAAATTTTGCTCATTTTTTTACTTGGTTTCAAAATTGCCCCTGGATTAGATACTAGATAACCTGGTTTATATTTCTTGCTCTTGTTCCATGTTTTCTCCATTTGAAAATACACTATTTACTGGCGTCAGTTTTTTTGCATTATCTTTTTTACAAATACACATTTGCATTACGATATACAGTCTAAAAGTAAATTTGTCATTCATTGCATTTTTGGACTAGTTGTTCACAATCAATGCAGTTTTATAAGGATACAAACCATACAGCCAAGTATTGTTCATCGCCACATCCTACACACAAATAAATAGTTTACTGGATAACAGACATTCACTTCTACAACCAGTTCTTGAACAAAACCAAGCATTTCATCTACCTTGAAGCTGTCGCTGAAAATGATGGAAATTAAACGTCAACAGATACATGCATCAAGATTTCTTTAATTTTGAGTTGGACTCTAAACCCACCAATGGCAATTCACCATTACTTTACAAAGTGCCTTGCTCTGCAGTTTAGTATACTTGAATTGAAATTGCACATTGATGTTCCTGTCAAACTATATATCGTCTTAATCAATATCGTTTTTGCTCAACGGAAGACACAAAGCAAATATCTGCTTTTCTCGACTTACCAATTTACAGACGTGTGGTCTGTATCTGTTCCACTATTCCAGGTGTATCGACTTTAGTTCAATTGTACACAATATTTCTTTTATTTTTTGCATTATAAATTGCAGCAAGTTAACATACGTTACAAATTATTTTTGCTTACCACTTCCCTGATTGCCCATGATTGAATTGCCAAGGATCGCATCCAACTTTACTTAAATGGATAAGAACACTACTTTGCATATATATGGTCCATAATTTCAATTGCAAATCCATTAGTTTTTTAAGCGATACCCATCCTACCCTGAACTGTGTCCTCTACTTTCTGTGTGCGTATATTTGATGTTGTGTGTTTAGCAAATTAATTACATAAGAAAATACACATGAATTTTTGTAAGATTTACTTGAATTTACAGTTCCATTAAGATGCGTACACTGTTTGGAGTTAATTAATCTTAAATTGTTTCAGCGTTTACTTTTGTCAGCCATTTCAATAGTTTGCGATTGCTTCCCAAAAAACCTGACCTTTGTTTTCTTTCTTTCGTTTTTATTTATATTGCTTGTTTGTGCTCTTACAGTTATTTTATTTTTGATTCTTCGCCAGCTATTCCTGCAGTATTTGATCACACCATGTCAACTTCATCGTGAATTCCGGCATCGCCATCATACCTTTCGACACCATGAAATCTGCAACGTAAGTGCATACACTGCTGCAACGGTTATCAGCAAACATTAAGTTCAAGATTAAAATTCTCCAAAGTAAAAAAAAATATGAAGGCCAGAAACCATTTATAAGAAAAGCAAACGATAGAGACACGAAACAGATGTTTATAGTATCTTTCACAGTCACTTAAATGCATGCCAAACTTATAACCAAAAAAATGAATGCTGGAATGATGTTTAAACTGATTAATCTTTGAATTGTCTCATGCGCACTAAAGCATCACTCAGTAATATTAAGTTTTTTTTTCAATTTCTCCAGCCTAAATGCCTAATGATGGTTATATTTTTCACAGCAAAGGTGTCCATCTGGCATTGCTTGTGTCTTCAAGGTGATACTAAATAGATGTGTCCGTAAGTATCATCGTTGGTGTTCATACAGCCTATATAAATACGAATGTTTTTCGGCTATATATCACAGCTACAAGAGTTACTGGTTGAATTCTGTTATCTGAATCTACAATTCTATAATTGTAGAATTATTTCGGCCGTAAGCCGTCTGATTTCTCCATGACTTACGGTTTACTGTAATGTGAAAGTAGAATGGATCACTGCCAAACTTTCACTGGTGGACAAAAAAACCATCGACATTTCATTGGTAGTTTGCTACAAAAGTGAAAGAACTTCCGGACTCTGAACCGAAATATAATCTTATAAGTTCATAAGCATTTTTCGATTGCTTTATTTTTTACACATTTGATATTTGTGAAAGGAAAGAAAATGACAGTAAATTATGGGCGAAAAATATCGGTGAGGGCGGATTCAACATTTTTATTTTCTTTCTTTTATTATTAATTAACTATTTATTTATTTATTTATTTATTTTTGCCTTTCGGTTATGAAAACAAATTCTGCGTGCACATCCTTCCCAATTTGTAGGACAGACACGTACTATTTTTTAAAGTTATTTCTTGTTTTCATTTATCAAAGCAAATGGCTTTTTCATTGTGTTAGGGTTTCGCTCTCTTATCTGTCTCATTATAAGAAATAATTTTGTTGATATTTCGAAAATAACATTAAGAGTAAAGATCGGGATGAATATCACTTTCAAACAGATTCCAAACGTTACCGGATCGTTAGCGGGGCTTTGTAAATCTTAGGATGGTGACACAGAAATCTATGACCATTTAAGTAAACCAAAGGTCACTGAATTGAAGGTCTAGCCAAAGAGACCTCTTTTTATCAACCAGTAAGTCATTTTGTCCAGGGTTCTTGAAGTTGATTGTTAATAAGTGAAAAGAACTTCGTGGGTTTGTCATCGGTATATAAAGTGTCAAATACGGCATGACATTCACATTATTGGAAATGACTGGATGACAATAGTTTAAACAAATCTGGTGTATTAATGTCATTCTTTCAACATTTGTTATTTACAATGACACGTTCTGTTTCGTACTAAAATTTAAAACGATTTTCTACTAGCATTTTGACACATATTTTATGATTTGTTTTTGCCTTCCTCTGACTTACAGATAGGTTGAAAAAATACATTTTAATTCTCAATTCAATCTTCATCAGTTATTAGCAAAGTATTGTATGTTTGTTTATAGTATTGAAAAATCCATCAATCCGAAATGTAATAAGTTATCATTAAAACTTGAAATATTCTTTCTTTGCCACTGTTACGCGTAACACAGGTTATGTATATATATGTTGTTTCTTCATAGAAATTAATCTGGACCATCAAATAATAACGGAGAGAATGTATAGCCCGACTGCACACATATCAGACCCTAGTTTTATTAATCCAAAAGACATGGTATTGGAGAGCGGGCAAATGGCAACGCAGCAAACAGCGAACATCGACCTTGAAAGGCAACATCGTGAACATAGACTATACAACAGCAGGATCGGCCAAGGTATAATGTTAAAGGCCAAAAAAAAGGATAAGGAGAATACACTGAAGATAGATATAGTTTGTAAATAGACATTTGGAAGAAGGGTGCAAAATTTAAAGTATAATAATAATAAATCATTTAATGAGACCGACGGTCAAATATATGCTTTATCGAACATTTGGAACTATCAAGTACAGCGTTCTTTTAAAGGTCCAGTATAACTTTCGAAGAGAAACTATACCTGAATTAAATGATTCACTTATTGTTAACAACTATGTCTCGAACGAACATTCCAATTCTTCAATCAGGCGAATACAACCCTCTATCTACAAATATGCAGAAAACACCAACGGTTTCAATAACTTGATGATACATCAACTATACGCAAATAAGCAAAAGTCACGTTAGTAACCACGAGAATCTATGCAGATCTAAATTTGTTACAAAATATGATGTTCAATGTCTGTTATAATTTTATATGCTTGTTAGAATTATCTTTATAACAAGTATGTAAATCCTGCTGTTTTAGTGTAGTTTATCTATGTAAAAGGGACTGTATCTTTAAAGAGGTAGGAACAAGAAAAATAATAATGGGGGACATTAGTGGATTATCTACCCTGAATACTCTCTGATATTACATTGGTCCTTCCATTTGGATTCCTCTGCTTTTATCACTATTTTTTTTGGTATGGTAATAATTAAGCCTAATTATTAGCAACAGTGGTAGTCAGATTACACTTAAGTTTAGCAACATGTTTTGTTAACACCATTATCTTTGTTTTTTGATAATCCTAACTTTTTATTTAATCTATAAGAGACAGTTTTCAAAACTAAAAGTCAAGACAATCACAATCAGAAACAAGGATAAAGTCAGAGGATTCCAACTGAAAAGACCAAAGTACTATTTGGTCTACCTTTGATGTTACTTGAGTAAGGGAGATAATTTGTTATTAGGAATGTCCCTCATTGTATTCTAAAGACAATTCACTGGAATCGACTTAAAGCAATAGCTTACTGACTTTTCCTTTTAGCCTTAAACTATACACTTCACACACAAGTCGGGAGAGGCGCTGGAAATAAAGAAATACCTCGACAACCTGTGGAGATAATTCAAAACTTTACATCGACTGAGTGGCTAAACATTAAGGACATACCTTCTGCTGGTGGAAAAACGGTAGATGTCACAAAAAAGGACGCAGTACCGACGAGGTCACCTCCATCACCGAACCACACTTCAGGTATACAATCAAAAGCTGTAATCACCGTGTGTGTGTGTGTGTGTGTGTGTGTGTGTGTGTGTGTGTGTGTGTTCAATAAGCTATTTCTTAAAAAAGAGAACAGTACAAATAATAATGTGAATAAGCGCTTATTTCATTTCCTTTTGCTACAAAACAATAGACCATAAATGTTTAAAATTCTATTGCAGTTTATCATATTTACCTTGATTGAAAAAATAATTTACAATAATTGTTGTAATGAATTTTCCCCAGGCGTCGGCACCATATGTGAAGCATGTGATGACAGTGCAGCATGTCAAGAGGGCAGTTACTGTTTTTATTCTCCAGAGTGTGCCAGAAGAATTTGTCAGCCTCTCGGTAAATTTAAGCTGTAACGCGTTTTGCAATTGTTGTGTTGAATGAATTCCAAATAAAACTTTAACAAAATAAACTGACTCTGTATATTCATTAGTTTATGAACGCAAGATTATAAATTCGCTTTTTTGTGTCATAGAAAAAAATACGGACATTTGGACTCTTTAGTGTTTCTTTTATCCTACTCTATCTAATTTTAGCTGTGAAGTCATCAGTCAATATGCTTAAACACTACAGTGACCATGACTATATTACATTTGCATTTAACTGCATTATTCATTTTTGACGATTTTTATTTGTATGATATACATCTCTACAGATCGAAATACATATGATGAATAAAACTAACGCTCAAAAGTTCATTCTTCCTCAATCATTTTGTTACATATTTTGGCCTTAGTGTATGTCTGAAACGTTTGAGAGAAAAAACACGTGTGCTCAATATTAAAGAAACATACAACGTCAGCAAGAGTAGTCCTCACCTCATAGAAGTCTATTTCCTTAAAAGTTTTTCTTTGGTAAGACTCAATTTGCCCTGAGCTAATAAAAACTTTTCAAAGGCACGTCCTATATTATATATATAAAGGGTTAGAGTTTATTGAGAAGTTTGAGACTATTCATGTTTATAGTAAGGGGATTTAGGCAACTTTAAATGATAACTGCCAGTTGGAAGTCTCAATTAAATCATATCCTGCTTATTTATAAGAATTTCCCATTTAGACAATTTGAACAGGCCCATATATCATATAAGGGTATCAATCTAAAGATTGCTGACTGAAAAAGCGAGCAATTCAGACAATTATCAAACTGTTTTGGTGGATAGGCTAGTTCACCTGGTCACGTGCAGTTTACACGAAGCATGCATTTTCATGATCCACTGGAAGTTAAGGTTGACAAGCCAAAACTGGAAGTTGAAGTAATCGAGACAAACCTTAGAGTTGATGTTACCGAACAAAGCCTGGAATTAAATGTAACCAAGCCAAACGTAAGAGTTGGTGTTGCCTAGATAAACCTAGAAATTAATGTTACCAAGCTAAACGTGGAAGTTGATGTTACAAAGCCAAATCTAAAAGCTAATGTTGCTTAAATAAACTGAGAGTTGATAAAACCAAGTCAAAGCTGTAAGTTGATGGTACTAAGCCAAATCTGGAATCTAGCTTAACTTGGTAGTTAATGGTAACAATTTAAACCTGGAAGTATATGTAAGCAAGCTAGACCTGGAAGCTAATTTTACCTTTGGAAATTTGGAGGTTGATGGTACCAGGCGATACCTGAAAGGTGATATTTACAAGCCAAACCTGAGAGCTGATGGTACCAAGCCATATCTGGAAATTAATGTTACCAAATTAAACCTGAAACTTGATGGAACCAAGCAAAACTTTGACGTTGATGCTTATAAGCGAAACTTTGAAGCTGATGATACCAATCTAAACCCAAAAGTTGATATTACCAAGGTTAACCTGGAAGTTGATGGTACAAAGACAAACGTTGAAGTTGATGTTACCAAGCCGAACGTGGAAGTTGAAGTTACCAAGCCAAATGAAGTAGTTGATGTTGTCTCGGTAAACCTAGAAAGTAATGTAACCAAGCCATACGTGTGTGGTGGTGTTACCTAGCCAAACTTTGAAGTTGATAGTACCAAGCAAACCCGGAAAGTTGATGTTTCCAAGCCAAGCCTTGAAGTTAAGTGTACCAATCTTAAACTAGAGGTTGATATTATCAAGGTAAACCTTGAAGTATATATTACCAAGCTCAACCTGGAAATTGACGTTTTTAAGACAAACCTGGGAGTTGATGTTACCAATTTAAAGAGACTATACTCCAGATTTGATATGAAATATTTTTTTACATAAATTAAATATCTAGATGCCGTGAGATTACAACAACATGATATTTTACTTCATAACTGATTATAAAAGTCAAAATAGAACAAAAAATATATTCGCTTCAGCCTGATTTGAACACTGGACCCTCATGTTAACAGTTTTTTTATTAAGTTAACAAAATTTTACCAACGCGTTTACTGTCACCACTATCGCTGCATGTGTTATTATAGTTATTTACTTTAAATGTTATACAATAGAGTTATGCCGTCGCGTTACGGTACAGCACTATGATAGGAAAAATATCAATTTATAATGTGATTATCTCACTTATTTTTTGTCAGTTAGTTAGTTTTTAAGCATTAGTCATGAATATTACAAGAAATTTATAATACAAGAAAACTTTATTTTTTGTCATCTGGAGGCCAGCCCCTTTAAACCTAGAAGTTGATGGTATCAACCAAACCTGAAAGTAGGTGTTTAAAAGCAAAATGTTTCAACGGGACTGCTTCAAAAACTGTTTCTAATTATGATACTAAAGCGGTAGCGATATTCTGTTATTTACAGCTCCTTTCGCTGTTAAAAACTATTCTTGAAACCCAGCAATACGTGCCGAGACTCTGAGTTTCTTAATAATTGTGTTATTGCCAATTAATCGGACATTTAGTGAAATACAAATGAACAAAAATGCTGAGTACTACAAATTATAAATCTTCTCTATTTTGGTCACGAACACATGAAATATATTGACATCATGATTAAACAAAAATATGTATAAAAATACCAAAATAGATATTTTGTGGTAACTGAAATGATGAACTGTGTCGACAAACCAGTCAACAAGGACAAGTAGAAGATTTATAATATACTTTTATCCTCCTCGGCTCCATTTTAACCTACTTTCTCTAAACATTCTCTGTATCCTGTTTTATTGACCTCTTTTGTATAAGCATTAATTCTTTTGAATACTCCAAAACAATATCCAGTGACGAATAAGAACTTTATTGGAAGGTACTATTTTACAGAATGTTATATTGTAATCAGGAAAAAATTAAACTCCTTTATTAGATAACATGTTTTCATTGTTATCAGATATAAAGTCAAATGTTTTATAAAATAAACTGTTTTGTTGTAATCAGTCAAATTAAGTGAAGTGATTTATTAAACACATTGATTTAGCTTTAATCAAGGACATTAAATAATTTATTCCGTTAAATAAACTATTTTAATTGTAATCTGGCGGTTTAAATAAAAAAACTACGAAGAAAGTATTGAAAACGAAATTCAAATGTAGAAAACTATAGTTACTGTTTCTAAACAGCGTATAAATATGACCAGCGGTGTATTTGTTCATGAAAACCATAAACTGCATTTGTTCTAAATGAGATGCAGTATGAAAATTGTGTTGTTTGCCTTCGTTATGATCTATTGTTTTTAATGTAATGATGTTTGCTATGAAACTGAAATAGTGCTCTATAACATTTTGTTGCTGAAAATAATAGAATATTTATATCGCCGTCCAGGATTCTTGACAAATACTACATAAAACGCACATTTATGCATTGTTTTTTTCGCCGCAAGTGTCCTAAGTAGAGATACAAATAGAACACGACAAAGTATATTATATTTTCAAATTTAACAGACCATTTGATTTTGTGAGACATTTGTTTAACAAAAATTGCTGTTTGTAAACTAGATGCTAATTTCAAGAGACTAAGCTGTATCATTTGGAATAAAAGTGTTTAACTTTGATGGTTGAAACCTTTAAACCTTGTTTGTTCAAAACGGTCGTGGAAAAAATAAACAATGGCATTATATAAATAACGTTCTTTGTTTTACAAAATGAGGCTATTTATGTTTCAAGTCATACAGAAAGATCAAAAATATGTTATTCAGTTTCGACATGACCCAAAGCAGGTATTTAGTGCGACCCAAATGCTCATGTGGTTAATATCATCATCAATTTCGAAATAAAATCAAAACGACAGCAACAAAAACAAGCCATAATAAGTCTTATAACTCCATGAAGTTAGCACCTTCTTACTCATGAAAACTTGTTTTAGCAAGATTAACACTTATTACTAATATATATACTTTCAAAAAGATCTACAATTCATAAGCTCTTTTCTAACATTTCCTGCAAACAAGAGGGCCATGATGGCCCTGGATCGCTCACCTGAGCACTTTGGCTGTAGGTTTGCTGTTAAGCAGTATTTCATTTTTTAATTGAAAATGCTTACAAACCAAATATGTAAAATATTAGTCAATAAATAAAGGCTCTATGACAGAAAGTAGAAATATCTATTATAAGCTATGGTGACCTTGACCTTGACCCAGTGACCTCAAACCCTACCCATGGGTAGAGGTCCATGCAAGGAACATATACACTGAATATCAAAGATATTGGTCTATAACCGAAGGCTATATGAGGTACAGTAGATAAATCTATTTTTAGCCTCCGTGACCTTTAACCTAATCCAATAATTTGAAAAAGCTTGATAAAGCTCGCTTCATGCCAAATTTTAAAATTCAAGGCCTTGTGGTTTCAGACAAGAAGATTTTTAAAGATATTAAGGGCCCCCGGGGCGGGACAAATTTTGACCCAAGGGCCAACATTTAAACAATATTGGTAAAGGTTCTTTACACAATACTCAAAACCAACTATCTAAGGTCTACACCAATTTGTTTTGGAGAAAAATTATTTTTCATGTGTTTCCTATATAAATCAATGTAAAACAAGAGAACCCTGGGGCGTGGCCAATTTTGACCCAGGGGACATAATTTGAACAAACATGGTAAACATCCACTAGACAATGCTACATACCAAATATCTCAGCTGTAGGCATTGAGATTGCCAGTAAGAAGATTTTTAAAGATTGCCTTTTTTAAATATTAAGGGCCCCCGGGGCGGGCCAAATTTTGACCCCAGGGCCAACATATAAACAATACTGGTATAGGTTATCTACACAATACTCAAGACAAAATATCTAAGGTGTAGTCCTATTAGTTTCGGAGAAAAATGACTTTTAATGTTTTTCCTATATAACCATATGTAAACCAAGAGAACCCTGGGGCGTGGCCAATTTTGACCCAGGGGACATAATTTGAACAAACTTGGTAGACATCCACTAGACAATGCTACATACCAAATATCAAAGCTGTAGGCATTGTGGTTTCTAAGAAGAAGATTTTTTAAGATTTCCTTTTTTACATATTAAGGGCCCCCGTGGCAGGGCCAATTTTTGACCCAAGGGCCAACATATAAACAATAATGTTAAAGGTTATCTACACAATACTCCACACCAAATATCTAAGGTCTAGTCCTATTAGTTTTGGAGAAAAATGATTTTTCATGTTTTTCCTATATAACTATATGTAAACCAAGAGAACCCTGGGGCGTGGCCAATTTTGACCCAGGGGGCATAATTTGAACAAACTTGGTAGACATCTATTAGACAATGCTCCATACCAAATATCAAAGCTGTAGGCACTGTGGTTTCTGAGAAGAAGATTTTTAAAGATTTCCTATATAAGTCTATGTAAAAGGTAGTGACCCCTGGGACGGGGCCAATTTTGACCCCAGGGAAATAATTTGAACAATTTTTGTAGAGTTCCATTAGAGGGTGCTAAATGCCAAATATCTAAGCTCTAGGCCTTGTGGTTTCAGACAAGAAGATTTTCAAAGTTTTTCCTTTAAGTTGCCATAGCAACCAGAGTTCTGCATGGAATCAAATTCTTTGAACAATTTTGGTAGAGCTTCATGCAAGGAACATTTCTGTGAAGTTTTGTTGAAATTGGCCCAGTGGTTTAGGAGGAGATGTTCTTTAAAACAAAAGTTTACGCACGCACGCACGCACCGACGACGGACGACGGACATTGACTGATCACAATACCTCACCTCGTGCACAGGTGAGCTAAAAAACAATATTTTTTTCGATTTTGGAAATATTTACAATGTCATGATGTTCTTTTAAGACAGATAATAGCATGCAGTATACAGGCGATATTTCTGTACAGCTTACCTTTAAAAAAAATGTCAATAATAAACTGAACAAATTCCGCGCAAAATATTTCTTTTTGTTACATTTTTGTTATCATTTAGTAAGTTTGAAATAATAGATGAAAGTTGTTTAAGTTTGAACAACATATCTAACATGTTTTACAACGGTTTTGAAAAGCAACATCTTTTTTTATACTCGTGGTAAATGTCAAACTGTACTTGTTTCAGTTTGATTAAGTATTCTGTTTTCTAAATTATGTAGTAACTGAAGTTGATTAATGAGTGACAAAACAGTTGATGATAATCAGACAAATTTAAGAAATATGGTAATTGAATAAACAAAATCATCATTAGTTATCAATTTACATTTTTTTCTAAATTCAAAATACACGCATCCAGCCTAAATTGATTGTTTTGCATTATGACAAATTAAAACCAACATTCCAACATGCTAAGTTATAAATTATGTAGTTAGAAAATACAGTAACATCATCACTTATTTGCATTTTAGAATATTGTTGAAAATTGCATATGTATTTGCCAGTTGTTATTTTGGTTTTTACTCTATATAATGCCATTGTCTACTCTGACGGTCATGCATTGTGATATATATTATCTATAAAAAAGAGACGAGATGTGTATAAAATGTACAGCATTTACAAGCATAAAGAAGCACGTTCAGTTAATTTGAGGACGGTGGTTAAAACAGTCAAAATTGTAAATACTAGAGTCATAAAAATGCATTCTGAGGAGCTGTGCAAACGTCGGTCTTTCTTTTAGACAAACGTGCTGTGTATTTTAAAAATATAAAAAAATCGTCTTGAAGATATATTAACTAAAACCTTATTTTATTGTTATACATGTTGTGTACTTAAAATATATAAAATCAACTCAAAGGTATATTAGTAAAAGCCTATCCGTATTGGAGTAATATAATATGATCATAATTCTATAAAAGTTCATTTTCACGCATTTCAAATACCTTTATTAATTTACAAAGGCATTATATTTGGCCTTTTCTTATACTACAATGATGAATTTTCAATTTATAAAAGCTTAAACCAATGGAAAGTCATTTTGCTTACGTTTCGTTATAAAAGCGATGAATAAATGTCAAAACAATTGATGCTAAACATGTTTTGGATCTCTTGTTAGATACATATACGTGCGCGGCATACGCCAAAGTATTGGCTGATATATTTGTACCGAGAAGTGTTCACCCCCGACGTAGATTAAAGCTATTTTAAGCTCATGGGTGTTCAAAAAGAACTGAAATGGAAAGCAAGAGTATGTTTTAAAATGCGCCATATACAATATACACATGTATACTTAAACAATTCAGAATCAAATCAGAAATAAAAGGGTAACTTATTTTTTAGTCTATATACATTTATCTAACAACTGTCTCTCAATTTGTCTAGGCAGATATACTTGCAAATATAACACGCAGAACCATAACAATTAACACCGTCATAAACACGTTAACCCACTGTACTTACTAGGTTTTTACTTTCTGAACAACCCTCCATAATTGTCCTGTCAAATTTGATTGACAGGTTATAGTTTTGACGCAAGAGAGTTGTTAATTGAATATCGCAATGTTATTTTTGTCAGCTATATCTGTCTTTACTTTTGTGAAGAGACCTGAACAATTAGTGAAACCAGACTGTCAAAAAATGGATACGTACAAGAGTGCACGTTATAATCTTAAAACTCTGGTAAGTTTATTCAACTTTATTCTTTGATGATAAAGGCAATTTATGCGAAGGTTGCCAATTTAATTTATGCATAATTTAATTTTGACAATATCACTAGTTCTTTGTAAAGTTAAATACTTAGCGTTTAATAAAACATTCTTGTTTAATTCTAATATTTTTGTGACAATAATTTGTACAATTATGCTTTCTTAATCATCTTACATTTTGTTTTGAAACTCTTTCCTACGAATACAGTGTGCATATATCTGTTTGTAAGACAATATCTTTTTACTTTGTAGATTCTATTCATCCTTCCATACATAATGGAAACGCAACGAATAACTTGCCCTGTAAGTATTAATAACAAACAGGTTTCTTAAAAAAACGGAACATTAGACTAAAGAAGTTTGGTGTTTATTATAACTACAATGAAATAATAACGGGAATATGTATTGATTGTTTCCACTTCTTAATTAAAAGCCTTTTGTCTTCGTATATTAAAATAGTGTTTGCTGCGTCGTGAAACACCAGGATAAACTGACTTTGCTTTGAGTTATATATTTTAATCACTTTAAGGTTAAGGTGTCGCACCCAGCATAAGTGAAGCTGTACTTGAAGTAACACATATTTTACTCCTAAAAGAGGTCTTCTCTAGAATTGAGAATTCCATTTTCCTCAAAATCATGTGAATGGTAATGAATGAATTATTACCCGATGTCAACGTTCTAAATACAACGGCAAACTATGCATTAAAAATTAGTATTTATATGGACTGGAGTTGCTGAAAAACAACTTGGGTGAACGTGGTGAATAGCCATTTATTACAAATCCACACATAGATTCATTATTCATATTTTGGTCTAATATGCCATTAGGAAACATTTTTGATCACATGTTATTCTTTTGATTATAAATTATTTTTCATTTTAAAGAGAATGAGGAATAATCCAATAAAACGCATATGCAGTACTAGTATCATCTGTAAATTTAAGAAATGTTCCTGTAAGTTTCCAAGATGTATGTTATACTCGTAATGCTCTGAGACTTTTGACAAACTTTCAGGAAACTCTTAGTGCAGATGGAAAATAGATAAAAAAATGATATTTTTTCTGTGGAGTATTAAACAAATGCGATCTTTTAGAGATTTTATTTTACAACATGTAACACCACTGGATAACTCCTTCCTGGATTTAATCCAGAACTTGAACCGTAAATATGAAATGCTGAAAGTTGTACTGGAACGTTATTACTTTAGAAGCTGTCATGAACTTTTTTGTTTTGGAGGAAACTTTAAATATTTGAAATATTAAGTCCAAATTCTATGATTATTATTATTATTGCCATCTTATGATACTTCTGTGATCTATATAATCTTGATCATTACTATCATTTCTGTTGTAGTTTT